>JANAVB010033820.1:5241908-5659113 GCA_029216955.1 Iris pallida
GCTGGCCATAATGCTAGGGCTTAGGGTTTTGTTATTGTTTGGGCTTTGGGCCAAGTTAGCTAGTCCTATCAAGTTTAGTCACAAAATAACTTGTGAAACCACAAGCCATTTATCAAAACACTTGATTCCTAAATTCCTAATTAAATTTCTAATGAATCAATAACTACTGACTTAAGTCATACTAGGTTAGACTAGGGTCACTTGACCTAACCAAGCCCAACTAACTAGGGTTAGCTCCTAGGTTGGTCTACAAGGGCTAAACTAGTCAAAAATCAAACTAGTCTAAATAAATCCAAAATAATTCCTAAAAATTCCCATAAATTCTAATTAATACTAATAATTAAAATAATAATTAATAATCCCAAATAATTCTTAAAATTATAAAAATGACTAAAATACTCCTCAGTCTGGAAATGAACACTAGCAAGGCACCAAATCATAAGTCATGAATTTAAATAGTTTAAAAAATCACTAAAATCATAACATGAAATAAATACCATTAAATAATAATTATAATTACAAAATTTTAAAATTACCCTCTTCTGGAAAACTGGGTGTTACACCGTGGTACTCAGGGTCCCCATCCTAGACATGATAAAGACAGTACTAGTTTATTTGTACAAACACAATCGCCCACGGTGTCCAAGTCTTTCATACTTGTCATGTCAGGCTAGCTGTCGTAACAGCATGCCGAGATATATCATGTCAGTTTACTTGTCAAGAGTGCGCCACAGCGGGCCACTATCGTGTTCTATTCTTACAATATTATGAATTAGAGAAACTTGCATAAATAACTAGTGACATATTCTTGTTGCCAAGGAAAAGATCTACAACTTCCACGTTGGGAGTTAGGAGAAATTCGAGCCACAATTTGGTCAATTAGGACATATAACAGTTAGAAATAGTCAAATATGCATTATGTGGCCTATTCTGCAACACCATATGCGGCCAACTGCGATATACGGCCTATGCGGCTCAACTGCGACATCTTATCGGCCAACTGCGACATGCGCTCAACTGCGACATCATATGCGGCCAACTGCGACATACGGCTTATGCGGCTCAACTGCGACACCATATGCGGCCAACTGCGACATGCGGCTTATGCGGCTCAACTGCGACACCATATGCGGCCAACTGCGACATGCGACCTATGCGGCTCAACAGCGACATCATATGTGGCCAACTGCGACATGCGGCATGCGGCTCAACAGTGTCATCATATGCGGCCAATTGCGACATGTGCCTCATGCGGCTCAACAGCGACATCATATGGGCCAACTGCGATGTGCCTCATGCGGCTCAACAGCGATATCATATGCGGCCAACTGTGACATGTGCCTCATGCGGCTCAACAGCGACATCATATGCGGCCAACTGCGACTTGTGCCTCATGCGGCTCATTTTGCGACATCATATGCGGCCAACTGGACATGCGGCTTATGCGGCTCAACTGCGATACCATATGCGACCAACTGTGACATGTGCCTCATGCTGCAGATGAACATAGAAGTTTGACCAAAATTGTTTTGGCCATAACTTCCTCATCCGAAGTCGAAATCAAGCGAAACAAAAGCCAAAACTGCATAAATTGAATTCTCTACAACATAGAACCATTAGTTTTCGAAAATAACCAAGTTTTAGAGATCAAAACCAAAAAACTGAAAAGTTATAAACTTAGATCTACAAGAAATTATCCATCAAAATAAAAAAGGCCAAGTTCTAAAGAGTCTTAAAATCAAGTAAGGAAGAGAATGGAACAATAAAACTTGAGATCCATCATGAAGCAAGTTTGCACTTGCCTAGCTCTCTTTCCTGGTAGGTGGAAGAGTAAATGGTGGAGAAGAAAAGTGAAGGAGAAGAATAAATGAAGAGAGAGAGAGAGTTAGGTGGAAATATAAATGAGGGTGGTGGTGGTAGGTGGGGGTTTTCTTTTGGTTCATGATGAACCCACAAGCAAACCAAACCAAGCTAAGCCGAACCAAGCTAAGCCATATCCAATGACATGCCAAAATAACCATGCAAAAAATACGTAATACGAGTCAAGAATACGTACACGTATACCAAGATACATACGAACTATAGGCATTACAGTCTTAGAGACTGCAGCTTACATTTTGAACTTGGTTCCATCTAAGTCAGTACCTCTTACTCCCACAGAGCTATGGATTGGACGTAATCCTAGTCTGAAACATGTTCGTATTTGGGGTAGTCCAGCACATGTGCTGAATAGAAAAAGATAAGTTGGAATCTCGTACAGAAGTACGTTTGTTTGTAGGCTATCCAAGAGGAACAAAGGAGGTTTATTTTATAGTCCTAAGGATCAGAAGGTCATTGTTAGCACCAATGTCCGATTCTTAGATGAAGATTATGTGATGAACCATAAACCCACAAGTAGAGTTGTTCTAGAAGAACTGAGACGTGAGACACCAAGTACTTCAGTACCAATAGTACAAGAGGATGAACCACAAATAACTGCACAACGTGTCACAATATTACACCACAACCGATAGTGCCTCGTCGTAGTGGAGGGTTATGATACAACCTGATAGATATACGTTCTTGGGAGAGTCGTCAGACTTCGTCCCTGAGGAACAAGATTATGATCCCTGTACCTATAATGAAGCACTCCAAGATAAAGATGCAGAGTCTTGGCAAAAAGTAATGATATCTGAAATAGAATCTATGGATTCTAATCAGGTCTGGGAGCTTGTAGAATCCGTTGGTGTAAAAGCCATTGGATGCAAGTGGGTCTATAAGAGGAAAAGTGGATCAGACGGTAAGGTTGAAACCTTTAAAGCTCGGCTTGTAGCAAAAGGTTTTACTCAAAAAGAGGGTATCGATTATGAGAAAACCTTTTCTCTTGTAGCCATGCTTAAGTCTATCCGAATTCTTTTATCTATTGCAGCTCATCTAGATTATGAGATTTGGCAAATGGATGTCAAGACAGCTTTCCTTAATGGAAGTCTTGAGGAAGACATCTATATGAAGCAACCAGACGGGTTCATTGAAAAGGGCCAGGAGCATCTTATTTGTAAGCTCAAGAAGTCCATTTATGGACTTAAGCAAGCTTCCAGATCTTGGAACATATATTTTCAGGTGATAAAATACTATGGATTTGATCAATGTTAGGATAAATCATGTGTATACAGAAAGTGTGACAAAAATGTGGTGGTATTTCTAGTACTTTATGTAGACGACATCTTGCTCATTGGAAACAATGTGAAGGTGTTTCTGATGTAAGGGTATGGTTATCCAAACAGTTTGATATGATGGACTTGGGAGAAGTAGGTCACATCCTTGGGATCAAAGTTCTACGAGATCGCAAGAAAAGGATGTTGGGCTTATCCCAAGCTTCCTATATCGATACTGTACTAACTCGTTTTAGTATGCAAAATTCTAAGAAAGGTTTTTACCTTTTAGACATAATTGCTCTATCAAAGGAGCAGTGTCCGAGGACACCTAAAGAGATAGAGAACATGAAGGCAGTTCCTTATGCTTCAGCAGTAGGAAGCTTAATGTAATGTTGTTACGAGACCAGATATCTGCTTTGCCGTAGGCCTGGTCAGCAGATATCAGTCTAACCCAGGACAAGAGCACTGGACTGCCGTAAAGCATATTTTGAAGTACCTGAAAAGGACTAAAGAGTATATGCTAGTTTACCAGGCAGATAGTTTAGTACTCTTGGGGTATACAGACTCAGATTTTCAGTCAAATAGGGATTCCAGAAAATCTACCTCAGGTTATGTGTTTACTTTGGGAGGTGGAGCCATTGTGTGGAGGAGTATCAAGCAAAAATGTATTGCTGATTCTACCATGAAAGCCGAGTATGTGGCAGCCTCTGAGGCAGCCAAAGAAGCGGTTTGGCTCAAAAACTTTCTGTTGGACTTGGATGTGGTACCTAGTTTGCGTAAGTCTATTACACTTTATTGCGATAATAGTAGTGCAGTTGCAAACTCGAAGGAACCATGAGCCCATAAGACATGCAAACACATTGAGCGCAAGTACCACCTGATACGAGATTTCGTAAAGAAAGAAAAAGTTACTGTGATCAAGATAGCATCAGCCGACAACCTAGCTGATCCCTTTACAAAGAGCTTACCAGCTAAGGCTTTTGATAGTCATGTTGAGGGAATGGGAGTCAGATGTGTAGCAGCATGGCTTTAAGTATAAGTAGAGATCTGTAACAGTATACTGAAAAGTAATGCTTTGAGTATAAGTGGGAGATTGTTAGGGTTATATACTAAAAGCATCACTTTTGTAGTAACCTTATTTCTTTAAATTTTGAATGAGAATCTATGGGCAAATATTTGCATATTGTATTTGTTGCAAGTGTTAATGCAAATGTTTGATATTTATATTAGATATATAGTATATGGTGTCACACAGAAGATCATATTATCAGTTCCCTATGTAGTATATAAATAGTTCACAACCTAGATGGACTTGGACAATCTATTGAAAAGGTTGTAGTATAATCTGGTATTAGTCTATCTTGACTATAGGTTTACACTAGTACACTTTGTGTATTTGAACAGGACCACTTGAGGTTGTTCTCTTTGTACTGACTACATAAGAGAACAAACACCTCTGTTATTATGGATGCTTGTGCTCTTAATCGGATATAATAACGGACATGTATAGTGTGTGCATTACTTTGACTCATAAAAGAGTGAGATTCATTATGGATCAACAACCTCTATGAATTGGGTAATAACATTGTATGTATGATGGGCTGTTGAATATAAATAGAATCCATGTCCCGATACATCGGGTTGATGATGTCCCCTTAAGGAGCTCATAAGGACTGTCATGTAAATTTTGCAGGTGGATTATATCCGACATAACAAATAAAGTTGAGCGGTACTACTTGTTACGGCCCCATTCGGTAGAAACGATAGTCGTCCCTCGGGCGTGATGTCGTACAAGCCTAAGTTGCGCTTGCACAAGGCGGTTCATAAGGTTATCCGAAACAACAACATATATAAGTGTACGCGAGAAATTGAACACATTCATATAGAAAAGGAAACTTGTATTTTCATTAGATCATAAGTTAGGTTACAGACTCGATTACAAAAGCGGCCACTCGGGCTTACAACCGACGTCGATGAGATAGTCATTCCATACATTTACATCCCTTTTTACAAACATCAAACGACTCTCTAAGACCTGGGATCGGTGAGAGTTTTGACTCATGATGCAGTTGGGTTGGAGTCTTCAAAATTTGCAGAGTTAGCCTTCGCGCTAGCAAGGCTTCAAAAGAAAGGAGCATCGTCTTCAGTTCCTTGGCACGCTATCCTGGTTCCGAGTACCTGTTGAGAGCGAGGGTCAGCACTTTATACTTTGTGCTGGTGCGTGGCAATTTAAATCCCGTTTCTCATTTATTGAAGAATTTAAGTGAGCGTGCATGCAAATATATATTTAGTGAAGTTTCTTGCCATCCTACTCAATTCAAACTTATATTTGAAGGCACAACCGTATAACGACGATAGATCTTACCCCCGGCAGAGCGCGACATCGTAGCGTAAACTTACCATATTCTTCCCTGTCATGTTGATAATAAGAAAATGTAATAGAGTACATTCGTGAAGGTCACTGGCACGATAAGCCATCCTGGACATATAGCTTGGTAGACAGTAGTCCTTCAGCGCAGGTAGCGAGCCCCGTTGAAAGCCACTGCCTATCGTGGCATGCATCCGGCATAGCTATCCGTGTTTCTTCTTAGGCCGGAACGGTCTCGTGGCCTCGGGATACCGTCCGAAGAAATAATCGCCCTTGTCGACAAGTTGTCCATGACCGTGCTAAGTTACTTCATAATTTCAACGCGCATCTTTATGTATTGTTGCGACATTCATTTAATCGATTCGTCTTTCCTTAGCACGGTTCCATATGATACGGTAAATTGCAAGCACGATAAGGTTATATGACAAGCATCTGTATGTTCATGTTCGTGGGACGTCGTGTGGCCGTTCATCGAAATATCATTCATGTTATTGCATTACATCTAGCATAGCACATGTCTAGTATCGATAATGTATTAGAGAAGAGGGTCGAGGGAAGACGGGTCAGCCATTCACCTTAGTATTTACTTGAGGCGAGAAACTGGTTGGTCGTGCTAGACGTTGCCTACGCGATCACCTGAAATCGCACAAGCAACCGATTAGAATACTGTATTATTTAAGAAAATTCGATACGAATGCGAAGTTCGAAACCTAAGCCATGAAAACCATCGAAAGCATTCACAAAAACGCATTCAGAAAACCAAGCCAAAACCAACGCAAGCGGCGTGAAAAGCGAGCAATGGGAGGTCTCTCCCGACTCAGCCGCAGAGTCAATCCTCGTGGCACAACCCGCTGAATATAGGACTTGGTTCGAAGAAGCCATTCCATAACGGGGAATGGATCTTAATTCAACCGTTCCCGTTCGATCAATTCGATCGATCCCGACCTATCGGTCCCGACCGAGTCGATAACGACAGTGTTCCTTTTTGCACACCCCGTGGATGGAGAACGGGGCACGATGTAGGGACGGGATACTACACCATAACCAACTAAGAAAAAATTTTGTCCTCGAAACTTAAGAACAGAACCTACCTCTATGAAAACAATGAAGGAAACTTTTCCTTCATCTCCGACTCGAGTTCCCATGTCGACTCTTTTGCTGCATGGTTCCTCCAGAGTATGCGAACGAGAGGGATCGCCCAATTTTGTAGCAGCTTATCCTTGCATTCTAAGATTTGAACTGGCTCTTCAACGTAGGATAAGTCAGACTTTAGCTCCAGCTGGCCAAAATCCACCATGTGGCTAGGGTCGTGCACGTACTTCTGCAGCTGGGAGATAGGAAGACATTGTGTACACCTTCAAGCACCGGTGGTAGGACAATTTTATAGGCCACTGGGTGACACGTTCGAGTATTTCGAACGGCCCAACGAATCTCGGACTCAGCTTTTCCTTCGTGCCGAAACGAGTAACTCCTCGCATGGACGACACCTTCAGGAACACATAATCGCCCACTTGTAACTCAAGCGGTCTTCGATGGATATCAGCGTAGCTCTTTTGTCGACTCTGTGCAATCTTCAGTCTTTCTCAAATTAGCTTGACCTTTTCCACAGTCTGTTCCACCAGCTCCGGGCCGAGTATCTGTCGTTCCCCGACTTCATCCCAACAAATAGGCGATCTGCACTTCTGACCGTACAAAGCTTCATATGGCGCCATTTGGATGCTGGACTGGTAGCTATTGTTGTATGTAAATTCCGTCAGCGGTAGGTGGACGTCCCAGCTTGATTTGAATTTAATTGCGCAGAGTCGTAGCATGTCTTCGAGAACTTGATTCACGCGCTCCGTTTGGCCGTCGTCTGAGGATGGTAAGCTGAGCTGAACTACAACTTAGTACCCAGCACCGACTGAAGGCTACTCCAGAATCGCGATATGAACCGTGAATCCCGATCAGAGACGATGGATACTGGAACTCCGTGCAGCCGTACTATCTCGTCAAGATAAATCTGCGCCAGGCGATCAACGCTCCAAGTAACTTTGATGGCAATTAAGTGCGCTGACTTGGTTAATCGATCGACGATGACCCAGATGGCGTCGTTCCCCCGTGTGTCTTCGGCAGGCCAACAATAAAGTCCATAATGACGTGATCCCATTTCTACTCTGGAATAGCAAGGTTCTGCATTTTCCTGCCCGGTCGCTGATGCTCAGCTTTCACCTGCTGACAGGCCATGCATTACGACACGAAGAGCGCCACATCTCTCATCCCGTGCCACCAGAAGGTCATACGGAGGTCCTTATACATCTTGGTACTGCCTGGATGTAAGGTATATTTCGCATAATGCGCCTCCGATATTATCTCCTTTCTTAGTTCTGAATCATCCGGAACACATAGTCGGCCATTCAATCTCAACACCCGATCTTATCTTCCGCAAAGTCGGTCGCATTACCTGTCGAAATTCGCTCGCACATTTTTTTCAGGTACGGATCATCCTTCTGAGCGGCCATGATCTTTTCCAGCAAACTCGGCTCTAACTGCAGCTGCGCCAACCGTACATCCCTGAATCGAACCCGGAGATCGATGCCCATTTCTTCTAGATCTTGTAGTAGTCTGCGGTTGATGGATAGCGAGGCAAGATATTTTCGACTCAGAGCGTCTGCCACCATATTTCCTTTGCCCGGAGTGTAGTCGATCGTCAAGTCATAGTCTTTGATCAGTTCGAGCCAGCGCCTCTGTCGTAATTTCAATTCCTTCTGAGTGAAGAGGTACTTGAGGCCCTTGTGGTCGGTATAGATCGCACACTCATGCCATATAGATAGTGACGCCACAATTTTAATGCGAACACAATCGCCGCTAACTCCAAGTCGTGCGTAGGATAGTTCTTCTCGTGCGGCTTTAATTATCTGGATGCGAAGGATATTACCTTGTTTCACTGCATGAGCACACATCCCAAGCCCTGGCCTGAAGCATCGCTGAATATCTGAAAACCCTTTAGCCCATCCGGAAGTGCGAGTATAGGGGCCAAAACTAGTCGCTGTTTTAGCTCCTGGAAAGAAGCTTCACAGTCATCCGACCACTCATACACGACTCCCTTTTGGGTGAGGCGAGTCAATGGAGATGCAATCTTCGCGAAGTCTTTCACGAAGCGTTGATAGTATCCCGCCAAACCAAGAAAGCTTCGAATCTCACTAGCAGATGTAGGCCATTTCCAATCAGCAACAACTTCCACTTTCTTCGGGTCGAGTGCAATGCCTTCGATGAAATGATGTAACCAAGAAAGGATACGCTGCTTAGCCAAAATTTGTACTTACTCTGCTTTGCATACAACTAATTCTCGAAGTATCTGGAGCACGGCCCGTAGATGTTCTTCATGCTGCGCCCTATCTTCGAGTAGACGAGAATATTGTCAATAAAGACTACCATAAATTTATCAAGAAAGGGTCGAAATACCCGATTCATTAGATCCATGAAGGCGGCAGGGGCGTTCGTCAGGCCGAATGGAATCACCAGGAACTCATAGTGGCCGTACCGAGTGTGAAAGGCTGACTTTTGCACGTCGTCTGTCTTGATCTTGAGTTGATAATAGCCCGAACGAAGATCAATATTTAAAAATATCGAGGTACCTTGCAGTTGATCGAATAAGTTGTCTATGCGGGGCAATGGATACTTGTTCCGGATGGTGGCCTTGTTTAGCTCTCGGTAATCGACGCACAGACGCATGGACCCATCCTTCTTCTTCACGAACAACACGGCGCTCCTCACGGTGAAACACTAGGCCGAATAACCCTTTATCGAGCAACTCTTGTAACTGGACCTTGAGTTCCTTCAGCTCGGCGGGAGCCACTCTGTACGGGGCCTTAGAAATCGGTCGAGTATCGGGGAATGTATCGATGCTGAACTCGATTTCTCGGTCGGGGGGCATGCCGGGTAGCTCATCTGGGAACACATCGGAGAATTCTGCAACAACGTCGGTCTGACCCGCGTTTGCACTATCCTGTCGTATGTCTCGGACGGACATCAAATAGCCTTCGTACCCAGAATGCAGCATCCTCCGAGCAAAAATTACCGAGATCAGCATGTAGGTCGACGACGTCTCACACACGAAAAGCAGAATTTGGGCACTCCTGGTATGCGGAAGGTGACCGTCTTTCTGGCGCAGTCTATGGTTGCGTTGCACGGTCCGAGCCAATCCATTCCCAGAATGATATCAAAGTCCTTTATGTCTAGAACTATCACGTCAAGATCGATCTTTTGACCACCGATACAGTTAATACCATCGATGCAGGCTAAATTTGTGAGTATTGGTGTGCCCGAATGTGTGCTTACGCTAAGGTCGAGATCTAACGATATTATCGGAAATTTGTGCTCGACGGCAAAGTTCGCCAATATAAAACTATGCTAAGTACCTGAATCAAATAGTACACGAGCAGGCACATTATTGAAACTAAGTATACCTGTCACGACCGTATCTGATGCAAGCACTTCATCTCGAGTCATGGCGTAGACGCGGCCCTGGGCATTGGAGCGACGGTCTTGGCTATTTTGTGGTGCGGGTTGAGGTGCTCGAGGCACCGAAACTTGATTCCCGGACGGTGCTGTTGATGCTGAGGCGCGTGCAAGTTGTTTCTTCTACGGTTTGGGCAGTCTGTATGAAAGTGACCCCTTTTTCTGCAAATAAAACACCCGCCATTTTGAACTTCACAGTCGACGGCAAGATGTCCGTTTCGGTTGCATTTTGTGCAGTGAGGTCCCTGGTTCCACGCCTGGTGTCCGCCCTGGTGCCGTTGTTCGGACGCTTGGTCACGTTGTTTCCTCCCGCGTGGCTAGGGCGTTTGTGATTGTAGGTATACACAGCGCCGGCAGCACTTGGAGGATATTGGCGTTCGAGGCGGAGGGCATGGTTGAGAGACTCCCCCATCGTTTTGTATTTCGAAAGAGACACATGGGCGTAGATGGATGGTCGTAGACCCACTTCGAAACTTGTTGAACTCTGCTGCATACTGCCGCACCGTCATATTCCTTTGCCTTAGCTGCATAAATTTATTTTCCTTCTCTTGTCGAATGGCTTCGGGGAGGTACTCGATCTCGAACGCCTCTCGAAAGATGGCCCAAGAAATTATCGCTGTCTCGTCGTCGCGTCTGATCGCTCGCTTTTGTACGGCCCACCAGTTGTGCACGTTCAATCGGAGTAGAAGTTGAGCGCATACGACTTTCTTGGACTCTTCAACACCCAGAAGCTTAAATTTATCTTCCAGTACCTCTAACCAGTCGATCGCCACGAAGGGATCTTCTGTGCCAGTGAAAGAAGTGCGGCAACTCTTTGTGAATTTTGACACGTCGAAGTTGGAACTTCTCGGTGCTGCAGGCATGGGCTCGCGTACCTCCGGTTCGACTTTACTTTGTCTGGCCGTAGGCTCGGTTATGGCATGGGTTGTCGTAGAGTTGTTGTTGTTGGCCACCACTGTTTGAACGATCTGCTGAAGAGTCGAGCTGCTTTCTGCTGCAGCTTGAATTGTGCATCGAATCGGGCCTCGAACTGAGTCTGGCATGCCTCCGTCTGCCGTCGATGCTGTTCATTCTGGCGTTGACTCTCTCAGCTTGTCGTTGTTGCGCTTCCAGCATGCGCAACATCCGCTCCATGGCATCGTTAGAGGGTCCGGGTCTCGAGCTACTTGAGCCGCTCGAAGCACTTTCTTCTTCGCCCGCCACGTTTACCGACGTGCCTTCTAGGATTTTTGAAGACAAATATATTATTCACAAAATTATTACGGGCTCACTCGTATGGAACGACATATCTCATCGACACGAGACCAACAATTTTGAGACTAAAAAACTCGACACTGGAGGCCAAGGACGTAAAGCCGTGCTCTGATACCATTATGTCACGCCCTGATTCGGTAGAATCGATAGTCGTCCCTCGTGATGCCGTGCAAGCCTAAGTTACGCTTGCACAAGGCGGTTCATAAGGTTATCCGAAACAACAACATATATAAGAGTACGCAGAGAAATTAACACATTCATATAGAAAAGGAAACTTGCATTTTCATTAGATCATAAGTTAGGTTACAGACTCGGTTACAAAAGAGGCCTCTCGGGCTTACAACCGACATCGATGAGATAGTCATTCCATACATTTACATCCTTTTTTACAAACATCAAACGACTCTCTAAGACCTGGGATCGACGAGAGTTTATGACTCATGATGCAGTTGGGTTGGAGTCTTCAAAATGTTGCAGAGTTAGCCTTCGCGCTAGCAAGGCTTCAAAAGAAAGAAGCGTCGCCTTCAGTTCCTTGGCACGCTATCCTAGTTCTGAGTACCTATTGAGAGCGAGGGTCAGCACTCTATACTTTGTGCTGGTGCGTGGTAATTTAAATCCCGTGCTCTCATTTGTTGAAGAATTTAAGTGAGCGTGCATGCAAATATTTAGTGAAGTTTCTAGCCATCCTACTCAATTCAAACTTATATTTGAAGGCAGAACCGTATAACGATAGATCTTACCCCTGGCAGAGCGCGCCATCGTAGCATAAACTTACCATGTTCTTCGCTGTCATGTTGATAATAAGAAAACGTAATAGAGTGCATTCGTGAAGGTCACTGGCACGATAAGCCATCCTGGATATATAGCTTGGTAGACAGTGGTCCTTCAGCGCAGGTAGCGAGCCCCGTTGAAAGCTACTGCCTATCGTGGCATGCATCCGGCATAGCTATCCATGTTTCTTCCTAGGCCGGAACGGTCCCGTGGCCTCGGAATACCGTTCGAAGAAACAATCGCCTTTGTCGACAAGTTGTCCATGACCGTGCTAAGTTACTTCATAATTTCAATGCGCATATTTATGTATTGTTGCGACATTCATTTAATCGATTCGTCTTTCCTTAGCACGGTTCCATATGATACGGTAAATTGCAAGCATGATAAGGTTATATGACAAGCATCTTTATAGTTCGTGTTCGTGGGATGTCGTGTGACCGTTCATCGAAATATCATTCATGTCATTGTATTAAATCTAGCATAGCACATGTCTAGTATCGATAATGTATTAGAGAAGAGGGTCGAGGGAAGAAGGGTCAGCCACTCACCTTAGTATTTACTTGAGGCAAGAAACTGGTTGGCCGCGCTAGACGTTGCCTACGCGATCACCTGAAATCGCATAAGCAACCGATTAGAATACTGTGTTATTCAAGAAAATTCGATACGAATGCGAAGTTCGAAACGTAAGCCATGAAAACCATCGAAAGCAATCACGAAAAGCATTCAAAAATAAAGCCAAAACCAACGCAAGCGGCGTGAAAAGCAGAGCAACGGAAGGTCTCTCCCGACTCAGCTGCAGAGTCAATCCTCGAGGCACAACCCGCTGAATATGGAACTTGGTTCCGAAGAAGCCATTCCATAACGGGGAATGGATCTTAATTCAACCGTTCCCGTTCGATCGATTCGATCGATCCCGACCTATCGATCCCGACCGAGTCGATAGTGACAGTGTTCCTTTTTCATACACCCCGTAGATAGAGAACGTGGCACGATGTAGGGACGGGGCACTACACTACTTAAGGATAAAAGATATCGAATCAATAGAGTTGTCAGTAACTTAATTTGATCGACGAACATACGATATCATAACATGGGAAGCCAAACGAGCATATAATAAAAGGAGCCTACGAACATAATTTGAAATTTGGGAGGTAGTATAACAATAGCTCATTAATGGACCGGGCTATTGTTAATGGGCCTGGATTGTGTGTTCGGGCTGAACACGGGATATCCAGATCCGTTAGGAGGCCTAACCCTAATTTTTTCTCATGGTCCCTGTCGTAGCCTATATATATCCTCTATTCTCTGGCTGCCAAATTACTGATCAGAAATCTGAAACTTTCTCTAAATTTGTGATTCACATAAGGAGAGAAAGAGGGCTACCAAGGAGAAGAAAAGCTTGGGAGATCGTTGCCCACACGATGTCTAACTCGAGGAAGGAATACGTGCAGAAGATCTTGGGGTCGTCCGCTCGAGATTGCCAGAAATTAGTTGTCTTCTTTCTGCCACATGTATAATTCGTGAACCCTAGTTTCCGCCTATGAAGGGTTAGAACACGTATTAGATCTGTTTAACTTTCTATCGATCAATACGCACACCAAAGGAAGGGTCCTGAGAATCCCCAGTTCTATCAGATTCGTGTAGGATGGCTCCTTGTGGGCCAGTTGGTTGAGGGCCAGGTATCTGAAAGGTGCTAACTTCTGGACATATTCGTATACTAATAATGAATTAGTGTCTTTTAAATAGATTTTGAGACACAGGGTGACAGTCAGTAAGAGATTGGAGCGAATTATCAAAAAGGAGAAAGATACAGAACTTTAGTTAGATCATTGCATTCAACAGAGAGGCTTAGTCAGCTAGGTTAGGAGTCACGCATCTCCGAAGGCGTATGCAGGCGTTAAGGTGGAAAGCATCATCCATGGCGGGGAATGGAGGGTGGAGGCTAGTAGGCATGCAAGGCAGTTCGCATCACTCATTCATTAAGTTCAGATAGATCCCATCCTTCCCAAGGATTCTTGGGCATGAACGGGTGCCCCAAATGGAGATTTCGTGTCTATCTTTATTTACAACCAAGCTAGAGTTAATCACAACAAATGGAAGGTGTCAGACATAGTTTGGTATAAGGGGACTCCTAGGAAAATGTAAATGTGTCTATATATACAAGCTCCTTATGGGTCGATTGCTCACTATGGACCGCCTAGGGCGGCTTGGCATTCATACTGGTTCGACTATTTGTGTCCTATGCGAACATGAACCAGAATCATCGAGACATGTTTTCTTCCAATGTGGGATGCCTCGACGAATTTGGCTGATGCAAGAGAGTAAGCTTAACCTTCTGGCGGGTGCTGTCTATGACATAGACGAGGTGATTCAGAAAATTAAAAAGGAGAAAACAGAGTGGTCACCAGTCGTACTGGAGGTTCGCCTCAGGATAGCACCAGCAGTTTGGCATGTCTGGCGAGAGAGTAATGCGTGTATTTTTGAGGCGACGCATATTACAGAAAGGAGAATACTCCAAAATATTGAATAAGGTGTATCATGTATGAGGCGTCCACAAGGAGCCGCACATTCTGGTTGAGATGTATTGAATATATATATATAATTATATAATATTATAATATATAAGGGACTAGCCTAGTAGTAGTGCGGGAGGCCGTCCGAGCATAGGTCTCGGATTCGAATCTTCCTCCGGACAACTAGATGGCTTTGGACCATGGCTCGGCTTGAAAAAAGGACACCTAAAAAAAATAAAAATTATATAATATAATATATATATATATATATATATCAATTCCAATTTCTTCACCAGTTTCCTATATATATATATATATTATATATTTATATATATATATTTTTATATATATTATATATATATATATATATATCTATATATTATATATAATTATATATATATATATATAGGAAACTGGTGAAGAAATTGGAATTGATTTGCCAAGCCGGAGAAAATAGCACCTAAAAAAAGAATTGATTTGATGGCGAAGAGTATGGCGAAGCTTCTTTAATAGAATTTCTGTGATTGTGGAGAATGTCGAGAAATATTTGTTCCTACTGATCTCACCGTGGGACAGTTTGTTTATGTTGTTCGGAGAGGATCAAGCTTAGTAATGAAAAGGCCATCTTCATCTTTATGAAGAACACACTGCCACCTACATTTGCAATGATGTCGGCCATTTATGAGGAGAACAAAGACGAGGCTTCCTTTACATGACTCGCCGTGGCGAGAACACATTTGGGTCCTTCTGAGGCCAAGAGAACATGAAACCTGTGTATTAGACTGGAATTTTTTAATATATACAGATATACCCAGTAGCATTTCATACTCCTTTAGCCTTCTGCACTATGTAATAGCCTCCTATGATACATTATACTAGTTTTTAACAAAAATGCTTTGTTGCCCGCGGGCTTGGACCGCAGTCCTGGCCCACGGGCCACGTGGCACCACCCCACTGGCCCACATGCTAACTTTCGGACCCACCCCCTCCCTCTTCAATTAGAAGGCGACACGTGGTCCGCGGACCAGGACTTCATCTAAGCTCACGGGCAAGTAGGAGCGCCGTATATTTAACTATTTTGACAATATTTTCTTTCAACATCATTTATATATATATTATATATATATATATTTTATATATGAAATATTTTTTTTTTTTCATATTGAAAATATTTTGACAATATTTTCATATATTTTCTTGACAATATTATATTTTCTTTCATAATATATATATATATATATATATATAATATATATATTATATATATATAAATAATAAATATATATATATATATATATAATATATATATATATATATATATATATAATAAATAAATATATATATATAATAATATATATATATATATATATATATATATATATATATATATATATATATATATATATATATAGAGGGGGAGAGATATATATATATATATATATATATATATATATATATATATATATATATATATATATATATATATATATAGAGTATATATATATAATATATATATATATATATAGATATATATATAGAGAGAGAGAGAGAGAGAGAGATGGGAACATGACTACAGTTATGATACCTCTCTCTCTCTCTCTCTCTTTGGATCGTACATTGATACCTCTCTCACTCTATATGTGTGTCCAATAACCTCTAGTTCAAGTGGCTAGTGTGGAGGTATATCGGGATCTCCGTATTTTGTGTTCCCTGTAACCACCATTTTTCTAAAATGAGGATAATTTTGAGCTTTTGTAAAATTTATCATTTAAATTAATAATGATTTATGGTGAATTTTAATTAATTTAAAACTATTTAAATTAGTGCATTATAATTTTGATGTTTTGCTAGTGTAACCTTAGAACTGTTTAGCCAAGAGACTAACCATGACCTTGGAGGCCTAACCCATGTGATTAGATTAGCTAATTACCACTTTTTAGGCTAAGAATATTTTGGTCATTTTGTGACTTTTGAATTATTTAGAATTTTAATTAATTGGTGAATTTTAGATTATTTTAATAATATTTAAATTGATGTATTATGATTTTGGTCATTTTTTATATTTTAATATTTTGGAAATTTTTATATTTTAATATTGATTTTATGGGATTTGTTAAGTCGGGTTCGATTTTCATCTCGTTCCGACTTGTGTTAGTGACTCGGGTAGTTTAGACTCTAGATGGGATCCCAAGATTAGTTAGTCATGGCCCACAAATCCCACTAATTAAGTTAGTAAATTAGACTAATCCTACTTGTTAGATTTGTTAAGTTAGAGCTTAAACTTACCCTTTTGATCCCAAATTTGAACCAACTTAAAATTAACCAAGGAGGATTAGTAGGAACCTTATTGGGCTTTTCCCAAGGCCCAAATAGGGAATGATGGCAGCCACTATAGATAGGTTAGCCTCCCTTCCTTTCATTTTATTCCATCTTGCCTTTTTTCCTTCACAAAGTGTTCTTCCCCAAATTAGAGAGCTTTTCCTCTTTGATTTCTCCAAATCTTACATTCCTTCATCAAAACTTCCATCCAACCTTTTCATACTACCAAGGGATGGTGCTAGCAAGATTTGGAGCAAAGTGCAAGGAGGAGTGTCCATTTTGGAAGTTTTGTATATATATAATAGGTATGTTAGATATATTTCATATATTTAGATGTACGTGGATATGTTGTTAGTGGTGTGCTTTTGTTAGATGAAGGGGAGTATGGTTTTATGTGTCTTGAGTGGTGTGGAGAGTGAGATGTGTTTCTTTGTCCAAACAACCCAAATTCGTCATAATATTTATCCACGTTTTTAGTAGCCATAGCAACTTAGAAATGTCATAACTTTTAGCTTAGAACTCCGATTAATTTTCCATTTTTTTGACAGAACCGTATCGAAGTTAGCTTTCCAAATATATATATTAATAGGTCAAATGCATTCTAAAACTTTCTGTAGAACTGTTTGAGTGTCAGCTGTATGAAATACGAACGCGTTTCGGTGTTTTCCGCGATTCCGGAAGCTTCCGGACACGAAAATACGATCCGTTTGAAGTTTTAGAAAGATAATACGAAGGGCTACAACATAATTTAATCCTAGAATTTAGTGAAGGCTCAATTGGTACAGTATTAATTTTAAGTAGAAGAGTGACTATACGATATAGGTATTTTGTGTAACCTATGAGCCTATGTAGTATGATATTAAGTGAATATAGGTATCATAGGTTGTCGAGTATATGTATGATATACATATATATATATTGTTAGGTAATATTTGTTAGTACTAGTGTTAGTTAGATAGTAGAGATTAGTATTTTGTTTGATATTTGATATGTTGTTAGATAGTTTGATGTTAGATATCTAGTATGTTAGATATTGATATGTTAGTAGGTTATGTTAGTTCTAGATATTGGTATGTTAGCAAGTTAGTCTATATAGGTTATATGTTAGATATTAGTTAAGATGTTGTGTTAGTACATTAGATAGTTAGTTATTAGATATTTGAGGGGTATCTTAGTATCTCATGATACCATGTTAGTATCTTAAGGTAAATATGAATTACCTTTACCTTCAAGGAAAATTAGTTTACCTTATAACCAAGTTATGGTATCAAGGTACCAAGGTAAGATATCAAGATATCAAGGTAAGGTTAGGTTTACCCAAGTTAAGGTATTGGATTCCAACCAAGGTACTGGTATTGGGATGCCGATATGACCAAGGTTGATATGGTATCCTAGTGTTAGTGGGTTAGTATCTAAGTGTTTGAGTTAGAGTAGGTGATGTTAGATTGTGGAAGAGTTATATAGATATGTATATATTTTTGGGTTATAGTATCTATATATATTATGAGTATATAGATATATGTTATGGTTCATAGTGAGGATATGTATATACTTGATATATGATATCTATATGTATGTGTTAGGGTGGTACTATATGGGTAAGGATATATGTGGTATGTATATATATATATTAATATATCCTAAGTATCATAGATGTTGACCACTAATCTAAGTTTGACCAAAATCCTAGAAGCTTAACCTTGACTCCTAGTTTGACCCAAGGTGGACCAGAGTTGACTTAGAGTTGAACAAGAGTTGACTTTGACCTAGATTGACTTAGAAATATGTAGATTGTATTATAAATTTCTATTATTTCAAATTAAACTATTTATAACATGTGTTGCTCTAATTAGGACTCTGTGACATTAGTTCGGACATCTATTCATATCAGTCATTCAGGATATCAGTCGAGTACATTCTTGATAGTCTTTTATTTACTTGGTGATTACTGTATTTCAGTTCTAGTTATATTCGATGTCTACTAATTTTTGGCAGATGGTTCATGGATTGGTATTGTTATTGGATTTTCAGTGATGAGAGTATGACCTAACTTATCGCGATGGTATCGGATACTATTTTGTCGGTATTGGATAACATTGGATATTATTGGTAGAATATTATTCTCGTTGGTATTGGATAGCATTGGATAAATATTGGTTAACATTGGCTAGTAACGTGTTATGGTTGGATCCATCGTATCGTCGGGACGGGGTAATACTAGTTAGATATGTGATCAAGAACTATCGGCTAATAGTGTAAATCATCGGCTACAAGCTAAGCATACATTGCACGTATGTTTGACCTAGATTTCTTAGTAAAATCATTGAATATCCCAGGTCGATCACATATCCAACTGGTATTCCAAAATATATTGTCTATTATAGCTTTATACATCCAGTTCACCATTATATTTCTATCTTGATATAGTAGTTCTTTTCTATTATTTGTTCTTATAGATTTCTGTCTATCTTACCACGTTCATAAATATAGCTGTCTATAATGTTTTTTAGTCCTTGTCATTTACTTGGAATTTCTAGATGAGATGTGCTCGTTCCATCCAGACTGGATATATTGACAAATATTACAGATGATATAGATGACTGTCCTACCTTCTATGAGGCTTATGAGGGTGGTACACAGCAGCCAGAAAAGGACCTATCCCGGTAGAGTGTGCTTAGTTATAGCTTAATACTTTATAACTTTCAGTTTGTATAGGATTATTTCGATTGTTAGTTGAGACTTATTTATATTCAGGACTTATATTATTTGTATTGGACATCTATTTTGTGTGGTGTGAACTCTATTTATATTTAGTTTCTTCCTTTTATCTGATTCTATATCGTGCTCTATCTTCCTTAGACTTGTGATTGAGATTATATAGTAGAGATGTTATATTATACCTCCATGTGGAGATGACAGGTTTTTATATCTCGTTGTTAGATGTTAGATGTTATAGATGACCTATACAGCGTTCTACCGTCGACACTGCAACGTAGGTTGGACGTGCCTACGTTCTCGTGTCCCTAAACAGGGTGTGGGTCGTGACACGTTTTTGTGGTGGCCTAGCAGGTCAGAGTTGCAACTAGTACGATTTCGTAGTGGTGCTCGATTTAGAGTGCTGCTACGAACTTGATGCTAGGATATAGGATAGGCAGTATCGAGAGTTACTCAATCACAGTTAGGACTACTTGAGAAGATTCCTGGAATAACCCTTAAGGATCATTATGAACTATCTCGAAATTCGATTCCGACAGTTTCTGTCTACCTTTCCTTGTTCGTTGTTGAATTTGATTCTTGGTGTTCATTGTTGACTTGATTTTATACCAAGATAATCTTATGGGATGGGTTGCCTCAGTTATGGAAACTAGAGTCTTCTACAGTCATACTAGCTGGCAAGACGAAGGTATAGAGTCTGATTTTTTGAATATATTTTCGGGTGTGAGAATTTAAAGTTTTCGCAGCCAAGCTAGCCGCAATTTGAAAATTTTAAATACCATGATTCTATAGGTATGTACCTTAGTTGCGTACTCTATGGATTATCGTAGCCATACTTAGTGGTGTGACGAGGATTCTGGTAACATGGTTCTGGATAGACGGGTATGATTATCAGATTGCAGAATTGATATTATATAGATGGTGCCTAGTATAATAGAGTAGAATATCAGGTTGGATATTACTTGAGTATCATAAAGTAGATAGAGGGAGCTAGGCCACCTGTGACGCAGAACCATGCCTAGCACCAGAGGGGCAGGGCTTTTGCGCTGACGGTCGAGGAGACCGACGCTGCAGGTGACGGGTTAGCAGGTCTGTCTTTTTGTTCTTCTTTTCCATTTGATCTGTGATTTTATTAGTACCTACCAGAATATTTTGTACTGTGATAGATAGTATGGTGACCCTATTCGAGACTGTAAACTCACGACCAGTAGGACCACAATTTGCATGTTATTAGATATATTTATCTTGACCTTGATTGTTGGGGGTTTAACCTAGAAGGAGTATGGCCATCTTAATTTCGAGGACGAAATTTTTCTAAGGAGGGTAGATTTGTAACCACCATTTTTCTAAAATGAGGATAATTTGAACTTTTGTAAAAATTTATCATTTAATATAATAATAATTTATGGTGAATTTTGATTAATTTAAAATTATTTAAATTAGTGCATTATAATTTTGATGTTTTGCTAGTGTAACCTTAGAACTGTTTAGCCTAGAGACTAACCATGACCTTGGAGGCCTAATCCATGTGATTAGATTAGCTAATTATCACTTTTTAGGCTAAGGATATTTTGGTCATTTGTGACTTTTGAATTATTTAGGATTTTGATTAATTGGTAAATTTATATTATTTTAATAATATTTAAATTGATGTATTATGATTTGGGTCATTTTTTATATTTATATTGATTTTATGGGATTTGTTAAGTCAGGTTCAATTTTCATCTCGTTCCGACTTGTGTTAGTGACCCGGGTAGCTTAGACTATAGACGGAACCCCAAGATTAGTTAGTTATGGCCCACAAACTCCACTAATTAAGTTAGTAAGTTTAGACTAATCCCACTTGTTAGATTTGTTAAGTTAGAGGCTTAAACTTAACCCTTTTGATCCCAAACTTGAACCTAACTTAAATTAACCAAGGAGGATTAGTAGGGGCCTTATTGGACTTTCCCCAAGGCCTAAATAGGGCAATGATGGTAGCCACTATAGGTAGGTTAGCCTCCATTTCTTTCATTTCATTCCATCTTGCTTCTTTTCCTTCACAAAGTGTTCTTCCCCAAACACTACCAAAATACAGTCAATTAGTGACGGCACATTAGCGACGGATAATTTCCGTCGGCGTTAGCGACGAATTTGCGGCAAATAACCGACGGAGTACCGACGACAAGCCGATACAATTTTTATTTTATTTTAAGGGAGAGAAAAGGTCGCTCATCCGTCGCTAGGGCGTCGGAGATATAGCGACGGATAAGTAGCCATCGCTATGCAGTCGATTATTTGGCAGAAATTATTGGAAGAAATGGCGGGACAATTCTTCGACTACGTAGCGACGGATATTCCGTCGGCAAGTATCAAAAAGAGCGACGGGCTAGTGAAGGATACTGTAGGCCTTTAAAAATGACAGTCACGCTGAGTTGATCAGGACAGAGTCAAAAGTCACGCTTAGTTGATCCAGACAATATTTACAAATCACGCTGGGGATACAGCTCATCATTTGTCAGAGAGTAATTATGACTGACAGCACAACAGTCGAAGAATGTCTCTTCGTATGCCACGTATGCACAGAATTCGAGAGATCACAGCCGTCTATTGCGTGATTTTCGAAATCTTCTTCAGCAAGACTCAACCTTCGTCAAGTTGGCGTACCAAAAGAGCTTTTTGTCATTTAATGTGACTTACAAAAGCAATCACTACCAGAGATTTTGTGTCAGTCGAAGCACGCTGAATCAAGACAGCTGGCAGTTCTATCCCAAATCTGCGTGTATTCTGAAGTTTTCTTCCTCAAGTCTGCGTGGATTCTGAAGTTTTCTTCGTCAAAGTCTGCGTAGATTCTGAAGCTTCTTGCCCCAAGTTTGCGTGGATTTTGAAGCTTTCTACCCCGAGTCTGTGTGGATTTCGTCTTCACCAAGTCTGCATGGATTCTGAAGCTTCTTGCCCCAAGTTTGCGTGGATTTTGAAGCTTTCTACCCCGAGTCTGCGTGGATTTCGTCTTCAACAAGTCTGCATGGATTTCATCAAATTGGAGTACGTAGCAGCCATGCCACTGATCTCTCGCCTGCGTGTCCTGTAACTTGCACACAACTCATGCATGATTGCCATGTGTCCAACAGTTACAGGCCACGTCCAGTAACTTCTCACAACCTTGCGTATGTTAAATCCTGCGTAATTTTCAACTAAGCACAGGCTGTGAAGACAGTTATCTTTTCAGTTTTATTTTGACTCTATAAATAGAGTTCTTTTTTTTCTTATTCATGATACGGATACATAGTTATCTACTGTCAAAATTTTGAGAGCTTTTCTTCTTCGCATAGTCCAAGGGATAAAGTGATCGTCTTCTAGATCAGATTCCCACAGTTGTAATTTTTCCAGATACACAATAAATAAAGGAATTTATTTATGGAAAACAAATTGGCGACTCTGCTGGGGAAAAACCATCTCCTCTTCTGAGATGGCAACAACTTAATGCGATACTTCGTCAATCGGCTCGACGAAGAAGGTGATGACGATCCAATTCGATCAACTCGCCTGTGAAGAAATACAGCGGGCTAAGAGTGGTAAGCCCACTACAGCCTCCATCATCACTGCCAAGTCGAAGGGACACTCTATCTATGTCCCTAAGAATCAGTTGGCAGCCAATGGTAAAGTCTCTGCCACAGTGTCTGCTCCTAACACTGGCAAGAATTCTACTGCAAGCACGCACACTCTTGTGCGCTCGAAGATGACAGCAATCGAAGATCACGCTAACAATACTGGCTCCTTAGCCAAATCTGTTCTAGTGTGTGTCTCCAAAGTTGAAAGTCACGCTGACAGTACTGGCTCCTTAGCCAAATCTGTTCCAGCGTACAATTTCAACCTCAAAAGTCACGCTGACAGTACTGGCTCCTTAGCCAAATCTGTTCCAGTGTGCAATTTCAACCTCAAAAGTCACGCTGACAGTACTGGCTCCTTAGCCAAATCTGTTCCAGTGTACAATTTCAACCTCAAAAGTGACGCTGATAGTACTGGCTCCTTAGCCAAATCTGTTCCAATGCGCAATTATAACCTCAACAATCACGCTAACAATACTGGCTCCTTAGCCAAATCTATTCCAGCGTGCAATTTCAACCTCAACAATCACGCTAACAATACTGGCTCCTTAGCCAAATCTATTCCAGCGTGTATTTCCAAAGTCAAAAGTCACGCCAACAGCACTGGTTCTTTAACCAAGCCTGTTTCAGCGTGTATTTCATCTAAGAAGAATAGATCTTTAGCTATCTCTTCCTCTTTGCCAAGTTCTACCAGTACTGGGGGTGGTCTTCCACACAAAGTTCCTTCGAAAAGAAATAACTCTTTAGTTGTTTCTTCTGCTCCTGTAGTTTTTACTTCAGGAACATCTTTGACTGATAATTTTGTTAGTCAAAGAAAAGGAGATGGTCTTTTGACTACTCTTCCTTCTGGACATTCTATGTCTCAAAACTTGAATGAGTCTAAGAAGAAACATTCCTTAATGTTTTCTTCTATGACTTCTTCGAATTGGGCACAGAATTTGTCTAGAAAAGGTCTGTTACCAACCCCTAATCAAGGGGGTGGTTCAACTCTTCCTTCTCTGCAAATATCTAGATCAATGGAAGGAAAACTCCATGTGTCCAAAACCAATGTGTCACTTCCAACTGATCTAAGAACAAAAATTAACACTTCTGGTGTTAAGAAACCATACCAGTTGGAACAAGGATAAGAGATCCAGATGCAGAGTATGCAAGAAACTATGTGGCTCATATTAATCATTCTCTATATAATCAAGAGCCATCAAGACCCAAGAACAGAAAATATATTCCACATTCTTTACAAACAGATTTACGAGAATATCTTCAACAGAAGAGAAGAAGTGATTCTGTGTCAAAGGACCATGCTGAATGTGACTTCTATCCAAGAGTCATAATTCAATGTAGATGTCAATCAATGGCTCATGATCATGTTGATCATGAATATGACTTCCAGCCAAGAATCACAATGCAATGCAGATGTCAAATAAAACGACAATCTGTCTTCAATCGGATTCAGTGTGAACCTATGCCTGATGAAGATGAGCCTTTGTTTGCTTCTGTTAATATGACCTCTCGGGATGCTGGGGGTAGAGTTGATAGTCTAGATGGATTATACAGAAATACCAGAGCAAGAGTCCTGGCCTCTAGTCAAAGAAATTTGATCTCTGAAGATGATTCTGAATTCCTTGGAGAATCTAACTTCCCACCTCTTCCTACTGGGGGTAGTTCTCCTATAATTGACTTTGATACACAAAGCAATAATTCAGAACAAACAACATCTACCAGTTCATCAATAATTCCTCGTACAGTCACGACTTATATGGTTGATGGGAATACTGATGAACCTTCTTCCTCCTCAACTCCTTGAAAGTGGGATCATTCCTATTTCCATGGCAACTCTTGACATAGTGAATCTTCCTCCTCCACGGTCTGAAGGATTAATGCCAATCACTTTGGAAACTGGAGAAATTATGTGGATCCATCCTGATCTAGTGGCAGATTTTGAATCGCCTTCTCCTCAAAAGACTACTTCTCGAAAGTCTAAGAAGGCTGGAAAGATTAAATCATGTCATATGACTTCTCTTGAATCTATTCCTGACACAAAGCCAAAAGAGAAAGAAGAAGCACTTGTTAGTGCTACTCGAACGAGGAAACCTTATCTAAAGGATTATTCCAAAAATCCTGAGGATCCTCTTGATATTCCTCCAGCTGATAAAGATGCTTCTAATGTTCCTCCTGAAGAAGAATCATCCACTGAACCTGTTCCTCCCAAGCCTACAGCTCTGGAGAAAGGCAAACAACAGGCTCGGTTTGATAAGCCAATCAAGAAGTCCTCTCCTCTTGGACTTCAGAAGTCTTATAATTTCGACATTTTAGCTCAGCTTGCTAATACTCCAGCTAGAATGTCCCTCTTTGAACTTCTACGTCTTTCCAAAGAGATTCGGGAGACATTAAATGAAGCACTTATACAAGCTGACTCTTGTCTTGCACAATTGAAGAAGCCAGATGCAGAACCTGCCACTTGCTTACATTACAACAGTGTATTAGAGATTATCCCAAATATCACCTTTACACAAGATGACATGCTACTGGAGGATAATCGACATGATCGGCCTCTTTACTACACCGGTTATATCGATACAATGAAAATAGATCGTATCCTCATTGATCCAGGGTCTGCTATAAGCATAATGCCAAAGAGTCTGTTGGATGAACTAAAAATCCCTCTTCACAAACTCTCCAAGACGGTTACTACTATCCTGGGATTCAATCAAAGCCGAAGCGAGCCTTTGGAAAAGATTCATCTGAAGCTTCAGATTGGCGATTTCAAATCCAAAGTCACTTTCTATGTGATCGAGATCGTGGGATCCTATAATCTTCTTCTGGGGAGGCCCTTTCTTCATGAAAATAATGTGGTGCCTTCTACTCTTCATCAGTGTTTTAAATACATTGATAGCAATGGAAGAGTACAAAAAGAAGTTGCTGATATAAATCCCTTCCATGGGGTTGAAGCTTATTTCAATAATTCCCGGATGTACAAAGAAGAGTATACAAGGATCATACAAGCCATGGAGAAAGAGGATTCACAAAGTGAGACCTTAATAATCCCTGTTAAAGGTCGAACTACTCAACAACAATCTCCCAAACTCTCTGGAGAAGGTTCTTTAATCATTCCAGTGAGTGGACGGATCTCTCCACTATCTCAGTCATCTACGCAAGATACTCTGCTAATTCCAGTTGGAGGGCGGATTATTCTTCCATCTCAAGCTTCAAGGGAGCTCACCTCTTCTGAGCCATTTGTTATCGATCTTAATCGAAACAACGCTTCTTCTCGTTCTTCTTCTCCCCCTTTAGTCATTGACTTGGCTAAAATCTCTAAGGCTCAGCCTTCTCCCAATGTAAATACTGCTGCTTTTACATTTAATGAAAAGTCTCCATCTTTGCAGTATGCTGATGTGTGTAATTATGTTCATAGTTATTTACATTTGTTAGATGACTTGAACGAAATAACCATAGGGGTTGTACAGACTGTTCATACAGATGTATCCCTAGAACCTGTACAATCTTCATACTTTTTAGTTCCCAGCAGAAAGCCAGGAGACATTCCAATATTCTTCTATAAAGGGCCCCAAAGTCCTTCTGATTTAGAAGATGAAGACAAAAATGATGACACTGGAAGATTACAACTACGTCGTTATAGTCAGCAATCTAAAGACATCATCAAAAATATGGGCTATGACTTCAGGACTGGCCTCAATAGTGGAAAGGAAAGAAAAATGCCTGTTCGTATTCCTCCTCTGAAATATGGAAGGACGAAATGCGGACTGGGCTATATAGCTCCTACTCCTTTTATCAATATTATCCATGAAGATCCTGAGTCTGACGAAGATAAAGATCTGATTCTTCTAGTACCACTTCTTGGGATTCTGATACAAGTATCGGTGACTTCTACTGCAACCTTCTGTCTTCCAACATGGTTTCCATTGACTATTCTGAAGAAAGTGATGAAGACGAAGAAGAGTTTGAAATCTCACCTGAATCGGAACAATGGGCCCAAAGATTAGATAATCAATGGGAGTTCCGTTTCGAGCAAAAAGAACCTCCGACTGAAGACAAACTTGTTCAAATAGATGTTGGTGAAGAGGGATCTCCCAAACCAATATTCATCAGTGAAAGTCTTTCTGAAACTGATAAGCAAGACATGATCAAACTCATTTGTGACTACATCGATGTCTTTGCTTGGAGTTATGAAGATATGCCAGGACTTGATCCACAAATTGCAACTCACAAGCTCAATATCTTGCCGAATGCTAAACCGGTCAAACAACAACAGCGACGATTTCGTCCAGACATCATGGATGCAATTGAAGTTGAAGTCAATAAACTCATAACCTCTGGGTTTATTAGAGAGGAGCAACATCCTGATTGGGTGGCTAATATTGTTCTTGTTCTTAAAAAGACTGGCAAGATCAGAGTATGCATAGACTTTCGCGATCTCAATGCGGCATGTCCTAAAGACGAATTCCCTCTACCAATCACTGATGTCATGGTTGATAATACCTGTGGATTTGAACGAATGTCATTCATGGACGGGTATTCTGGGTACAATCAGATCAAAATGTTTCCAGAGGATGAGAAGCACACTTCTTTCAGAACGCCGATTGGTAGATACTGTTATACAGTTATGCCATTCGGTCTCAAGAATGCAGGAGCAACTTATCAACGAGCTATGAGCACTATATTCCGTGAACATTTGCGAAAAACAGTCGAATGCTATGTTGATGATATTGCAGTCAAAAGTCGACAAAAGGAGGATCATATCCAAGATTTGAAGACTATATTTGATCTAATACGTAAGCATCAATTAAAGATGAACCCTACTAAGTCCTTCTTAGGCGTCTCTAGTGGTAAATTTCTCGGCTTCGTCATTACCTCTAAAGGTATACACGTGGATCCCGAGAAGATCAAAGCCATCCAAGAGATGCGTCCTCCACGCACCTTAAAAGAGCTACGAGGATTTCAAGGAAGAATCGCTTATATCAGGAGATTCATCTCTAATTTATCAGGACGCTGCAGACCATTCAACAAACTTCTGAAGAAAGGTGTTTCTTTTGTCTGAAATGATGAATGTTAGAAAGCATTCGATGATATAAAATAATATCTGATGAACCCTCCAGTATTGGTACCTCCCGTTTCAGGAATTCCATTTCTCCTATATACTCGAGCAATGAGTCATTCATTGGGTGCATTACTCGCTCAAAAGAATCAAAATGGTCATGAACAAGCCATCTACTATCTCAGTCGTACTATGACTGGAGCTTAACCTCGATATTCACCAGTCGAAAAAGAATGTCTAGCTTTGATGTTTGCTGTCCAAAAGACACGTCATTATATCATTGGCCAGACTATTTATGTCATCTCCAGGATCAATCCTATACGGATCATGATGAAGAAACCCAGTGTTTTGAATTCTCGATTGGCTAACTGGGGAATCCTACTTGCTCAGTATGACATGCATTATATTCCTCAGAAGTCAGTCAAAGGACAAGCTTTAGCTGATTTTCTGGCTGCTCACTCAATTCCAGAAAATTTAAAACTCTATGATGACATCCCAGATGAAGTCCTAGATTCAAATCAAATTGCTGAAGAAGATCCTACTTGGCGTCTATTCTTTGATGGAGCATCAAGAATTGGTCCTAATGGCGATATTGTCACTGGAGTTGGAATTGTTCTTGTATCGCAGAAGGTCTTGCTATCCAAAGAGCTTATTCTCTCGATCAGCCATGTTCAAACAACGTAGCTGAATACAATGCATTGTTTATTGGTCATTAACTCGCTAAACATCTGAATATTCAACATTTGGAGGCGTATGGAGACTCTAAACTCATTGTCAATCAGATAAGGGGTACTTATGAAGTTCGCAATCAAGATTTGGTTCCTTATCATAGATCGGCTATATCTATGGCTTTTTCGTTTGAAGAATTCTTCATTGAACATGTTAGACGAGCATGTAACACAGAAGCTGATGCTCTTGCCAATCTTGCGGCGGTGTTGGCTATTCCAATCAGACGTCAACAAATGATTGTTGTTCGCAATCGAGAATTATTTCATCTCGAAAACAATCTGACCCTAGGACTTCCAGTTGACATTGAAGAATCAACATCTCATGATGTCAATACAACAAGAGGATTTGGATTCAGTCGTAAATCGATGTCATCTTCTTCTGATTCCAGTATGAAATTCATCTTCAGTAACTCGGCCGAGAATCAGAATACGGATAAGATTGGAGACTTCCTTTCTTAGATTTCGTATTGTACGATATTCTTCCAGATGATCCGAATGAAGCAGCATCTATCAGACGACGATCACTCAGATTCTATTACAATCATACAACAAAGACCTTATATCGTCGAGCCTATGATGGTTTGCTTCTCCGATGTGTTGCCGGTGACGAGGCTCAACAAATCATTCGTGAAGCATATGATGGAATTGTGGTGCACATCAGCCTGGACCAAAACTTCAAGACCGTATTCGACGTATGGGTTATTATTGGCCTACTATGGTATCAGACGCCATCGAATACGCAAAGAAGTGTAAAGCCTGTCAAATCTATGCAAATTTTATTCATCAATCTTTGGAATTTCTACATCCGACGGCAGCATCATGGCCCTTCGAAGCTTGGGGCATGGACATTATTGGTCCGATCAATCTGCCGTCATCCAAGGGTCATCGGTTTATTCTTGCAATAGCCGATTACTTCTCCAAATGGGCCGAAGCCATTCCTTTATCTGAAGTTAAGACGTCCAATGTCATTTGCTTTATTAAGCACCACGTCATCTACAGATTTGGTGTTCCTCGACGCATTATTCATGATAACGGACCGCAGTTCGTCACTCAGAAGTTTACTCGATTCTGTGACGATCACCGGATCAACAATGTGGCTTCTACCGCATATAATCCGGCAGCTAACGGATTAGCAGAAGCTTTCAACAAGACCATCATCAAACTCCTAAAGAAGTTTGTCTCTACTAACAAACGTAATTGGAGTGAAAAGCTCGATGAATGTTTGTGGGCTTATCGCACTACAGTTCGTAATGCTACTAAATGTACACCCTTCTCTCTGGTGTATGGTTGCGAAGCCGTTCTTCCATTAGAGATTCAAATTCCTTCTTTAAGGATAGCAATCGCTAATGAACTCACTGCAGAAAATAATGATCGTCTTCGACTTCAAGAATTAGAAGCTCTGGATGAAAAGCGATTATCTGCTCAACAGAATATTGAATTCTATCAAGCTAGAATTTCAAGAGCTTTTAATAAGAAAGTCAGAATTCGGGCGTATCAAAAAGGAGAACTTGTTCTAACTGTCAGACGTCCTATGACTATGACTCATATGAGTAAGGGCAAATTTGACACAAAGTGGGAAGGACCCTATATTTTGAGCAAAGTTTTCTCAAATGGAGCTTATCAACTCTCAGAATTGGATGGTCGAAAAGTTTTGATGCCTATTAATGGCAAATTCCTTAAAAAGTACTATGTATAAATGTAAATGCTTGTAATCATCAGACAGTTTCATGTTTAGAAATAAAATTTTTATTTTATTTTTATCATGAATGATGATACATGATATTAAAGAAGATCACTATCATCCTTTTCTACATTTGGATGTGGGCCACTGCCGTCCTTCTCGAAGACGTGATCAGCAAAAGAGTCGAGAACCTCCTTGCTAGAACCCACGAGGAACTTGCAAACGGTCATCCTCATGGCTTCTTCTTCTTCAGTCTTTCCTGGTTCGAGCAGGAAATCCAGAATGTCCCTTGGTGGCTTGGGTACAGACGAACCTTCGCCTGCTTCCGTCTTCTTCGATTGAACTAGATCAGCAGGGTGTTCTTCAGTGCCTTTCTGAACTTTTGAGGCAATTCCAGTTTTTTTGAATGCTTCTTCAGACGACATTTTTATGTTCGAAAGAAGAAATGTTCGTTCTTGTCAAATTTCTGCTATATTTATAGGCAGAAGTTCTACAAATAATGAAACGTCACGTTCATTCGACGGTTCATCCATCCATTAATTGCGTTTATCCGACGATTCATCCGTTCATTTATTCGTCCGTTCATGATCTTCTATCAATTTATTAAAGTGGGGATTCGTTATTGATCATGTTTTCATAACCTCTGAATCAATTCCGAATCTACTTGTTCATTTGTCATTTTTGACCTCTGCATAGAAATCAATCTATTTTCTTTTGAGTTCCTACATATTATCACGTCCATAATACCTCTGATAATATCATATACTCTAAAACAGAAAAGAAGATTTTGTTATCTATCATGTCCACAATTCATCCATAAATACAAATCTTTGAGCATAGAAGAATTATCATTTCCATTCTCATTTTCACCACAAAAAGTCTATTATATTTTCTTAGACTTTCTTACAAATCATAATGGAAATCTATTACAAATCTTGGATTTTCATTCTACACCACAACAATAACCTAATAGAGATCTATCTTCTTCTTTGGATCTTCTCCGTCGGACCTTCTCCGTCAGGTTCGTTGTTGGTGGCAATTCCTGACTGTCTGGGTCCCAGTCACGACCAGATCAGCAGGAATCAAACTCTGGTCTTCTCTCTCAGACGAGAGGAGAACCACAGAGGATGGCAGCCCGAAGTCGTGGTGCTGCCAATACAACTGGTGGATTGGGGGTAACCTCTCAAGGAAGACAGGAATGTATCCAAACCTTGGGATGCAATTCCTAGTTCTTTCGTGAAAGGAACTCTACTACCCGATTTCTCGGGATAGAGTTGACTCCACCATCCAACTCTCGTGTATAAAGGCTCTTCCTACCATCTGAGGAAGACCCTTCTATCCCACGAAGAGTTCTGAGTTGTCTGATTTACGCGTCAAAAGCGTATGAGCTCCCTGATGTAGATGTCAACAGGATATTCTCCCCAGCATCCATATCCCCAATGCCAGTTCTGAAGAAAATTTTCAGCCAAGTTTCTGCAGAAAGTATCAACAGAAATCATTCAGCGTGCATTTATCAAACAGAGACAAGCGTGTATTATTCAAATCAGAAACAGAAAGCTTATCTTCAAACAGCAAAAATAGTACACGTATTACATTGACTTACCTTCAAGTTTGGTGCTAAGGATTGGCAAACTCATGTTTGATACAGTGCGCAGAAGTTGAACATTAGAAAGCATTGCTTTCCTGTTTGAGAGTGAAATCTCTCAAAAATTTCATTCTCAGAAAAGGAAAAGAGGAATAGGAGATGAGTATCTGTGAAACTCTTCTATCTATTTAAAGGGCAAAGTACAAGTCTATTCTTGGAAAAGATCCGCATAAATAGCGCTCGTAAACCGTGGAAAGAGTGTCACGTGTACTTTGGAAGACAGCGCAGCATTAGAAACAGTCAAAGGGTGCTAATTAATATTCTTCATTAATGCACGCAGATTAAACACAGAAGTTGTACTTCATTCTTCAAGACAGGCACTGATGGCCTTACAAAAGACAAAATAAAAAGAGTGCAACAAAAGCAGAAAAGACACGCCCTATTTTCCAGAGCGACTGAGCTTAATGCCTAGTTCTTCTACGCTCCTAACTCCCAGACGGTACAACAGAGCCTTAAACACTTCACGCTGCGCTATGAGGCTGCACCCACCAGAAGAAGACGAGCTATCCAAGCCAAAATAGCTCAAGAAATTCTTGGCTAGTTGCAAGGGATCATCTTTGAGTTCGAAGACAAGGGGCTCTGGCTCTTCACCCCCAAAAGTAGGGTCACCATGGAAACAAAAGCCCAACTTGCGTGCTTCTTCCTCAGCTTTCTCTTTTGGTGTCATGTTGACGTAAGATGAAGATTAAATGAATCCTCTCCCTGTTTATATAACAGAGCTCGTCGGCGGTTCATATTCCACCATAAACTGGATATAATCAGTCTCGGAAAATGAAAAGTCATCATGACATTTAATAAGTTCATTTGGATATTCTCAAAGAACTTCGAAGTCTTTCCGACTTCCGAAAAATTTAAAAGTCATCACAGCGTGACTGATTTCATTTTATCATCTTATTTTCAAAGTATTTCGAAAATTTTGAAGTCTTTTCAATTTTTCGAAAACTTTGAAGGGGGTCTTGTAGGCCTTTATAAATGACAGTCACGCTGAGTTGATCAGGAGAGAGTCAAAAGTCACGCTCAGTTGATCCAGACAATATTTACAAATCACGCTGGGGATACAGCTCATCATTTGTCAGAGAGTAATTATGACTGACAGCACAACAGTCGAAGAATGTCTCTTCGTATGCCACGTATGCACAGAATTCAAGAGATCACAGCCGTCTATTGCGTGATTTTCGAAATCTTCTTCAGCAAGACTCAACCTTCGTCAAGTTGGCGTACCAAAAGAGCTTTTTGTCATTTAATGTGACTGACAAAAGCAATCACTACCAGAGATTTTGTGTCAGTCGAAGCACGCTGAATCAAGACAGCTGGCAGTTCTATCCCAAATCTGCGTGTATTCTGAAGTTTTCTTCCTCAAGTCTGCGTGGATTCTGAAGTTTTCTTCATCAAAGTTTGCGTAGATTCTGAAGCTTCTTGCCCCAAGTTTGCGTGGATTTTGAAGCTTTCTACCCCGAGTCTGCGTGGATTTCGTCTTCACCAAGTCTGCATGGATTCTGAAGCTTCTTGCCCCAAGTTTGCGTAGATTTTGAAGCTTTCTACCCCGAGTCTGCGTGGATTTCGTCTTCAACAAGTCTGCGTGGATTTCATCAAATTGGAGTACGTGGCAGCCATGCCACTGATCTCTCGCCTGCGTGTCCTGTAACTTGTACACGACTCATGCATGATTGCCATGTGTCCAACAGTTACAGGCCACGTCCAGTAACTTCTCACAACCTTGCGTATGTTAAATCCTGCGTGATTTTCAACTAAGCACAGACTGTGAAGACAGTTATCTTTTCAGTTTTATTTTTGACTCTATAAATAGAGTTCTTTTTTTCTCATTCATGGTATGGATACATAGTTATCTACTGTCAAAATTTTGAGAGCTTTTCTTCTTCGCATAGTCCAAGGGATAAAGTGATCGTCTTCTAGATCAGATTCCCACAGTTGTAATTTTCCCAGATACACAATAAATAAAGGAATTTATTTATGGAAAACAGATACAATCCGTCGCTAGCCGTTGCTAAATAAAGGGCCCAAACTTAAATTGAAACGACGGGATAAACTTTTCATTCCTCCCAAATTTTATTCTCTCTCCTCTCTCTCTCTCAACTGTGACGGTCGGCGACCTCACTCTCATCTCTCTCTTTCCCGCGGCGGTGATCGGCGACCTCTCCTCTCTCTCTCTTCCAAAGGTAATCTCTCTCTCTCTCTCTCTCTCTCGGTGGTCGTGGGTGTCGTAGGCTGCGGGGGCGACGGAGACTGGGGGGTGGCGTGCACGGGGCAGCACGGGGCTGCGGCTGGCTGCGGGAGACTGCAAGCTAAGGGGCAACGGGGGGCGGCGGGAGTGGCACGCGCGGGGCGGCGGGGGGTGGGAGGGGCGGCGGTGGGTGGGAGCGGTACGCTGGCGCGCGCGAGGCTGCGTGGGGCGACGGGGGGCAGCGCGCTCCGGGGCAGTAGGGTGTGGCGGGGGTGGTGCGTGCGGGGCTGCTCGGGGCTGGGGGGCGGCGCTGGGTGCGCTCAAGGTTCAAAGTATCGGTATCGGAATCGGTATCGGACTTTTCCTATGAGTATTGGTATCGGCAATATCGGTAGTATCGGCAGTTTCGGATCGAAGTATCGAATTTTTTATTGGGAAATAAATAATTATCGGTAGTATCGGATTCTTTACATGCTTTTACAACCTTATTATGCTTTCAACCTAGGTTCACAATATCGGTATCAGAATCGGTATCGGACTATTCCTATGTTGTTTAATTTTTTTTGCCGAATTGACCAGAACAAGGACCCCCAATGTCGGCATCGGTCAATATTTGGTATCGGTCGGTATCGGATCGGAACATGCCAAACCGTATCGGTATCGGTCGTATCGAATCGGTATTGGCCGATACTTTAAAGAAAATGCAATATGACAAACCCTAGTTTAAGAAATAGGATGAGAAAGTCTATTGCTTTATATATATATATATATATATATATATATATATATATATATTTATATATATATATATATATATATATATATATATATATATATCAAGGTTCAAAGTATCGGTATCGGAATCGATATCGGACTTTTCCTATTAGTATTGGTATCGGCGATATCGGTAGTATCGGTAGTTTCGGATCGGAGTATCGGATTTTTTGGTATTGGAAAACAAATAATTATCGATAGTATCGAATTCTTTTACATGCTTTTACAACCTTATTATGCTTTCAACCTAGGTTCACAATATTGGTATCGGAATCGGTATCGGACTATTCCTATGTTGTTTAATTTTCTTTGCCGAATTGACCGGAACAAAGACCCCCAATGTCGACATCGGTCAATATTTGGTATCGGTCGGTATCGGATCGGAACATGCCAAACCGTATCGGTATCGGCCGTATCGGATGGGTATCGGCCGATACTTTAAAGAAAATGCAATAAAACAAACCCTAGTTTAAGAAATAGGATGAGAAAGTCTATTGCTTTATATATATATATATATATATATATATATATATATATATATCAAGGTTCAAAGTATCGGTATCGGAATTGGTATCGGACTTTTTCTATGAGTATTGGATCGGCGATATCGGACTATCGGACTATCGTTATCGGTATCGAACTATCAGTATCGGTATCGAACTATCGGACTTTCGGACCATCGGTATCGGTATCGGTATCGAACTATCGGTATCGCACTATCGGTATCGGTATCGCACTATCGGTATCGGTATCGCACTATCGGTATCGGTATCGAACTATCGGTATCGGTATCGAACTATCGGTATCGGTATCGGTATCCGTATGTACTTAGTATCGATCGTTGTAGATTAGTATCGGTATATCGGTTTGGTATAGGTCGTATCGGATGGTATTGACCTTAGCGAATTGGTATCGTCCAAACCTATAGACCGATACTAGTCTGATGCGGTCGATACTAAGTACATCCGGCCTATATACCAGCGGATCCACCAGTTACATGATTATATACTAATTCTGTTTAGTTTATCTTACGATACAGATTTTCACATCCAATCTGTGATGGATCATTATTTCGTTGATCGTACATGGATGTACGAACGATAACACGAGAATAGAATAGGTGTGAGTGACGATTTTCAGGCAAACGTGGAAGTGTTTCTTAAGTATGCCATGAGCAAAGCTCAGTATATGGACGGTAACAAAATCAAGTGTCCATGTCGTAATTGTCGCAATAGACGTTACGAAGAAGTGGTGAGTGTAAGAGATCATTTGACCCGTAAGGATTTCGTACGTGATTACGGCCTGTGGTCATCGCAAGGTAAACTATATGCGGAAAGACAGGTTGCGAATGCTGCTACTTATGCTTTTGATGATAATGCTGTAACGGATTTTGTCGTTGAAGATGACGAATGCTTTGTTGATTATGGAGACCTACAGAACCTTGCACGAGATATGGTGTACGACGCGGCAGGGCCTAATTTTGATCCGGAGGATCCGAATCCCGAGGCGAAGGAGTTCTATGATATGTTTCAGGATGCTAAAACTTCTTTATATCCTGGTTGTGAGCCACATTCCGTACTGTCAGTGATGATGCGGTTGTTGAACATAAAGTCCGATTTTAACTTGCCACAAACTTGCTATGATCGGATTATACAACTAATTAAGGAGGTGTTACCGAAGGAATCAAAAGAGCTTCCAAAAAACTTCTACAAGTTGAAGATGATGGTCCGACAACTGGGACTGGGGTACGAGAAGATAGATTGTTGTCGCAACGGATGCATGTTGTACAACAAGAAGAACGAGAATATAGATAGTTGCAGCTTCTGCAATACGGATCGTTACAAGCCAGTCAGGGGAAAAGAAAAGTCAACTAGAAAACGATGTCCTTACAAGTATATGTATTACTTGTCGATCACGAAGCACTTGCAGAGGATGTATATGTCTCAGAATACAGCAGAACACATAACGTGGCACAACGAAGAACGCACAAAGGACGATGAAGAATTGTCACATCCTTCCGATGGAGAGGCGTGGAAATATTTTGATTTTTGTCATCCAGATTTTGCTGCAGAGCCTAGAAATGTACGCATGGGGCTATGTTCTGATGGCTTCTCCCGTTTCGGGCAGTCGGGATCTCAATACTCCTGCTGGTCGGTCATTCTGACCCCTTACAATCTGCCACCATGGATGTGTATGAAGACTCCTTATATGTTCTTGACAGCTATCATACCGGGTCCCAAAAATTTGACAAAGAATATCGATATATATTTACAGCCGTTGGTGGATGAGCTGAAACAGCTGTGGGAGATCGGCGTCGCGACCTATGATATTTCCATTAAATAGAACTTTCAGATGAGAGCTTCACTGATGTGGACAATCAATGAATTTTTTGCATACGGTATGCTGTCGGGATGGAGTAGTCATGGCACCATGTCTTGTCCAATTTTTCTTTGATTGTCATCGTCAATTTCTGCCCGTGAGTCATCTTTGGAGAAAGAATAAGGACGCGTTCAGAGCTGGAAAACAAAAATTTTCTCATCCGCCTGCCAGATTGTCGGGATACGATATTTGGAAAGATGTAAAGGACTTGCCCACTGTAATAGAAGATCTATCGAATAATCGTGTCGATGGGTTCGGACAAACCCATAACTGGACCAAACGGAGTATCTTCTGGGACTTGCCTTATTGGAAAGATAACCTTATAAGGCATAATCTTGATGTTATGCATATTAAAAAGAATGTGTTCGATAATGTCTTCAATACCGTCATGGATATTAAAGAAAAGACGAAGGACAATCCAAAAGCAAGACAAGATATTGCCGAAATATACAAGCATCCTTATCTGAACTTGATACAAAGGGGAGCTGGTGGATAAATAACTAAGCCGATAGCACAATACACATTGAGCAAGGAAGATAGATCAATAATCTGCAAGTGGGTATCTACTTTAAGATTTCCCGACGGCTATGTGTCAAATTTGTCTAGATGCGTTGATCTCAATGAACGCAAGCTAACGGGAATGAAGAGTCATGACTGCCACGTGTTTATGGAAAGATTACTGTCCATTGCTTTAAAAGAGTTGTTGCCTTCTGCTGTATGGGTTTCGTTGGCCGAACTATCAATATTCTTTAGGGATATTTGTTCAACTAAGTTGACTGTACGACACATGGTTGAACTTGAGGAGAAGATTATCTTAACAATTTGTAAGTTGGAGAAAATATTTCCTCATGGCTTCTTCGACAGCATGGAGCATCTACCGATTCATCTAGCATAGGAAGCCCGTGTCGGTGCATCTGTTCATTATCGATGGATGTACCCATTTGAAAGGTACATAAAAGTTGATATAATTTAAGTTGAATTTCAGTGGGTTTTAAAATTCATTCTTAATTCTCAAGATAATTTGTCTCTCTAGATACCTACACCATCTAAAGAAGAAAGTTGACAACAAGGCTCATATAGAGGCTTCGATATGCGAAGCATAACTTATCGAAGAGGTGTCAAATTTTTGCTCCATTTATTTCGATACTCATGTTAAGACAAATCGAAATAGACCTCAAAGGAATGGCGAGGACGTTGAGGATGGAGGTATATTCAATGTAAGGGGCAAGCCTGTTGGGACTAGTAAAAAATGGTGGTTGACTGACGACGAGTATGATGCCGTTCACCGATATGTCTTGTTAAACTGTGACATACGAGAAGTGAGAGATTTGGAGAAGTAAGTCAGTACACTTGCACTCGTTATAATCTCGAATTTGATGAAGTAAGTGACTACACTTATATATTCTTATTTTCTCTAATAGTGTATTTAGAGATGAAGTCAAAATAAGGACACCCGATATTACCGATGAGGGACTTCAAAGAGAGGTTGATTGTACATTTTCGTCATGGTTTCGCAAATACGTAAGTAACTGAGATTATAATTGAGGTTGATTTTATATATTCTTATAAAATACGTAAGTAACTGAGATTAGAAATATATAATCTAAAACATTTAAATTATAAATATTTATTTACATGTTTTATTGCCTGAAACAACACTCACTAATGAGAGTGTTCGTTATCTGGCATCGGGACCGAAGAGGCAAACAAAGACTTGGCCAGGATATGTCGTTAATGGCTTCAGGTTTAAGACAACTCAGAATGCTATAAATGTCGAATTTATCAATGACGGCATCAGTACCAAGGATTCTGGTGTTTGCATAAGAGGCACCATCTATGACGACGAATCGGACTTTTGACTATTATGGAGTGCTTCGGGATATTGCAGATTTACAATATACTGGCCCATATGATATGCATATTGTGATGTTCAAATGTGAGTGGTTCGGTACGACACCAAATATCGGTCGAAGAATCGATAAATAATTTGGATTTGTCGATATAAATAATTGCAGGAGGTATAGAGGGTCCGATACATTTGCGATAGCAAATCAGGCCGTTCAAGTCTACTATACAAGCTACCCAAGGCGTCGTAGAGATCGATTTGACTGGTGGCAGTATACAAGATTAAATCTAGAAATACATTCAACGTTGGAGACCCAGCATACCAAGAGGACCAGATCGAAAAGTCCCAATACTTGGGACAACACTCGGATACAATGGATGTTGAAGATATTGTTGAGAAAAATAGAGGAGAGGAAGAGGTTGATACACAAGACTTAGCTGTCAACCAGGAGAGAAAGAGACGTCTTGTCCTAAATATTGAGGCAGAAGAAGAAGAAGAAGAAGAAGAAGAAGAAGAAGAATAAGAAGATGAATTTGATGGGGATGAGGATACAGATGAAATCGATGATGAAGATAAGGATGAGAATGAGGATGAGGAGGAGGATGATGATGAAGATGAGGCCGAGGATAAGAACGAAGATGATGATTAGGTTAAATATTATTGTATATTAAAAATACTTCCAATTATGTGAATTAAGTTTGACCTCATAAAAGTAATTACGTGAATTCATTTTTTTTCTTTCGATTATTTACTTATTGCAGATGGCACTCCTAGTCTTTTTCGTCGCGGCGGCACTCATCTCCCTACTGGTGGTATGCATATTTTATTTTAGAATTTTGTATTCATTTACACTTTTATATTGTTAATCATGTTTATGTGTTCTATTTACAGGTCATGATGGCTGGCCGTGGTCGTGGTTCTGGTGGTGGTCGTGGTGCTGGTGGTGGTGGTGGTGGTGGTCGTGGTCGTGGTCGTAGTGGTGCTGGTGGTCGTGGTCGCATTCAATCTTCCCGGGATATGACCCCATCCAGCGAGCCCGACCCGGAGAGTATCCCGGGCACAGACGTATCCCGCCGTCGATCGACTACTTCATCGAGGCATGAGTCTGGATCTGCTAGCGGATCCGTTTCGCTATCGAACCCACCTGCGGATCCACCAGTGGATCCCCCAGTTACTGCACAGTGGGCCCCAGAGTACCCCTATACTCAGTTCCATCCGATTACTGGGGAGTACATGCGCAGACCCGCGGATCCTCCGACGGCACCAGAGAGGCCGAGAGGCGAGTTCCAACGAAAGGTATGGCCCGCGGGGACCTCGTAAGTAAATTTAAGATAATTTATAAAATTTCTTTCATTTATTTAAGTTATTAATCCAGTCGTTTCTTCTTTGTAGGTTTTTTCTGTTTAATGTTGCCAGGGCTCTTGGAGAAATTATCAGGGCTAACTTCCATGGTCCCTACCTTAACTTTTTGTCGGTGCCCTCAAACTTGAAGTATGTCTGGCTCGACAAGTCGAGGATATATATCTATATCTTCTAGTTAATTATTAGTTACTCTTTAATCAACCATTTTTTAAATTACGTGATAATTGAATTTGTATGTTAGACGACGTACTGGTGCCCCTCCATCGCGAGGACGCGATCCGCAGGATCTACAGAAGCGCTGCCTCGAAGAAGATACGGGATATGATTCATGACCTGAAAATGGGGCAGACGAGGCCGAATTGGATCCGGCAGGACTATTATGAGGACCTCTTAGATATGATGAATACTCCTACATACAAAGAGAAATCGGAGAAGGCGAAGGTGAACCGACGGGCCGCGGGGCTTCATACGGGGGGATCAAGGCCCCACGCAGCGACGCTTGCAGATCTGGTGAGATACCATAAATTCATTTCACTATCGAATTAGGTATTATTAATATACGGAGTTAATTAAGTTCTACGAAAATTTTGTATGCAGACCCAACGGGCGGTGAAGGAGGGAAGGGCGCCAGAATTGGTCACCATGTACGACGTGTTCCAGTATATGCACAAGAGACGGAAGGACGAGAGCTTCGTCGATGAGAGGGCCAAGGAGACTGATGTAAGTACTTATGTTTATGAGATTTACGTTAGAATTAAAAGTATTCGGACTATAACTTAGATAAACTTAGGATTCACACTTAGCTTAGTGAAACATAGGATTTAGATTACAACTTAGGTAAATCTTATAATAAAAATACATTCATTTGTTAGTCTGCGTATCGTGAGGCCCTTAGTCGGGCTCAGTTAACTGACACCGAGGATGTCGGTGAAACGACGCCCGCCTGGACGCCCTCTTCTTTGGCCGCTCACAACGACTTGTTCGTAGATACTGTCGGCGACTTTAAGAAAGGTCTCATGTTCGGAGTCGGCTCCCTAGGGCCGTTGCACATGGCGACTCAGAGATTTCCACCGATACCGCCTCCTCCCGCGGCCCCGACAGATGATGATGTTAGGTCGCAGCTTACGCAGCTGCACGAGGCGGTGTCGTCCTTGCGGAAACAAATTGCCACGTACTTTCGGCCTCCGTCTGCTGGTGTCAGTCCGTCTGCTGCTGGTGTCGGTCCGTCTTCTACTGGTGCCGGTCCGTCGACTGCTAGTATCGGTCCCTCTTCCGTGGGTCATCTTTCTTTCAACCCTGCTGTCCCTCTGGTATCGCCTTCGACTGTGACGATACTCCTTGATCTCATGTCGCCAGAGCAGCTACGCCGACTTCCGAGCAGTGTCTACGATGACTTGCCGCCATACCTAGTAGAGCAGTATATTTGTCGGTCACAGCAGGGATTACCACCACCGGACAATCGAACTCCTCCTCCTCCTTAAAGTATTGTAATTAAGAATATTTAGAATATTTGTGGGAATTTTGGAATATTTGTGCTATGATCGGATTATAACGACGGATATTAGTTTATGATTTCAGGATAATTGATGTCTATTTTATATCAATTTGGTTTGGTCTATGTGATTCTTGGATAATTGGTGTGCATTATATATTTGGTCTATGTGATTGTTGGATAATTGGTGTGCATTATATATTGGTTTGGTTTATGCATATTTGTGTGAACAGAAAAAGCTCTGTATTTTTTTTCAAAAAAATCTCAGTTAGCGACGGACAAGTGACCGCTTAGCGACGGATGTTTCCAGTTTTCGACTACTTTTCGACAGAATATAGGTCGCTACCTAGAGAATTGAAACTGTTTCCAGGTAGCGACGGGTGGTCGATGGATTCGCGTCGGTAAATCCGTTGCCAAGGTTCTGGGAGTACCTAGTTCGACGAAATAGCGACGGAACATCCGTCGCCAAGGTTCTAAAAATGTATGACATTTTCAGAACCATGGCGACGGATTATCCGCCACAAGTCAGTCGCTACGTCGACGGATGAGCGACGGAGTCGCGACGACATATCCGTCGCCATGGTTCTGGAAATGTCAAGCATTTCCAGAACATGGTCGTCGGATTATCCGTTAGTATTCCGTCGCTATCCGTCCTTTGTTAGCGACGGCATTCGGCGGAATAGCGACAGAGCGGTACATTTTGATACGCTGTTACGACGATTTATCGACGGACCGTTCTGTCGCTAGCGTTTACACAGTTCAGTATTTAATACTTGAAATCGACGAAAGACCGTCGGAAAGTCGTCGCTAATGTATCGTATTGTGATGACGAAAAGTCATCGCTATTCCGTCGCATGACGACTACTTAGCCACGAAGATTTATTAGCGATGAGCTGATTGCCGACGGATTATTTTGACCAAGATCCGTCAGTAATCTGTCGCTAATGCTGATTGCCGACAGATGGGCGACGGATCTGGCCGTCGCTAAATCGACATATTTTGGTAGTGAAATTAGAGAGCTTTTCTCTTTGATTTGATCTCCAAATCCTTACATCCCTTCATCAAAAATTCCATCCAACCTTCTCATACTACCAAGGGAGGGTGCTAGCAAAGATTTAGAGCAAAGTGCAAGGAGGAGTGTACATTTTGAAAGGATCTTCGTATCGGAGCCGTGTCCTTGAGAATATCGTTGGGATTCTACTTCCAATAGGTAAAACCAAACCTCTAAATTGTTTTTCTATGCATATTTAGTTTTGAATCCATAGGATCCACCCCCATGCATGTACCCATGTAGATTCAAGTTTGAGGCCATTTGGAGCTCTCTAAAGCAAGTTAGAATTGTGTCTTGTGTCATACTTATTAGATCTCAAATTAGGACACCTCATGTGTTTGATTTAATGTCTAATAGATTTAATTGTATTTTAATTTCAGTTTTAGATATGTTAGAGGATGGATTGATGTTAGTTAGGATGGTTATAATGAGTTTCATTTGGATACCCATGGTTAGATCTAAGTGGTTTAGTCTACATGTCATATTTTCAGCCTCAACTTGTCATTTTAGTGTCTCTTTATATAATAGAGTGTTATATATATATAATAGGTATGTTAGGTATATTTCATATATTTAGATGTGTGTGGATATGTTGTTAGTAGTGTGCTTGTGTTAGAGGAGAGGGGAGTGTAGTTTGATGTGTGTCTTGAGTGGTGTGGAGAGTGAGATATGTTTCTTTTGTCCAAACAACCCAAATTTGTCATAATATTTATCCACGTTTTTATTAGCCATAGCAACTTAGAAATGTCATAACTTTTAGCTTAGAACTTCGATTAATCTCCCATTTTTTAAAAGAACCGTATCGATCACTACTAAAATCCGCTCAATTGGCGACATATATTTAGCAACGTTCGATTAACGTCGCTAAATTGTGTACATTAGGGACATTTAGACAAAATGTCGCTAATAGTCACTACTAGCGATGACCTAAGCGACGTAACAACGACGCAGATTAATCACATGATCCAGTCGTCGCGAAACGTCGCTAATAGCGACTAACTTAGCGACGGTAGTGATAGCATCGCTAAATTCTAATTATATTTCCTCCACCGATTCATTTCCCCCATTTTCCTCTCTCACTCTCTCTCCCCCCTTCCGGCGCTCTCACTCTCTCCAGCGGTGACTCTCACTCTCTCCGGCGACTCTCCTCCCTCTTCGGTACGTGACTCTCCCCCTCCCTCTCTCTCTCTATCTTCGTCTGTTTTGGTTGTTGGTGGTTTGGGGGGGTGCGGGTGGCTCGGGGGGAGGGGCAGGGGGGATACGGGTGGTTGGGGGTGAGTGGGGGGTAGCTAGGGAGGTGGGGCAGGGGGGACGAGGGCGGCTGGGGAGGGGAGCTAGGGTTAGGGTTCGGGTTAGGGTCCATTTCCTCCTATTTTACTCTCTCACTCTCTCTCCTCCCCCCTCAGGCGCTCTCACTCTCTCCGGCGACTCTCACTCTCTCCGGCGACTCTCCTCCCTCTCCGGTACGTGGTACTCTTCCCCTCCCTCTCTCTCTCTCTCTGTCTCTCTTCGGCTGTTTTGGTTGTTGGTGGTTGGAGGGGTGCGCGTGGCTCGGGGGGATAGACAGGCGGATGCGGGTGGTTCGGAAGTGAGTGGGGGGTGGCTGGAGGGGTGGGACAGGGGGGACAAGGGCGTCTGTGGGAGGGGAGCTAGGGGTAGGGTTCGGGTTAGGGGTGGGTATGTGTGGACGGCAGGGGGAGGGGAGCAGGGGGGTGGGGGGCGGCTGGGGGAGGGGAGCAGGGCGGGAGTGGAGGGTTAGGGTTCGGGTTTGGGGTGGTATAGGGGGTAGCTTGGTCAGGGGCACCGATAGTGACAAAAAATCTGATAATTTAGTAATAATTATTTGTTTTTCGACACCGAAAAATGTGATACTCCGATTCGAATGCACCGATAGTGCCGATATTTTTAACAAGTAGTTTTGTTGGTTGGTTAATTGGTAACATGGTGATCGGGACATATAGTCCCTGCAGCCATTCGACTGGCGAGACAGAAACTATGGTACGACATGGTAATCAGGACATAGTCCCTGCAGCCGTTCGACTGACGAGGCAGAAACTATATAGTCGTAGATAAAATTGACTGCCCTCCGACCGTCATCCCTCGGCAATGATGATATGACAACCTATCACTATATCTTATATAGTAGTAGATGATGTCTTAGTATTACATTATGTGAGTTCATCTTGATTGTGTTACATTCTTCAGATACTAGATACGATAAGAACATATACTACACCATATGTACATAACATAGATGATTCACACTAGTGTATGCTAGAATGAATTTTGGGTTGTATTCTGAGCCATCCGTTCTCATACTTGGCAAAAAATTGAATTTTCTGTACTTTATCTGCTTTCGAAAATGTACTCAAATTACATGATGGTTCCTTTAGTTAGCTTGCTTATGTTATAATTATATCATTTATGAATATCAATCTTACCAGATGGCACCCATGACCCGAGGAGCGGCACGTCGTTTGAGGGAAACAGTGAATGCTGAGGTGGCTCCTCCTACTGTTAAGGAGAAAGTGGCACCGGTAGCTAGTGAGGCCGGGAGTTCTATTCATCCAGCACCGGTAGCTAGTGAGACCAGGAGTTCTATTCATGCAGCACTTACAAGGGACTACATCTCTCCTGCCGCCGTCGATCCCACTTATTCGAGGTGGTTGCGTGATCGTATCACTGAACGTTTGCGTGAGCTGCGTGGTTCTCATTAGCTATTAGTACTTATTTGTATTGGACTATTTGTATTGGGTTGTTTTTGTATTAGATTATTTGTATTGGACAACATATATGAATTAGTACCGTGTCAATCTCTGGATTGTATTAGACAACGACATGGTGATCAGGACATAGTCCATGCAGCCATTCGACTGGCGAGGCAGAAACTATGGTACGACATGGTGATCAGGACATAGTCTTTGCAGCCACTCGACAACCAACCGGAGAGGATACTCTGAGAGATCCATCTGAGTAGGACGTATACTCTGAGAGATCACCTTTACAAGAATGATATCAGTAGTAGATGATATTTTAGTATTACATTATGTGAGTTCATCTTGATTCTGTTATATTCTTCAGATACTAGATTCGATAAGAACGTATACTACACCATATGTACAGAACATAGATGATTCATACTAATGTGTGCTAGAATGAATTTTGGGTTGTGTTCTGAGCCATCCGTTCTCGCACTTAAAACACATATGAATTAGTACTGTGTGTCAATCTTTGTTTTTGTATTTTCGATGAACACAGGGATTGGATTCTGTATTTTGTATTTTGACTTTGTACGTATTTGGAGATATTCAGTTTTTTCGTTGAGGATACTGAGTTTGTACGTATTTGCGGATATTGATTTGGTTTGTTGAGGATATTATATATTGACATTGTTCGTTGCGGATAGTATTTTCACTTTATATTTTTTGTATATTCTGGAATGTATTGTGCGTGCCGGTGTTGAGTGTTCCACCGAGGGGGTCGACGAACCCAGGGATTGGATTCTGTATTTTGTATTTTGTATTCTGTATTTTGGCACAAGTTCCAGCTCCATTTGCATTCTGGAACCTTTTTTTATATTTTTTTAACTTAGCGACGTTTTTAGCGACATTACCATTAGTCACTAAATATTAGCGATGTTAATAAATATCGCTAAAAGCGTCGCTAAATGCTGACGTGACAACACGTGGCACCATAATTTGATGTCAGCTCGTCGTCGCCAAAATGTCGCAACAGTGTTGCTAAACGACGACAACACAATAACGTCGCCTTTTACGTCGCTAATTAGCTTCAACGAACAAACGTCGCAAATAATATCGCTAATTAGCGACGTTAATAACGTCGCCAAATAATGTCGCCCTAGCGACGTTTTCTCGTTTAGCGACACATTTTTTTCGTCGTTCCCGAAACGTTGCCCTAAACGTCGCTAAATTGATTTAGCGACATTTTTACCGAGGTTAGCGACGTTTTTAAACGTCGCTAATCTGGCAAATTTTTTAGTGGATGTTAGCTTTCCAAATATATATATATTAATAGGTCAAATGCATTCTAGAACTTTCTGTAGAACTGTTTGAGTGTCAGCTGCATGAAATACACACGTATTTTGGTATTTTCACGATTCCAGGAGCTTTCGGACACGAAAATGCAATCCGTTTGATGTTTCGAAAAGCTAATCCGAAGGGCTACAATATACTTTAATCCTAGAATTTAGTGAAGGTCCAATTGGTATAGTATTAATTTTAAGTAGAAGGGTGACTATACGACATAGACATTTTGTGTAACCTATGAGCCTATGTAGTATAGATATTAAGTGAATGTAGGTATCATAGGTTGTCGAGTTTATGTATAATATAGTACATATATATATTATTGTTAGATAATATTTGTTAGTACTAGTGTTAGTTAGATAGTAGAGATTAGTATTTTGTTTGATATTTGATATGTTGTTAGATAGTTTGATGTTAGATATCTAATACGTTAGATATTGATATGTTAGTAGGTTATTTGTTCTAGGTATTTGTATGTTAGCACGTTAGTCTTTATAGGTTATATGTTAGATATTAGTTAAGATGTTATGTTAGTACATTAGATAGTTAATTATATATTTGAGTGGTATCTTGGTATCTCATGATACCAAGTTAGTATCTTAAGGTAAATATGAATTACCTTTACATTCAAGGTAAATGATTAGTTTACCTTACAACCAAGGTATGGTATCAAGGTACCAAGGTAAGGTATCAAGATATCAAGGTAAGGTTAGGTTTACCCAAGTTAAGGTATTAGATTTCGGTCCAACCAAGGTATTGGTATTGGGAAGCCGATATGACCAAAGTTGATATGGTATCCTAGTGTTAGTAGATTAGTGTCTAAGTGTTTGAGTTTGAGTAGGTGATGTTAGATTGTGGAAGAGTTATATAGATAGGTATATATATTTTTGGGTTATATAGTATCTATATATATTATGAGAGTATATAGATATAGGTTATGGTTCATAGTGAGGATATGTATATACTTGATATATGATATCTATATGTATGTTTTAGGATGGTAATATATGGGTAAGGATATATGTGGTATGTATATATATTAATATATTCTAAGTATCATAGATGTTGACCACTAATCTAAGTTTGATCAAAACCCTAGAAGTTTAACCTTGACTCCTAGTTTGACCCAAGGTGGACTAGAGTTGACTTAGAGTTGACTAAGAGTTGACTTTGGCCTAGATTGACTTAGAAACATGTAGATTGTATTATAAATTTTTATCATTTTAAATTAAACTCTTTATAACATGTGTTGCTCTAATTAGGACTCTGTGACATCAGTTCGGACATCTATCCATATCAGTCATTCAGGATATCAGACGAGTATATTCTCTGATAGTTCTTTAATTTACTTGGTGATTACTGTATTTCAGTTCTAGTTAGTTCTATTCGATATCTACTATGATTCTTGGCACGATGGTTCACGGATTGGTATTGTTATTGGATATTCAGTCATGAGATGTTATCTTAACTCATCACGATGGTATCGGATACTATTCTTGTCGGTATTGGATAACATTGGATATTATTGGTATCAAATACTGTTCTCGTTGGTATTGGATAACATTGGATATATAAATATTGGTTAACATTGGCTAGTAACGTGTCATGGTTGGATCCATCGTATCAGTCGGGACGGAGGTAATACTAGTTAGATATGTGATCAAGAACTATTGGCTAATAGTGTAAATTATCGGCTACTAGCTAAGCATACATTGCAAGTATGTTTGAGCTAGCTTTTCTTAGTGTAAATTATTGGATATCCCAGGCCGATCACATATTCAACTGGTATTCCAAAACACATTGTCTATTATAGCTTTATACATTCAGTTCACCATTACATTGTTCTATCTTGATATAGTAGTTCTTTTCTATTATTTGTTCTCACAGATTTTTGTCTATCTTACCATGTTCATCAATATAACTATCTATAATTGTTTTATAGTACTTGTCATTTACTTGGAATTTTTAGATGAGATGTGCTCGTTCCATCCTGACTGGATATGTTGACAAATATTACAGATGATATAGATGACTGTCCTACCTTCTATGAGACTTATGAGGGTGGTACACAGCAGCCAGAGGAGGACCTAGCCTGGTAGAGTGTGCTTAGTTATAACTTAATACTTTATTTCAGTTTGTATCGGATTATTCCGACTGTTAGTTGAGACTTATTTATATTCAGGACTTGTATTATTTGTGTTGGACATCTATTTTATGTGGTGTGATAACTCTATTTATATTCAGTTTCTTTCTTTAATCTGATTCCATATCGTGCTCTATCTTCCTTAGACTTGTGATTGAGATTATATAGTAGAGATGTTATATTATACCTCCGTGCGAAGATGACATGTTTATATATCTGTTAGATGTTAGATGTTATAGATGACCTATACAGCGTTCTACCGTCGACACTGCAGCGTAGGCTGGACGTACCCACGTTCTCGTGCCCCTAAACAGGGTGCGGGTCGTGACATTCCCAAAGCATCCTATGATCACAACCGTTGAATCTTGTTTAAGTCATGTGGTAGAGAGGAGGCATGTGACCCGGAAGGTCGAAAGTTCGAGCCCCAGTGGGGGTGTTTCACGCTTCTATTTAACTTGGACCTTTGTGCCCTGCTTGAAAATATATATATGAGTGTGTGCAACTATTGTATCTGTTATTTTGGACCGTCGTGTTGAATATGTGAAACAATAAATTATTATATATGATAGCATGCACCTTGAAATAATTTAATCAATCCTTTAATGATCCTCTTAAACTTTAAGGGCCTGTTTGGCAATTGTTGGAATAGCAGTTTTGAGATATTTTTTAAAAGTACAGATTATGAGCGGTCACGAGGGGTCTAACTTTTCGACGATTTTAAGTAGCAACTTTTAAACCAATCTAACCCGTGCTTGGTAATTTATTAACTGTATTGAATTTTTTTGAACAATAAAATTATTTATATGTCGATTTATAAACAAAAATCCTTCCAAATAAATATTTTATAATTACCCTCTTAAATAATAGCTTTTTATACACTCATATAAATTGCAAGCATAAAATAGTTTGACAAGTAGTAAATTATAAATGTTGAGAGCAAAATATTCATTACTACTGGACTGTAAAATTTAAAATATTCACCTTTTCGAGGAAGTAGACGTCAGATAAGAACTCAAAAGAAACAAATATGAGAAAGAAAAAAAATTCAATAGTAGCTGTAGTTATATCTTTAATAATGATTTGAATAGAAAAAAAAATAGAAATTTTCAAAATATTCTAATATGGATTGTTTATAACGGCACTCAAAATTACATTGCATAAATTTTTGAAAAATTTTGAGCTGGCAAAATTTAGTGACTTAAAAAAAATTACCAAACAATTAATTTTTTCCGTACGTTTCATGAACGGTCGGTTCAATTTTTTTTTTTTTCTAAAATCAGCAACTATTTTGAAAAAGAAATTTCCCTAACTAAATTTAACTTCATCCATTGTCGTCGTACTGGCGGTTAAAGGTTAGAACTGAAAAATTGCTTCCCTCTTCTCTTGTTAACTTTCCATATCTAAACGACTAGCGCTAATCCAACTCTGACCGTTACCATAACTCACATGGTCATGAAATACTCCCTCATGGCGGCATGACACATACATATCATCAGTTTTGATTATTGAATGCAAAAATAAAGCACCGTCAAAAAAAAAAAAATAAATAAAGAATGGAAAATTATAGAGTGCCTACCGCTATAAACAATACGAGAGTTTATTTATTTATTTTTCATTTTTTGTGGATACCTGTGGGCATGTTTTTTCATCACATTTGATGCGATGGAATGGAAGGAACTCCACATTCAAATAGCAATAAGTTGCGAAGTCATTATCACTCTATAAGGCTACATTATGTGAATTTCGTTTAACAAAGGGCTAATTAGAGTTCAGATCCAGAATTTTATATTAGTCTAGAGTTTAAGACTCGACATGTTCAATTGAAGAGTTGATCTTGAATATTTAAATTTGGTTTTCTTTTTCTCATTTTATCCTCTCTAAAAATTTAGTGTCTAAATTTTTTAATTGGACATATCAGAATTTAAACTCTAAGTTGATATAAAATTCAGGTTCAAAACACTAATTAGTCTTTTAACAATTATCCGTCTAATCCCCCAACACTCGATAAGGTGCAGTGATTACAAGCAGATACTTCTGTCCATTATCACACCCTTTTTTGAGAGCTCGACCGCGGTTTCATCACCCTTTTCTTTAATCTGTCTATTTCGTTCAACAAATTATTGTTTGAAAACCAAGTTTTCTTTATTAAGCTTTAACAACGAAAAACATATGTCATCACTCTTTTTTTGAGGTCTCGACCAACATTTGTCACGGCTTCCACCAGCCTTGACATGATACCACCAATTCCTGTCCTCCTCCGTCCTCGTATAGGGTCAACACAAGCTCAACCCACGGATCAAGGTGTTCGGTGTGGGTCACCCCGGTTGGATATGACCAGGTTTTGTCTGGACCCGACTAGTCTGATTGAAATACTCGGTCTGCATGAGCCGGGTCTAGACCGAAGCATTCAAATCTAACCCTGACTTACGGTCGTGTATAACCGATTCGTGCTGGACAGAGCCGGTCCGGATTGGCCTGTGGACCCATCCATTTGGTAAAAAAAAAAAAAAAAAATTTATACTGGAGGTAGAAATTGTGCTAATTTGTCCAGGCCAGGACAATTTTGTGGAATTTGCAAGCGAATAGGATGCGATGCCAGTCACAAACTGATGGAAAAATTTGGCGCCAATGTCACTGGAACCAGGTACAATTTTTTTTTTTTTTACGCCAGTTACAAAGGAGCGAGCCTGACTATTTTTTTTATATATGTTAATTTAAAATTTTAGATTTAAAATAAAGTTTGTTATCTATAGAAATAAAGTTTTATGTAATAAATTTTAAAAAAAAACTATTATGTAGCCTTTTTAGATTTTAAATATTAAATGAATATTTTTTAATATTACTAATAGATAATTTGTTAGGGAATTTTATGAAATGTCCAAAAAATGCAAAAGTTTTTTGTAAAACCTACAGCAAAATAACATTTCATCGCATGCCGAGAATTATCGATCAATATATAAAAGCGGGTTCCGAATGACCTTTTATTCCTTCCTTCTAATTTATTACAAACAAACCCGAAACCTGCTATTTAAAAACAAAAAACAAAAAACGGTTCGTACTCTCTCTTCTTCGATAAGCTGCTCAGTTTCTCCTCGAAAATTTAGGATTTCTCCTCCAAAAATCTTTAAACGTTCCTCAAAAATCTAGGGTTTCTCCTCCAAAAACCTTCAAACGTTCCTCTCATTCGAGATTTTCACACAATGTCGTCATCGTCAAAAACAATATCAAATCAAGAAGCAGATTCTCCAAAAGGGAGTGATGGAGAATCATCATCAAATCCAACACAAGTTGTGCGAGATATGCCAGTCGAAGAAAATCTAAGTGAAGAAAATCCAAAAGAGATTGATGGATGATCAAAGAAAAGGATAACAAAAAAAGTTGCATATAAGGAGAAGAAGCCTGCTACGCAAAAAGAAGGTATAACTTAAACTTACTTTCATGATTCTGTATAAAACACGGAGAATGTCATTCTCCGTGTCACATAACACGGAGAATGACATTCTTTGTGTTAGGCAACACGGAGAATGTCATTCTCCGTGTCACATAACACGGAGAATGACATTCTTTGTGTTAGGCAACACGGAGAATGTCATTCTCCGTGTCACCTCACATAACACGGAGAATGACATTCTGTGTGTCACTTAACACACAGAATGTCATTCTCCGTGTCACCTAAAACGGAAAATGGTATTCTGTGTGTCACCTAACACACAGAATGTCATTCTCCGTGCTAAATCGAAACGGAGAATGTCATTCTCCGTGTTACCTGACACGGAGTATGTCATTCTCCGTGTCATATAACACGGAGAATGACATTCTTTGTGTCACCTAACGCACAGAATGTCATTCTCCGTGCTAAATGGAAACGAAGAATGTCATTCTGTGTGTCACCTAACACACAAAATGTCATTATCCGTGTTAAATCGAAACGGAGAATGTCATTCTTCCTGTCACCTGACACGGAGTATGTCATTCTCCGTGTCACATAACACGGAGAATGTTATTCTCCGTGTCACATAACACGGAGAATGACATTCTTTGTGTCACCTAACGCACAGAATGTCATTCTCCGTGCTAAATGAAAACGGAGAATGTCATTCTGTGTGTCACCTAACACAGAGAATGTCATTTTTCGTGTTAAATTGAAACAGAAAATGATATTCTATGTGTCACCTGGCATGGATTATGTCATTCTTCGTATCACATAACACGGAGAATGTCATTCTCCGTGTCACATAACACAGAGAATGACATTCTTTGTGTCACCTAATGCACAGAATGTCATTCTCCGTGCTAAATGAAAACGGAGAATATCATTCTGTGTGTCACCTAACACACAGAATGTCATTCTCCGTGTTAAATTGAAACAGAGAATGACATACTGTGTGTCACTTAACACACAGAATGTCATTCTTCGTGTCACCTAACATGGAGAATGTCATTCTCCGTACCACCTAAAACGGAGAATGGCATTATCTATGTGTCACGACCCGCACCCTAGAGTAAGGGCACGAGAAGTGGGTACGTCCAGCCTACGCCGCAGTGTCGGCGGTAGAACGCTGTCCTAGGTAAATCATCTAACAGTATAAAGGTACCTATACAGTTCATACTCTCCGAATGGAGGTAACATCACAACATATAGTCTCAATCACATCTAAGGTAGAAGAATGAAGAACAGATAGATAGTAACTCAAGGAGAACCATAGCATAGATAAAATAAGACTAAGTGTCTAAGATACATAACATCCAGAATGTCAACTCATAATACAATAAGTCTAAGAGTCTATACATCTCCACATCTCAAAATACAACTCAGAATGTGAGACAAAATGATATAGAAAAGACTGCCTAGACTAAACTGGTCTAGACTACTGGAACATCCTCCTCAGCTGCAGGTGGAACCTGCTGAGGGTCCTCGATACAAGTGTCATCTAGTCCTGCTCCATAATAGGTAGTCACCCATGCCTCGTCCTCATCCTCTGTAATATTTTCAACAGGTCCAATCAGGACGGGAACGAGCACAATACATCTCACGCAGTGCATATCAGGTTAGGAAATACGATACAGGCAATAGAGTAAGATACATGAACTGCTGAAAGGAAATATACACTGTAAAAGAGATAGCTGTAATGAAATATCTACTGTATATAGAGAACTATAAGTGACTAGTGATGTAGAGCACAAGATAGGCATGTGAATGGCTAGAATTTATACATGATTACACTACTGAGTTTATACATGATTACACTACTTTGGAATTATTCACATGTCCACTTCTACTCTCCCGTTTCCCCAATCAATACACAAGGATCTATACAGGTTACATTATTTATACATGATATCACATGGGGCCCATGAAAGGGTGCACATGATAGTATACATGAGAGCTCAGTGAATCATGAGAGTATATGATCACATGAGTGCACATGAATGATGGAAGCATAGGTGTACATGATGATAGTGAAACACACATAACATGAAGTACCCGATGCTCCCGAGAGGGATAACAACTCATGTAAAGATCCATATAGTACCAATCCGTGTTACAAATGTGACAGCAACAAGTAAAGTAATCTAGAGCGAGAAGTAAAGCCTGAACAAGTATAAAACGGTCAGAAAATGTACTCGCCTGCTGAATGAATGTCTGTAGAGAGTATGCTGTCTGAGGAGAGGTGTCTGGCTTCTGATTAGAGCAACACAAGTCACAATGTGTTCTAAATAGTAAATATGAAGTCTACTATGCAAACTACATAATTCTAGGTCAATCTAGTCAAAAGTCAACTCCTGGTCAACTCTAGAGTCAAACTAGTCAAGGTTGAGTCAATACTAGTCAAACTAATTAGGGTTTTAGTCAAACTAGTCAAACTAGTTGTTTTAGGTCATTTCTAGTCATTTCTAGGTGAACTAGGTCATCTTTGACCTAAAGTTGACTTTGGTCAACTTTCAGTCAACAAGGGTCAACAATGGGTTTTGGGTCATTAGGGCTAGCCCCAACCATAGGCCAATAACCTTGGCCATAGGCCATAGTCTAGGTTTTCATATAACCTATAACTAAAAGTCACATATATATATATCTATACATATGGATATACACTATCTAACCATCACCCAATATCCATATATGCATAACATATATAATACAACCCATATACTTATAATACATTATATTTGACCTAAGGAGACCTAATACAAATATACATATATATCATTTATATATATATATATATATATATATATATATATATATATATATATATATATATATATATATATATATATATATATATACAATACATGTATATAACTATATATATTACATATATATAGAGGGAAAGGAAATGAGAGAGAGAGGCTGTGAAAGAGTGGGACAGTGAGAGAGGGGGGTGAACACTGGACAGGGAAGGGGAATTTGTTCCCAGATTTCTGGAACAACCCAGTCCCCCAACACACACACACATAACACATATACATACATATGTACATACATATATAACTACACACACACCTAACCAAATCTCCCCGAAATCGACCCACACTCACAAATACATGTATACTTCACATCTACACACTGAAATACACTAGTCTAATATATTAAACATACACAAAATCGAATTGAAATTCGATTTCCAAAAACTGGAAATAAACTCAAAACTGGGAACTGTGCACTGTTGCACTCGATATGGGGTAAATCGAAATACACATACTGAATCGAGCTAAGACTCTCAACCAAGGGTTGGTAACTGACACCCCATAGGTACTCTAGTGTCCCAAGTCACTGACACGACACCACGACACCGTTTCGCGTGTCCAATCACGCAAAACAGTCAATCGGGTAAACTGATACGAAAACCCGCGTGCACAGCGTCGTGCACGCGTTCCACGAGCTCGTGGACACACCACGAGACACGATACGTCTCGTGGTCGTGCATACGTGTAGCCCACACATAGGGCTACACATCCCACAGCCTGACACGTATCCACGACACGCGTGGACACAGAACAAACACCGTATCAGTCGTTAAAACACGACTTATACACGCGTGTTACGACTGCGTCGTGTACGCGGTTACACGCGTCGTACACGCGACACAGGACACGAAGCACCACGTGCTCGTGTCCACGTGTATGCCACGCATAGGGCTTCATGCCCGTGTCACTACGAGATGCTCTAGTGTCGTGTCCATGCGACACGACACACTCAAAGTTGTGCGCGCGCGCGCGTACGCTGACAGCGCGTGTCCAGTGCGAGTGAGTTTTCTCACTCGACACGACACGACGCGACACGAGACTTTGGGGGCATGTTCGCAGACATTGCCCCCTTGTCTGTGTCAAATATTTCGTGTCCTAGTGGCCTGTGCTGTGCGCACGAAGGGTCGGGTAGCAGGACATGCACGATGGGCTCGTACGGTCGGTTCGTGTCCAATTTGGACACGAACACAGCACTAAAATGTGCTCAGTCCAGTTGATTAGTGATCAGCAAGTCTAGGGCTTCTAGTTTGTATAATTTGTTTCACAAATCGACCATATCGAATCCATTGTGGCATTTCACCAAACAAGGATTTTAGCCCTATGATACGTGTCCGATACGGACACCAAAACACATCAAAATCCCACCAAACTTTACCCACAGTATTGTTATCCCTATATGAATGCATTTATGAAAGAAAAACAGGAATTTGACTAAGTTTGTGGAAATTTACCTATTGGTGAAATTCCAAGGAAATCAATGAAAAGGGGGTTGTGTGATCTCCAACTCGATGATGCCCAAGCTCCCAAATTCTAGATTTCTTGCTTCCCTTAGCACCCTAGATGTTGTAGGGTTCCAATGCAAGAGACTAGAGTCAATTTGGATCAAAAATGATCAAGTTATCAAGGGTTGAAGGAAAAGGGAATTTTGTGGAATAAAATTTATGTAATTTTGTTAATGAATTAAACCAAGGGGTATTTATCAAGGGTGGGCTGCCAAGGGGGGTGCCCTTGGCTGGCCAAGCATGGGGGGGGTGTCCTTGGCTTCCTTCTAGGTTAAGTCATGGACCTTTGGTAAAGGGGTTGTGATATTTTGCATGTTTCAAGCAAAATATCAATAAAGTTAAATTAGATATTTAACTTACTTTAACACCATGACCAAATCTCATCCCTAAGCTTCTAGGTTAGTGGCTAACCTCTAGTTTAGGGTAGGATAGGTTAGTGACTAATCATGAGACCTACCAAGAATTAAATAATATTAAAAATCACATAATCACAAATTAAGTCTAGAAAATTTCAAAAATACCCTTTTGGTCAAAAACCCATAATTTGATGTTCTAAGCCTATGGCTAAGCTCTCATGGTCATGGCAACTTCTAGGTTAGAGAAAACTAGGGTTTGCACTAAGTTATACTAACCAAAATCACGAAGTCATAAGTCATGACTTAGCATGACTTAGAAGATGGTTAAATCACACTAATAAACACTATAAACCATATCATGCCCTAATCACCATTATTTAATAATAAAAATAATAATTTTTTAATAATCCCTAATTTTCAGAAAACAGGGTGTTACAAGTCTACCCTCCTAACAATAATTTCGTCCTCGAAATTAAAAGACGAAACTGAAACTAAAGAGAAGGATAGAAATCATACCTCAAAGTACAAATAGATAAGGGTATCGCTCGTGCATCTCATCCTCCCGTTCCCAGGTGGACTCTCCTGAAGAATGATGCCTCCATACGACACGAACCAATGGTATCGTCTGGTTCCTCAATGCCTTCTCCCGTCGATCCAGAATCTCAACAGGCTGCTCTGGATAACGAAGAGTATGACCAACCTCGATCTCGGAATGATCAAGTACATGGCTAGGATCTGCCACATACCGTCTCAACTGCGACACGTGAAATACGTTGTGGACTCCAACCAGTGCTGGTGGTAAGTCTAGCCTGTAAGACACGTCACCGACTCTCCCGCTGATAACGAAAGGGCCGATGAAACGCGGGCTAAGCTTCCCACCTCCACCAAAACGTATCGTGCCACGTGTCGGAGATATCCTCAGGAATACCTGGTCTCCGACCTAATCACAAACAAGGTCTCAAATTAATTATGATAAACAAACATGATTAACAAAACACAACAAGACAACCTAATTCTAATCCTATCTCTAAACTGTACCTCAAACTCCAAAGGTCTGCGGTGGCTATCGGCCCAATGCCGATGTCTGTCCTGTGCCACGCAAAGCCGATCTCTGATAAGCTTCACCTTCTCTGCTGCATCTACAACCATCTCAGGCCCCAATAAAACTCGCTCCCCTACATCATCCCAAGACAAGGGTGTACGACATCTACGCCCGTACAGTGCCTCGAAAGGGGACATCTCGATGCTGGCCTGAAAGCTGTTGTTATATGCAAACTCTACTAAGTGCAGGTGACTCTCCCAAGATCCTCCAAAGTCCAGGACACAAGTTCGCAACATGTCCTCCAGTGTCTGAATGGTCCGCTCTGACTGTCCGTCTGTCTGCGGGTGGTATGCAGTACTAAACTTGAGCTGAGTGCCCAAGCTAATATGCAAGCTCCTCCAAAAATGTGAAGTGAAACGGCTGTCCCGGTCCGATACAATGCTCACTGGAACTCCATGAAGTCTGACTATCTGCCTCATATACATCTCTGATAGCTTCTCGGTAGACAAACCCACTTTGAATGGCAAAAAATGGGCCGATTTGGTCAACCTGTCGACGATGACCCAAATCGCATCCTTCCCTCCTGGAGTACGTGGCAATCCCGAAACAAAGTCCATCGTGATGTGCTCCCACTTCCACTCTGGAATGGGTAATGGCTGCAACAGTCCTCCTGGCCTCTGCCTCTCTGCCTTGACCTGCTGGCAGATCAAACACCTGGCTACGAAGTGTGCTACCTCGCGCTTTATCCCACTCCACCGTACATGCTCTCTCAGATCCCTATACATCTTGTTGGCTCCCGGATGTATCGAGTACTGAGAACGGTGGGCCTCCTGCATAACCTGCTCTCGAAGGTCTCCACGGGGCACACACAGTCTGGAACCGTGCCTCAATGCGCCATCTGCTGCAAGAGTGAACTCATCGTCCGCAAATCCCTGGCTGACCTGCTTCCTGATGCTTCGTAGAGAAACATCATCGAACTGAGCCGACTTGATCCTATCAATCAAGTCCGACTGAATCTGGAGGCCCAACATCTGCATCTGCACTCCTGACACAATCACCTCGATCCCAAGGCTCTCTAAGTCCGCTAACAAGTGACGATCCATCGTCAAGCACATAACTGTCGGATATCTGCTCAAAGCATCGGCCACTACGTTGGCCTTCTCCGGGTGATACTGCAGAAGGATATCAAAGTCCTTCATCAGCTCCAGCCACCTGCGCTGCCTCATGTTCAGCTCCTTCTGCGTAAACACGTACTTCAAGCTCTTGTGGTCTGTAAATATCTCCACGCGCTCTCCGTACAAATAGTGTTTCCACAGCTTCAGAGCAAAGATAACTGCCGCCAACTCTAAATCATGGGTTGGGTAGTTCTTCTCATGGGGCCGTAACTGCCTGGAAGCATAGGCAATCACCTTCCCATGCTGCTGCAAGACACAACCCAAACCCTTCCCCGAGGCGTCACTGTAGATAGTGAACCCGCCTGATCCTGCTGGCAATGTCAGAATCGGGGCTGTCGTCAACCGCTTCTTCAACTCATCGAAAGCGGCCTGACACTCCTCTGACCAGAGAAACTCTGCGTCCTTCCGGGTCAGCCTAGACAACGGCTCTGCAACCCGGGAGAAATCCTGGACGAACCTCCTGTAGTAGCCTGCCAATCCTAGGAAGCTCCTGATCTCTGCCACTGACGTCGGCGCTGCCCAAGCCTCAACTGCTGATATCTTCCTCGGGTCGACTGAGATCCCATCTCCAGTCACTACATGACCCAGGAAGTCAACTCTGTCGAGGAAGAACTCGTACTTCGAGAGCTTGCCGTAAAGCTGCTCCTGTCTGAGAGTCTCCAGGACCACTCTCAAGTGCTCCTCGTGCTCCTCCTCGGTCTTCGAGTACACCAGGATGTCGTCGATGAACACCACCACGAACTTATCTAAGTACTGGTGGAACACCTTGTTCATCAAGTTCATGAACACCGCCGAAGCATTCGTCAACCCAAACGGCATCACCATAAACTCGAACTGGCCGTACCGCGTCCTGAACGCCGTCTTCGGGATGTCCTCCCTCTTCACCTTTACCTGATGGTAGCCTGACCTCAGATCAATCTTCGAGAATACCCGAGCTCCGCTCAACTGATCGAAGAGATCATCGATTCGCGGCAGTGGATATCTGTTCTTGATCGTCAGACTGTTGAGTGCCCTGTAGTCGATACACATACGTACCGACCCATCCTTTTTCGGTACAAAGAGTACCGGTGCACCCCAAGGTGAAGAACTAGAGCGGATGAAGCCTTTGTCCTGCAACTCATCCACCTGTTTCTTCAATTCCACCAGCTCACTGTTGTTCACCCGATAGACGTGCTGTGAAATGGGTTCCACACCTGGAACCAAGTCTATCGAGAACTCAACGTCTCTATCTGGTGGAAGCCCAGGCAATTCCTCTGGAAACACGTCCATGAACTCAACAATCAATGGATGTGGAGCTGGCTGCTCCTTAACAGAAGCTCCACAGAAAACTCCGCAAGTCTGCTCTGCCTGCCGTCTGGAATATACAAACTCTGGCTCTCCTGGCACTCTGAACAGAACTCTACCCCCGCGGCAATCTATGCTGGCATGGTGCATGCTCAACCAATCCATACCGAGTACAATATCGTCGTTCGGTAGTGGCATTACGAGCAAACTCACATCCAACTCTCGGCCTCCCATAACTACTCTCCGTCCCTTGCAAATATCACAAATGAGGATAATGCCACCCCCAGTCGTGATCTTGCAAGTCCTAGGCAACGATTCAGATATAACATGATGTCGAATCGCAAAAGATACTGATACAAAGCTATGGGAAGCCCCAGAATCGAACAAAGCATAAGCTGGAATAGAATCGAGAAGAATAGAACCTGCTATCAGCTCTCCAGTAACCTCGGCATCCTCTGCTGCTATGGCATAGGCTCGCCCCTGCTGTCCACCCTTGGCCTGATGCTGGGTGAACCTCTGCTGCTGAGTCGGCAAAGGTCCCTACTGCTGCCCTGCCGGAGCCTTGGCTCCGCCTTCCTGAACTGGTCGTCCCGAAGACATGGGATACTCTCTCAGCTGGTGGTCTCCAGCACCACATAATAGACACCTGCCAAGCCTCTTTCTGCAGTCATTCCATCCATGACCCTGCTTCTTGCAGAAAGTGCAAGTGACGACCTGCTGCCTGGGTGCCTGCTGCTGGTGCCTCGGCTGCTGCACCTGCTGGAACGGCCTCTGCTGCTGGAATGGCCTCTGCTGCTGGTGCTGAAAATGAGGCCTCTTGGCCTGTCCTCCACTGCTGCCAGCTCCCTGGGTGTCGCGGCCTCTCTTGAGCTTCAGCTCAAGATCATCCTCAGCTGCCATCGCTCCTGCTAGAATATCCTCAAAGGTGGCACTCCTCTCACTCTTGGTCAAGGACTTGACTTCCTTGACCAAGCCTTTCCTGAACCTCCTCGCCTTCGCTGCCTCGCTAAGGCCCTCCACGAATCTGCTCAACCGGCAAAACTCACCGGCGTACTCCTCTACAGTCTGGTTCCCCTGAACCAGGTTCTCGAACTGTGTCTCCAAAGCACCGACTGCCTGATCTGGGAAAAACTTCCTCTTGAAGAGCTCCTTGAAAGCTCCCCATGTCTGCCCTGGAGTACCTACTCTCGGATCCGTCTGATACCAGGTACGGGCAAGATCCCGCATCTGGCTAGCTGCTGCCTCCACCTGGAGTCCGGCTGGTATCTCTGCCAATCGGAAGATCTCCTCGATGTGCTCTATCCAGTCATCCGCAAAAAGAATCCCCTCAGTACCCAAGAAGTCCCTGGGGTTCATCTTCTTGAACTCCTGGATGCCAGGAATCCTCTGCTGTCGCGGCGGTCCTGCTCCTCCCTGCGGCTGGGCTGCCAACCTCTCTATCGTTGCTGTAGCCAGCTGATGGACATCATCAATGCCTCTGGTAAATGCCATCGTCTGACGCTGCTACAGGGTCTGCTGCGACTCTAGGAACTGCTGGAAATATGTAAACATCTGTGCAGCATCCACAAATACAGATGGCATCTGCTGCTGGTACTGCTGGTGTTGCTGGTGCTGCTGAAACTGAGGATGACGAAACTGCGGGGGAGGCATGTCTGGGGTAGCTGGGATGGTCCCCCGAATAAGTAGAGGTGCACCCCCAAACGTGGCAGAAGCTCCCACAGAAAACTTCGCAAGTCTGGCAGAAGCTCCCACATGAGCTGGAGTAAGGGGAGCTGCAGTCCCCGGGTCCTGGTGAGCTGGACGAGACGCTGCGATCGTGTCTCCACCATCCTGCGATCGTGTCTCCACCATCCTGAAGACAGATCAACAAGAAAATCAATACGGAAAAGAAATGATATAGTCAAAGGAGACCGTTTACTTCAAAAGAAAGACAATATCAGCAAGAATTTAGATAGCAGGAATTTAGATAAGAGTTTTTCCTAATGTGATTGAGTACCTCAACTACATCCTATTTCCTACTGCAGGCTGTGGCGATACTCTAGTTCGAATACCACCACATAAACTGGACCTGCATGGGCCACCACTAAAAACGTGTCACGACCCGCACCCTAGAGTAAGGGCACGAGAAGTGGGTACGTCCAGCCTACGCCGCAGTGTCGGCGGTAGAACGCTGTCCTAGGTAAATCATCTAACAGTATAAAGGTACCTGTACAGTTCATACTCTCCGAATGGAGGTAACATCACAACATATAGTCTCAATCACATCTAAGGTAGAAGAATGAAGAACAGATAGATAGTAACTCAAGGAGAACCATAGCATAGATGAAATAAGACTAAGTGTCTAAGATACATAACATCCAGAATGTCAACTCATAATACAATAAGTCTAAGAGTCTATACATCTCCACATCTCAAAATACAACTCAGAATGTGAGACAAAATGATATAGAAAAGACTGCCTAGACTAAACTGGTCTAGACTACTGGAACATCCTCCTCAGCTGCAGGTGGAACCTGCTGAGGGTCCTCGATACAAGTGTCATCTAGTCCTGCTCCATAATAGGTAGTCACCCATGCCTCATCCTCATCCTCTGTAATATTTTCAACAGGTCCAATCAGGACGGAAACGAGCATAATACATCTCACGCAGTGCATATCAGGTTAGGAAATACGATACAGGCAATAGAGTAAGATACATGAACTGCTAAAAGGAAATATACGCTGTAAAAGAGATAGCTGTAATGAAATATCTACTGTATATAGAGAACTATAAGTGACTAGTGATGTAGAGCACAAGATAGGCATGTGAATGGCTAGAATTTATACATGATTATACTACTGAGTTTGTACATGATTACACTACTTTGGAATTATTCACATGTCCACTTCTACTCCCCCGTTTCCCCAATCAATACACAAGGATCTATACAGGTTACATTATTTATACATGATATCACATGGGGCCCATGAAAGGGTGCACATGATAGTATACATGAGAGCTCAGTGAATCATGAGAGTACATGATCACATGAGTGCACATGAATGATGGAAGCATAGGTGTACATGATGATAGTGAAACACACATAACATGAAGTACCCGATGCTCCCGAGAGGGATAACATCTCATGTAAAGATCCATATAGTACCAATCCGTGTTACAAATGTGACAGCAACAAGTAAAGTAATCTAGAGCGAGAAGTAAAGCCTGAACAAGTATGAAACGGTCAGAGAATGTACTCGCTTGCTGAATGAATGTCTGTAGAGAGTATGCTGTTTGAGGAGAGGTGTCTGGCTCCTGATCAGAGCAACACAAGTCACAATGTGTTCTAAATAGTAAATATGAAGTCTACTATACAAACTACATGATTCTAGGTCAATCTGGTCAAAAGTCAACTCCTGGTCAACTCTAGAGTCAAACTAGTCAAGGTTGAGTCAATACTAGTCAAACTAATTAGGGTTTTAGTCAAACTAGTCAAACTAGTTGTTTTAGGTCATTCCTAGTCATTTCTAGGTGAACTAGGTCATCTTTGACCTAAAGTTGACTTTGGTCAACTTTCAGTCAACAAGGGTCAACAATGGGTTTTGGGTCATTAGGGCTAGCCCCAACCATAGACCAATAACCTTGGCCATAGGCCATAGTCTAGGTTTTCATATAACCTATAACTAAAAGTCACATATATATATATCTATACATATGGATATACACTATCTAACCATCACCCAATATCCATATATGCATAACATATATAATACAACCCATATACTTATAATACATTATATTTGACCTAAGGAGACCTAATACAAATATACATATATATCATTTATATATATATATATACAATACATGTATATAACTATATATATTACATATATATAGAGGGAAAGGAAATGAGAGAGAGAGGCTGTGAAAGAGTGGGACAGTGAGAGAGGGGGGTGAACACTGGACAGGGAAGGGGAATTTGTTCCCAGATTTCTGGAACAACCCAGTCCCCCAACACACACACACACATAACACATATACATACATATGTACATACATATATAACTACACACACACCTAACCAAATCTCCCCGAAATCGACCCACACTCACAAATACATGTATACTTCACATCTACACACTGAAATACACTAGTCTAATACATTAAACATACACAAAATCGAATTGAAATTCGATTTCCAAAAACTGGAAATAAACTCAAAACTGGGAACTGTGCACTGTTGCACTCGATATGGGGTAAATCGAAATACACATACTGAATCGAGCTAAGACTCTCAACCAAGGGTTGGTAACTGACACCCCATAGGTACTCTAGTGTCCCAAGTCACTGACATGACACCACGACACCGTTTCACGTGTCCAATCACGCAAAACAGTCAATCGGGTAAACTGATACGAAAACCCGCGTGCACAGCGTCGTGCACGCGTTCCACGAGCTCGTGGACACACCACGAGACACGACACGTCTCGTGGTCGTGCATACGTGTAGCCCACACATAGGGCTACACATCCCACAGCCTGACACGTGTCCACGACACGCGTGGACACAGAACAAGCACCGTATCAGTCGTTAAAACACGACTGATACACGCGTGTTACGACTGCATCGTGCACGCGGTTACACGCGTCGTACACGCGACACAGGACACGAAGCACAACGTGCTCGTGTCCACGTGTACGCCACGTATAGGGCTTCATGCCCGTGTCACTACGAGATGCTCTAGTGTCATGTCCATGCGACACGACACACTCAAAGTTGTGCGCGCGCGCGCGTGCGCTGACAGCGCGTGTCCAGTGTGAGTGAGTTTTCTCACTCGACACGACACGACGCGACACGAGACTTTGGGGGCATGTTCGCAGACATTGCCCCCTTGTCTGTGTCAAATATTTCGTGTCCTAGTGGCCTGTGCTGTGCGCACGAAGGGTCGGGTAGCAGGACATGCACGATGGGCTCGTGCGGTCGGTTCGTGTCCAATTTGGACACGAACACAGCACTAAAATGTGCTCAGTCCAGTTGATTAGTGATCAGCAAGTCTAGGGCTTCTAGTATGTATAATTTGTTTCACAAATCGACCATATCGAATCCATTGTGGCATTTCACCAAACAAGGATTTTAGCCCTACGATACGTGTCCGATACGGACACCAAAATACATCAAAATCCCACCAAACTTTACCCACAGTATTGTTATCCCTATATGAATGTATTTATGAAAGAAAAACAGGAATTTGACTAAGTTTGTGGAAATTTACCTATTGGTGAAATTCCAAGGAAATCAATGAAAAGGGGGTTGTGTGATCTCCAACTCGATGATGCCCAAGCTCCCAAATTCTAGATTTCTTGCTTCCCTTAGCACCCTAGATGTTGTAGGGTTCCAATGCAAGAGACTAGAGTTAATTTGGATCAAAAATGATCAAGTTATCAAGGGTTGAAGGAAAAGGGAATTTTGTGGAATAAAATTCATGTAATTTTGTTCATGAATTAAACCAAGGGGTATTTATCAAGGGTGGGCTGCCAAGGGGGGTGCCCTTGGCCGGCCAAGCATGGGGGGGGGGTGTCCTTGGCTTCCTTCTAGGTTAAGTCATGGATCTTTGGTAAAGGGGTTGTGATATTTTGCATGTTTCAAGCAAAATATCAATAAAGTTAAATTAGATATTTAACTTACTTTAACACCATGACCAAATCTCATCCCTAAGCTTCTAGGTTAGTGGCTAACCTCTAGTTTAGGGTAGGATAGGTTAGTGACTAATCATGAGACCTACCAAGAATTAAATAATATTAAAAATCACATAATCACAAATTAAGTCTAGAAAATTTCCAAAATACCCTTTTGGTCAAAAACCCATAATTTGATGTTCTAAGCCTATGGCTAAGCTCTCATGGTCATGGCAACTTCTAGGTTAGAGAAAACTAGGGTTTGCACTAAGTTATACTAACCAAAATCACGAAGTCATAAGTCATGACTTAGCATGACTTAGAAGATGGTTAAATCACACTAATAAACACTATAAACCATATCATGCCCTAATCACCATTATTTAATAATAAAAATAATAATTTTTTAATAATCCCTAATTTTCAGAAAACGGGGTGTTACACTATGTCACCTAACACACAAAATGTCATTCTCCGTGCTAAATTGAAACGGAGAATGGCATTATCTGTGTCACCTAACACACAGAATGTCATTCTTCGTGTTAAATTGAAATGAAAAATGTCATTCTCCGTGTCAAATAACACGAAGAATGACATTATCTGTGTCACCTAACACACAGCATGACATTCTCCGTGTCACCTAACACAGAGAATGTCATTCTCCGTTTTAATTAACACGGAGAATGACATTCTCCGTTTTACCGTGTACTAATGACATAGAGAATGTCTTTTCCATTGTTAAAACTGAGAATGTTCTTTACTTTTTCTATTTTTTTTCAATGACATCGTACCTTTCATTGATGTTTATTTTATATCTGTGCAAATAACAGAGCAGCTGAGACGAGCAAATAAAAGGCTCGCTGATGAGAAAAACAAGCTTCAAGGGGAATTTGAATTGTTGAGTAAAGAAGCCATTGAAAAGGATGAAGAAATCAATAATCAAAAAGCCATAATTGATGCATTGCAGCTTACAGAGCCTCAACAAATTCCTCAACAACAATCAGACAAACCTGATGAACCAGAAGTATCCAAAAGAGGATTAGGAAGGGAAAAAAGAGGAAGCCAAAACCATCAGATGTAATAAATAATGATGATTTTACTCCCTTGGGGAAGAATAGAACAAAAAGACAGAAGATTAAGGACGATCCGAAGCCAAAAACTTAACCCAAACCCAGAGCAAAAAAATAATAATAAGAAGGATGATTCAGCATTCAAAGAAGAAGCCAGAATTGTAGAACTAGTAAATAATGGCAAAATACTCAGGGAATGCGAGGACCTCAGACTTTGGAATGAGGCAGATAAAGAGCTGCAGAAGCTCTACAAGGACCTCGTATTCAAAAACAAGATGACTCCAGGGTATGTTTTCTTCTATATTCCTTTCGTCTTTTTTCACAATTATTTTTGTCCATTTCTATTGATTTAATCTAACTGAACTAAATTTATGTGCAGTAATCTTGTATATTGTTCTGCTGCAAGTCAAAATAAAGTTGAAATTATCCTGACAGCAATAAATATGCAAGACATATTCAACAATCAAGACATGGAGGCTGGTATACTAAACATAACAATAAGCAAGATGAAACAAGAACAAGAAAAATTAAGAAGTGAACCACAATCAAGTTCACAGGAGGTGCAACATAAGTGGTATGCATTTATGTTACCCCACACATTAGTAAGAATCAAAACTGAAACATCCCTTCTATTCATGTGTACACCGATGAAACTAACTAATGATATTCTGACTTTGTTTTTGGGAAACAGTCCATCGTTCGCCAAGCTCATGGAGAAGGTGTAAAAGACGGTGCCATTCAAACATTCAAAATAGATGTCGAAGACCTAATCATGGGTTTACTGGACGACATAGAGTGGCTATTCATGCCTGTCTTTAATGAAGTAAAAAAAATACTATACGCTCCTGACATTCAACTTCAGTTCGTACGAGTGGGCACACTACAACTCCTTGGTGCAAAACACGTACGAATCGGGCAAGGCCGATGCAGAATATATGAGGGAGGTCTTGGAGCCTATCATAAGGAGAAAAATTTAGATGATGAGGCAAAAATACAAGGCGACGATGGAGTATGAAAGCACAAATATGAAGTTTCGTTCAAACTGCCCACAACAAAAAGTACCCAACTGCCTCTTGTACACAGCATATTTTATGAAGTGCTTGATGATTCATCACTTCCAATGCCAGAAAAAGGAAATGATGATGACATTCACAATTACAAAAGTTAGGTTACAATGGCTTAAGAGGTTGCTTAAAAGTCCAAATACAGATCCTGAACAGATTATGAAAATGACAATGTACTAAGAAAGAACTGTATATTACATTGTTCTGTATATATGAAAATGCAGTTATATTCTTCTGTGTCTGTGTCGTTTTGTTACATCTGCTCTGTATTATATTATATTGTTCTGTATATATAAAAATGCAGTTATATTCTTCTGTGTCTGCATCTTTTTGTTACATCTGATATCTTGTATTACATTGTTCTATATATATATATATCATTTTTGAATGACCATTCTGCGTCAAGTTTACAATGAGGAATTATCATGCCCCAGAACCAGAATACTGAGGAACGGGGGCGTGCATAGCCAGCTACGTATAACGGAACGGCAACCATCCCACTATACGGTCACGGCTGTCTAGCTATGTGAGGGTACACTACAAACCATCAGTCTCTTAGGGTCAAAATCAAGCTATTGTCTCAATCTCAACCAGTAATGATAGTTACAAGATATCAGATCACCAAATATACAATTGTAAGGCGTCCCAAACATTACATATCCAGATGATCATGAAGTTAGTCGTACAAAATGTATGGACTAGTAAGAGTTAAGTCATACATGATCAACCTCGAGTTGCCAATCATGATTATAGCCTGTAGGCAGACAGAAGGTAAATTTACATCAAGCTAACAAGTGCTCGTCGGCAAAACACCTCAAAAGAATAATATACAATTATAGTGGGAGGACAAAAGAAACCCACTCGTTGCCCTGGTTATGCCTGGCGATCACTATCGGACTGGAAAGCAGGTAGATCCTTTGCTACGGCTCCGATATCTGGCCATACAAAACCAGCTGGATCAGACCCCAGAAAGAGCAAGTGCCACAAAGGAGGCTTCACTTAGGAACTAAAGCCAGCAATTAGCACAAGAATATAATTACATAATAAGAGACAGTAATTTAAGAAAAAGTATGACAGATGAATATAAAAGACAATCTTGTACCGAATCAATAAAAGACAGAACATATGGAAAAGCATAACAGGATTATATACGATGAGATAACCATGGAACTATTCAGATAACCAGGTTACCACCCGTAAACCAAACAAGGACCGGGGTTGTAACCCTTCGTCTGAACAGAACTTGGAACTCTCACCATTTATCAAAAAAATAAATATAAGCATTCTGGTTATGCAGCAATCTGGAACAGGATTAGGGCAAGACTAGACTGGTTAGACTCCATCCAATCATTTCACGGCCAAGCAAGCAAGAATTACGGCTTGATACTTTAACTAACTAGGGTTATCACAGGCCTAGTTACTAGCAAGATGCAGTAAAAATTCCAAGTCCGATTACCTGTTTGTTACTACCTGAGTGATCCCAGTAAAGAAAAGGAAAAGATAGCATGATATAGCAGACACACTGTAGTAAGATACATGTGTCCTAAGGTACCACACTCGACGGCGGGCTGGAAGTGCGCTCATCTCGACGGATAGCAACAAATCCCATGTATATATATATATATATATATATATATATATATATATATATATATATATATATATATATATATAAGGCCGGGACCAAAGGGGCAACAGGTAACTGCGAAATTCTCCATGAACTATTTGATCAATCTAGTCATTAACCTAGCCAGATTCAGTATGAATCCCTGACCGTGGTGCTCAGGGATCATGCCCTAGACTTGATGCAAGACACAACCGGACTAGTAGTTTATACAAGCACAATGCATGCAAACAACTACGGTGTCCAGGCCAACGAATTAATTTGTCAAAAGTGCGCCACGACGGGCCACTATCAAGCATGTCAGGGTACTTGTCAAGAGTGCACCACCACGGGTCACTGTCGTGTCATGTGTAGCAGGTCAAGTTATCAGGTCAAGTTATCAAGTCAAGAGTGTCCCACGACGGGCCACTATCAAGCATGTTCAATTATCATTCCAAACATTAATAAATAAATTCGGGATTATCAAGTTCGGGACAAAAGGCGTAAGGATATAAAATGGGCGTAAAAATACATAGTAATAATAATAACAATAATAATAATAATAACAGGGCAAGGCATGAGAAGTCCATGTGACTCAGGAAGGAGGACTTATGCAGCTCTGGGCGGGTCGGGGCATGCGGCTCAAGAAGACTGAGCCTTATGCGGCTGAGACAGCACATCCCATGCGGCTCAAGGAGATGGGTCATATGTGGCTGGGATAGACTAGTCCTCATGCGGCTGGGGACGAGTCTGCCTTATGCGGCTGGGAACGAGTAGCCCCATGCGGCTGGGACAGAACTCCTTATGTGGCTGGGTCCAAGCAAGGGTCATGCGGCTGAAAGGAGAAACCCATGTGGCTCAGGAGGATAGGGTATCCTATGCGGCTCAATAGGGAAGCCTAGTCATGTGTTTTTAAATATGAAGGACTACATGCGGCTGAAGGAATGCTCGTCGCATGAACTTGTCATGCGGTCGGGTGCTGCCTATGCGGCTGAATCACCATGCGGCCAGAACTGCCGAAGAAGTTCATGCGGCTCAGTAGGTCAAGAAGTCTTTATGCGGCTGAAAAATTCCATACGGCCAAATAGAACTCGCCGTATAGGGTTATGCGGCTGAGTCCATGCGGCACAAAACTGTTCTTCTTCTCCAATTTTCGAGAAGAAGAGCTAAGCAACCATGGCTTCCAAGCAACGTAAAACCTTCATCCAGAGCCCAAATCCGAACTTTTTTAGGTCAAAATGGGGTAGAACGAGCTACTCTACAACATGGAACCATCAAAACTCGAAAATAACAAGATTAAGTAGATCAAAACCCAAGAAATCCGAAAATAAGATAAATATAGATCTACAAGAATCTAGCCATGTGTCACGCCCCAGAACCAGAATACTGGAGAGCGGGGGCGAACATATCCAGCTACGTATATTGAAATGAAATCCATCTCGCTATACGGTCACGGCTGTCTAGATATGAGGGTTTACTACAAGCCAATGGTCTCTTAAGGTCAAGCCTATTGTCTCAATCTCAAGCAAGCAATATAATCTCAAGATGTTTGACCACCAAATATACAATAAAAGGCGTCCCAAATATTACATATTAGCTGATCATGAAGCTAGTCGTACAAAATGCTAGGACTAGCAAGAGTTAAGTCATACATGATCAACCCTAGGATTTGTTAATCATGTTTACAGCCCGTAGGCAGACAGTAAGTAAAGGTGCATCGAGCTAACAGGTGCTCGTCGGCTAAACGCATCAAAAGAATAATTTACAGTAGAGTGAGCGAAACAAAATAGAAAACCCACTCGTAGCCCGGGTTCCTTCCAGTCACCACCATCGGGCTGGAGGTTCGGTAAATCCTCGGAAGCTGCTCCGAAATTTGGCCACACAAAACCAGCTGGGTCAAACCCCAGAAAGAGCAAGTGCCACAAAGGAGACCACGAAATAAGAACAAAAGCCAGCATATCAGAACATAAGAAAAGAAATGAAAAAGGTACAAGTAAATAAAGAGTGCAACAGGACAATAAACGACTAGTGACGTGGGACCATTCCGGGAGCCAGGTTACAACCCTTAAACCAGACAAGGACCGAGGTTGTAACCATTCGCCTGAACAGCACTCTGTCTCTACCCATTTATTGTTAGAGATAAGTAAAACAAGCATGTACAAGAGTAGCCAGGTACAGGGACTAGACAAGACTTAGACAAGGCTGGACTCCATCCATTCACAAGCGGCCAAGCAATTACTACGGCTTACTACTTAACTAACTAGGGTTATCACATGCCTTAATTACTAACAAGATACAATGAGAATTTCCCAGTCCCAAGCCCTGCAGACCATCTAGTTATCCTTCCGTGGGTTGAGAGTATGGTTGGGTACATCGCCCCGGAGACGATATACCCTTAGGTGACTTAGAGGGTGCAACACATGACAGTGCGCTGGAAATGTACTCTACTCGTCGGCAAGCTACAAGTCTAATTAAGAGCGCCCAGATAACGAGATTGCCTGTGACTAGAAATTCTCTATGAACTATAGTTTGATCTAGTCATTAGCCTAATCCATATTCAGTATGAATCCCTGACCGTAGGAACTAGGGAGTCACATCCTAGACATGATGTAAGACAAGACAAGTGGATTGCACAAGCAAGCAAGCAGGAACACCCACGGTGTCATATTGATTATACGAGTCAAGTTAGCCGTCGCAACAGCATCAAGATAAATCATGTCAGGGTACTTGTCAGGAGTGTGCCACGACGGGATACTATCATGTCAGGTTGGTCATGTCAGGAGTGCACCACTACGGGTCACTGTCGTGTTATGCTAGTTCCTTGTCATACCATGCCATGTACAATAGTCATTCCAAACATATTAAGTAAAATATCTAATAAAATATCAATATACAGGGCTATGGAAGAGCCAAGCTTAAAGAAATAAAACCAAAATTCCAAGAGCCAATGGTTTGCGTAAGGGGTCAGGGGTTGGATTACGCAGGGTGTCAGCTGCGCAGGGTGCTAAGTGCGCAGGGGCACAGGGCGCAGGGGCAGATGGCGCAGGAATAGTTGGCGCAGGCTGCGAAGTGCGCAGACTTAGACTGCACAGGCAATGGATGGCGCAGGATGCAGACTACGCAGGCTTAGACTGCGCAGACAATAGATGGCGCAGGATGCAGACTGCACAGGCTTAGACTGCGCAGGCAATGGATGGCGCAGGATGCAGGTTGCGCAGGGGTCAAGCGCGCAGGAGCCGATGGCGCAGGGTTGGTTGCGCAATCGGGCAACGTCCAGGCTGCGCAGTCAGCGACCAACGCTAAAGAGCGCGGCACGGGGAGGCTGCGCGGTTCAGTGCTGCGCTAAAGAGCACAGACTGTAGATCTTCTTCTCCAGGCCGAGGGGAACATCAAGAACACCCAAAATTCAATCTTTCATATCTTAGTCAAATCAAAGCCAAATCTAGATTTTCAAAGTTCTAACTTGAGTAAAATTGAATTCTCTTCCACATGGAAGCATCAAAACCCACAAAAATCCAACCAATATAGATCAAAACCATGTAAATCCAAAAATAGTTAAAACCTAGATCTAGAACAATGGAGACTCCAAATCACAAAATGTCAAGTTCTAATGTTGATCACCATGGCCTAATCTAGCTAATGAACAAATAAAAAGTGGTCCTTATATGGTGGCAAGGTGCACTTGCCTATGGGTGGAGTGTTGTGTAGAGGAAGGAAGAAGAAGAAGATGGAGAAATAAATGAGAGAATTATGGAAGAGAGAGAAAAGTAGGTAAAGTTTTAATGAGGGTGGGTTGTGTTGTGTTGAGGGTGGAGTGTAAGTTAAAGTGTTCTAATGCATGTTAAACCAAACCAAATCAAACTAAACCAGTCCTCCTCCACAAAATAAATCAAGCCAGGTAAAACCCAATTACGAGAACCAAAATCTGTAAGTCAAGCCAATTACAAGTACATGCCAAAATCTGAGAAAATAAATACAGGTCTGAAATACATGCAAGCTTGACAAAATACGTATTCAGAATATGGGTGTTACACCATGGAAAGTGAAAATGCCAAGTTCTAAAGTAAGTTAGAATGCTGTAAGGAAGAGAATGAAGCAATAAAATTGGAGTTCCTCCATGAAGCAAGTTGCACTTGCCTAGACCTTCCTGGTAGGTGAGAAAGTTAATGGAGGAAGAAGAAAAGTAATGAGGAGAGAGAGAAGGAAGAAAGGGTTAATAAATGGGGATGGTGGTGGTAGGTAGGGGTTCATGCTAGCCCAAACCAAGCCAAACCAACCCGAACCAAGCCAGGCCAAACCGAGCCAACCCAATCCTCCTCCTATCAAAATTAAACCAAGTTCCACTAATCAGAATTAATCCATGAACGATAAATGACAATTAAACCACAACTAACTAATCAAGGAAAAAAGAAATACGGGTCAGAAATACGAACACGTATAAAATACGTATCACAAATTTCGGGGCACTACAGGAATGGCCATTCTGTGCCATTCTTCGTGTAATTTAAAACGAAGAATGCCATTCTCTGTGTTAAAATACAGGAAGAATGGCCATTCTCTGTGTTAATGAATATGAAGAATGTTTTTTCTTTGTTGTACTTATAGGAGAATAAATGTTCTTCGTGCTAAATAACACGGAGAATGGTCATTCCAGTTTTAAAACGCATGAGGATGACCTTTTTCCGTGTTAAATAAAACGGAGAATATCAATCTCCGTGTTAAAAACGCATAAGGATGGACATTCTCCATATAAAAATACGGAGAATGACATTCTCCGTATTACTTAAAATAGAGAATGGATTCTCCGTGTTAAGTATGACGGAGAATGCCATTCTCCGTATTTTTAAACGAAGAATGGTCATTTTAGTTTTAAAATACTGAGAATGGTCATTCTTCGTGTTATTTACCACGGAGAATGTTATTCTCCGTATCATTTAATACGGAGAATGGTCATTCAATGCATGATAGACCATTATCCGTTTTAAATTACACTTGTAACAACTATTAAATGCCACCTTCTTTATTGGGGGGGTGGGAAGTTGAGTAGTTTGCGGAATGAACCTATTAAATGAGATTCATTATGCTGACTATTAGGTTCATCTGTATTTATTGGACAGTATGTCCTATATAAAGGGCTTTCTTGAGGAGCAAACTCCATCATCTTCATAGCATTTCTATTACTGGAAATTGCTATGAAACCTAATTTTTGGGCCTTTCATAAATTTTTCTTTCCCATTATACACGACCTTGACTTAGTTTTGAGAGGAGAATGGTCTGGCATCAGTTGGCTGTTGGCTGTGGATCTCTTCGTTCAAAGTAGTTATGTTCTTGTAGAAGAACACGTAGTAGTGAATCTCGAGATGCATTGGAAGATCTTGTTCGAACCTGAACAACATCTTGGCAGTCCTCATGCTTTGTCAAAAAGTTGGGGTGTCATGCTATGCCCTTCGTAGAAACGGTCTAGTATTCCCTTGGCAGAGCCACCCGTTATGCCGGAAGAGCCACAAGTTGTGCTTTGTCCTACTCATTCCGGTATTCGGGGTTGCGGATACAGGAAAAGAGGAATACGCTTCGATGCTATCTTCTGTGAAGATAAACCCTCTCGTATGTGCACCAAGATGAATAAGGGTTGCACTTCTGTGAAGATAAACCCGCTTGTATGCTTCTTTAGGCCTTTCTGAATTTGTAATAGATGATTTCTTTAAGAACAATATGAGTCTTTGTAATAGATCCTTTGTAGAAGAACAGTATTAGTCTTTCTGAATCTGTAATAGATCCTTTGAACACATATTAAAGTATTTCTAAATCTGTAATAGAACCTTTGGACACATATTAATAAAAGAACTTCTTTCTATAATTTCTGTTTCAATTTTTTTTTCTCTGTCTGTATACTTTGTAACATCTGCAGTGAATTCTATAATAAAATCACGGATAATATGACATTCACAGTACAAATAAGAATGTTTATTCTCCGTGTTAAATTAAAGTACATATTAGAATATAATATTTTATGTTTTAATTAAAATGATAATGCCATTCTCTGTTTAATTCAACACGGAGAATGACATTCTCCGTGTTGAATTAAACGGAGAATGGCATTTACAGTGTTTTAACGCATGAGAATGTTCATTCTCCATGTAAGTTAAAACGGAGAATAGATTTCCTAGTATTAAAACGAATGAGAATTCCATTCTCCGTGTTACTCGAAACGGAGAATATTATTCTCCGTCTGAATTACACGGAGAATGGCATGGAGAATGAACATTTCCATTCGTTTTAACACTTAGAATGCCATTCTCTGTCCTAGATTAACACGTAGAATGAGATTTAACACGTAGAATGTCATTCTGTGTGTCACCTAACACACAGAATGCCATTTTTTGTGTCACCTGACACGGAGTATTTCATTCTCCGTGTCACCTAACATGAAGAATAACATTCTCCGTATCACATAACATGGAGAATGACATTTTTTGTGTCACCTAACACATAGAATGCCATTCTCCGTGTTATGTGACACGGAGAATGCCATTCTTTGTGTCACCTAACACACAGAATGCCATTCTCCATTTTATAATATACAGAGAATGCCATTCTGTGTTAAATATAAAGGAGAATGCACATTCTCTGTGTCGATTTACACTGGTCATTCTCCATGTTAAACATCACATGATAAGGATTAAATACTCGGTTCATTCCTAACGATGAACCTATTTATGGGGAGCTATTTTTCAAAACATCTTTTTTTACTTTCTCCCTCGTTAAGTGATACGCGCCCATTTATTGGGAAGATGAAGAGTTGGCGACGACCGATATCCGTTGTATATATGAACATGAAGTTCCACCTTCGTCTTTATTCATTCTCATGGCATCTAACATGAAGAAGAGGGCGAACAACAGTGACAACGGCAAAGCTTCTGATGAGAAGTTACACTCTGTGCCTGCGGAGTTTTTGCTGGAAGCTGACCCGTCCCTGAGGGCGGAGAACTTCCTCGACTGTTTTGGCCTAACCCCAACAGTCTTCGTTCATTCAGAAGGTGGACCGTCATCTTCTTTCGAAGAGCGTGGCGCCTTAGAACGCAAGAAAGAATTCCTTCGTTTAATGCATCGTTCGAAAATCCATAACATGGAGGGACTGAGCGCTGCCTTGCATCAGACTGAGGACGGAAAGAAGAAGTGATATGATGCGAAAGATTCTTGTTACATAATGGCCTATAGCGCCTATGTCTGTAGTGTCTTTCCTCTTTTCAATTATGAAATAAAAAATTGGACCTTATTAAATCCTGGCCATTTGAGTTTTGTTATGTAACTGTCTTAACATTTGGCGCTTTTTATATTTTCATGCTTTATTCTCCCCGAAATATATGTCTATGGTCGTACATAATGTTTTAAATCTACACGTAGAATGACATTCTCCTTTTAAATCCACACGGAGAATGTCATTATTTGTTTTAAATGTCATTCTTCGTTTTAAATCGACACGAAGAATGTCATTCTCCGTGTCACCTAAAACGAAGAATGGCATTATCTGTGTCACCTAACACACAGAATGTCATTCTCCGTGTTAAATTGAAACGGAGAATGTCATTCTCCGATTCACATAACACGGAGAATGACATTATCTGTGTCACCTAACACACAGAATGTCATTCTCTGTGTCACTTAAAATGGAGAATGGCATTCTCCGTGCTAAATTAAAACGGAGAATGACATTCTCCATCTAAGAATGACGGAGAATGGTCATTATGCATTCAAAAGCTGTGAAATATTAGATATAACAGACTTCAAAATAGCACCATTGATATCAAAATTGTAAGAAATGTATGAAAAAAATAGTTATATAAAAGAAAGAATATATGTATATGTATTAACGAGGGGGCACTGCCTCCTCGACCACCATAGAAGCACGTGGGGGGAGAGGGCAAGTGCTGCGATTGTGATTACCTAATTCAAGACAATTATGGCACCTAACCTTCCTCTTCTCTTTTCCCTTGTTTTCATAATTGCTCTTATAACGGTCCACCTTTGGTCGGCCGGGACCCCGTTTCGGAACAGAGGGTAGGACCAAATCAGTTGAATTATTTTCAAACTGTTTTCCAGAATCTAGAACTGGACATATAGCACATGAATATAGCTTCTGGTAGAAATCTGATGTCCAATACTGCTCCACAAAATCGTAGACGGATTTGCCTGAACCAAATCTGATACATTGGATTGCATGGCTGTATGGGAATCCATATACCTTCCATCTACGACAACTACAATGCCAATCAAGAAGATTCACCAAGTGGGAGGAAGTATCTACCATCACCTCAAACTCGAAATTATCAGACCGATATACCTTATAAGACATGCCATCATCTGTAAGCTGCTTCAGCATATTCTCGACATATGGAGTCAATATGTTATTGAAATCACTTGCATCCTTGTGACGATCCGAGATTATCTTCATCATCTTCACTCGAATGACATTTACAAGTACTGAAACAGGTATTTTCTTCTCAGCCTTTATCCATGAATTGAATGACTCTGCATAACTAGAAGCGACCTCGCCGTATCTACATCCCGGGAAGAATGCATTTGACCAATTTTTAGGCTTTTGTTATCCATCCATTTCACAACATAACCATAATTCAGATCATAAATCTTCTTAATTGCTTGTTTATATCCACCTTTATACAGGGGAAAAAGACTAATTAATAAAGATGAAAAATCAAGGAACAAGCACATGAAAAACAGGGACCATTCTCTATTTAATTTAACACGGAGAATGTCATTCTTCGTATATTTTTAAACGGAGAATAACACGGAGAATAGTCATTCCCATTGTTAGAACGCATGAGGATTGTATTCTCCGTTCTAAACTAACGGAGAATGGTATTCTCCGTTCTAAAGGACACGGAGAATGACATTCTGTGTATAATTTAAAACAGATAATGTCATTCTCCGTTTTAAATCGACACAGAGAATGACATTCTTCGTGTTATTTACACGGAGAATGTTCATTCTACTTGTTAAAATAAAGGAAAATACACAGAAAAGCTGCATATATCTGTCTCATTTACACACCTGGAGTTAGAGCATATACTGCTTGCCTCCAAGCTTCAAGTACATTTGGATACACTCTTTTATTTCCTTTCTCCTTCAGTGGTATGTTATTCTTCATGTAATAATAGCAATAGCTATGGTAAGCAGTAGGGAACACTTTGGGAACTTCAGAAACTAAACCGGTGCCTTGATCTGAAAGAAAAATGATACGCCTACTACATCCAACAACATTCTTGAGATTTTTAAGGAACCATTCCCAATTGTCACCATCTTCGCCCGAGACTATACCGTAGGCAATAGGGTAGAACTGTTGGTTACCATTCTTCGCTGTAGCAGACATCAAACACCTTCTAAACCTCCCTGTAAGGAAAGTCACATCCAAATATCGCACCGGACGACAATATTAAAAGCCTTCGACACAAGTCCCATATGAAAGAAAAAGCCGCTGAAACCTCATTGACGTATCATCTTTCTGAAAGTCGATAACGGAACCAATATTGGTTTCCTTTACCTTTTCGACATACCAACACAAGTCGCTGTAAGCTCTAACATCATCTCCATACATTTCTTGGTGCACCAACCTAATGCCATGGTATGCCTGCTCGTAGGTAAGAGATAAACCGTAGTCAACCTTGAATTCATCAACAACTAATTTTGTCGACTTTTAGGATCCATTCGAACAATGTCACTAACCAAATTTTTCACGAACTTTGCTGGAACAACTATATTACCTTTATCCATATAGCCAGCTCCATAATTGTGTTCTCCTACATACCTCTTCACCTCAAAAATTTGATTTTCTTTCGAAATGGATATGGCATGGAAGCTCCACAAACAAGTAAGGGTCTTGTAATTTTTGCAGCAAACGGTGTACCTTTTCGGCTCAGATTTTAGAATATAGAATGGATGACGAGATTCAAAAAATACCTTCCTACCAGCGTGCCTAACTTCTTCAACACCATTTAGGAAAATCTGACCAACGCCTGTAATTGATCCAGGCCATATATCCGATTTCCTCTTCTTTACTGTCTCAATTGAGCCCTCATAAAATTCTACTACTCATTTATCCTTTACAGTAGGAGAACATCTACTACTCAAGGAACTAGAAGAGGAAGACGAAGGTCCTATAGGAATGCTTTGACAAGTAAAAGATGTCGATGAGGAACATGGAGGGTATACTTGCTCCACAAATAGATCAAAGCTCGCGTCATGGGTACCATTGAAACCCCCAACCAAGGACCGAAGCCAAAAATCACTGTCAACATACAGTTCATTCCCATCAGAATGCAAAAACTTGAAACGAAAGGAAAGTGGATCAAAAGAAGTCCATCGATCGCACACTTGATGCTTTAAAAATTTTATAATACTTTCATGTGTGACACGGCAGGAAACTATGTCTCTCTTGAAACAAAGATTAACTAAACAGCTTGAATCCATTCCCCCATGATAACATAAAAATAGAAGAGATCACAAAATAGGTCAACACATATTTCTGACATTCTCCGTCTAAAACTGACGGAGAATGATCATTCTCCGTCTAAAACTGACGGAGAATGATCATTCTGAATGGAAAATGGTCATTCTTCGGCCAATTCTAACGGAGAAGGCTCATTCTCTATAATCGTTACTCAGTTAATAATCTTCATAACAAATTCAAATTTAGCAAAAAATTTGCGACTGGACGAAGATGATGTATGAATTTCTATATAAACTCTCACCTTATTTTAAGATCTATAAAAAAAAAGAAAATGATCTTCTCTCCACAATTGACCTAATCGCCGAAAAACTTCAAATCACTCCACGAAGAAGAAGAAGATGATGATGATGATGATGAGCGAAGTTCGACTGAAGAAAATCACAGTGAACAACGAACGATATTTGTGATCTCTGCTGAAGATGAGAACAATCAGATCTCTCGTGAAGAAGAAGAAGAATAAAATTGCAATCCAAATCTGAGTTTGTGAAATCAGAATCATTAATATATGACCAAATTTGCACGAAGGGGTATTTTTGGAACTATACAAATGACAATAGAGCATCTAAATAGAATCTTATAATATTTAACGTGGAAATATATAATTCTGGGTATTTCATAAAACCCACCCTGCGGGTGTGTTTTTCATAAAGCCCAACCCCGAAATTGGGTTTCACAGCAATTTCCAGTAATTTGTTATTATTTATACACAGAATAAATTGGATAACACACACACATATATATTTTTTTATAAATAACAAAATATTTTAAAATTATCTATGTTATTTAAATTAAATCAATTTGTTCATAGATAATAATAAACCACATCATTTAAACCCAACCTATAAGCTTCTTAGGCATCGTAGAGGTCGAGTAGAAGTCGAGGACAAATTAAGGAGTTGCAAACCTGCCCTTGCTTCTAATCGTGAATTGGACCCTGTCAAACACCAGCAACTGGAAACAACGCGAGAGCGTGGGGTCACCGTAGAGTCCCAAGTGATAAAATGGAGCCTCGTGATTGTTTCGAGGGTACAACAAAACTTTTTCGTTGACAGCAAGCAATCCAGCTTCTATTTAATGTTGTTCTCTAGTTTGTCGAGGCGACGATTTTCAGTTGTGAGTGCGTGGCGAAGATATTCGATGAGGATCTAGAGGACTGTAGAATATTGACAGCTTATTTTGGTGTTGCATGTTGTGGGTACTTGGCTGCAATATGGGTATATCCATGAGTATGCCACATGGGTTCGATGGCCAAGGATCATTGGAGATCTTTTTGTGAGATAACGACTTCTTTTTTCCTCTAGCGATCGGGTCGTAGGTTGATCGAGAGTGGCTTCCCAAAAGCGGCCCTCGGATCGAAGGAGGAAAACTGATGATCTTGAGGAGTAGGGACCCATGCATGTTTGTACTTTTAGAGGATTATGGGAGGATCACTTGCATCTTGTCGAGTTTTTCTACAACAATAGCTATCAAGCGAGCATTCAGATGGCTCCATTTGAAACATTGTACGATAGGAAATATAGGTCCCCAGTTTGTTGGAGTGACGTAAAAGAGCGTCAGATATTGGGGCCAGAGTTGGTCGTCCGCACAGTGGAGAAAGTAAAGGCGATTCAGGGTCATCTTCGTGCAACTCAGGACATGCAGAAGCAGTGGACAGACCTTCATCGCCGACCTTTGGAGTTCAAAGAAGGCGATCATCACTTGAGGGGGTACATGTCGTGTCATGCCCCGACCCAGAAAATCGCTCGTCCTCGCATCGATTTTATCCGAAATATCGTACTCGCTGGAACGTGATGCCGTACGAGTCTGAAGTTGCACTCTTACAAGACAAGATAATAAGTTCTCAAATAGTTATCTTTGATTTGATAATAGCAACAGAAGAAAGTAGCGTATACGAAACAATTCTCTTTATTCAATATCTGAACTGAGGTTACAAAGGTTTTCAATAGCCTAACTGAATTTTCTAGATTGGCTACAACAATCAAGTTCTCTCTTGCCCACAAAGGATTTTACCGTTCCATACATCATGCCTTCTATATCTCGGCCGCATCAATCCTGTTGTAAGTCCGAGCGTCAATGCGATTGTACGCTTCAAACGCTACGGCATTCCATGCCTCAACGCGATCAAGTGAAGCTCCGCCGCGAGTAGACCATTTCCTGAACCAGCTAGCAAACTAGTGGGGGATTAGTACTTTTGTCCTCGCTGTACTTATCAAAGACCCAGTTAACTAAATTGACATTTGTTATGTAATTGATTCGTACAACATTCAATTTAGTTATCTTTTTATGTTCTCCTTAGGATCTGTTTCATGCCATATTCGAAAGTAGTAAGCATGTTATTATGGCAAGCATGTTATTTCGATTCGCATAAGCAAGGAAGCAACCACAATAGCAATCTCGTATTTTTTCGTAACTTCTTACCAAACATTGACGCACTCGCCCTCGTACCGACACAAGGTGAATATGCCTCATTTCTTCCCTATCATGTTATAAGTGCTCTGTGCAGGATCTCGATGTTCCTGCACTTTCGACCCGTCGTTCCTTAACTATATGAATATGACTAGCTTTTTAGGCTAGAATGGACTTATATTTCTCAACTCACATATGTAAGACGACGATCCTCTTGCGGTTGCTAACCCAAACATCAGAAGAACCCTAATTACTCCCGGAGTGGCTTATTACATCAATAGCAGGTCGCAAACCGTCCTAATGAAGTACACCAAACCGATTTTATTGCATCCCTCCTAGGCCGAACGGTCTCAGCGCCCTGGCGTACCACGTTCGAGGGAAGGCCCTGTGCACGGGCTTCTTATATCCTTAAGTCCATTTGACCATGCAATGCATCTTATCTTTCATACAACCAAACAAATTCGCCTATCTCTATTTCAATTGGCACAATGCCCCAACTCAATGTTCATCAACGAACGCCCCGAAGGACATAAATATGTCGAAGGTACCATGACACATTGGACAGTTCTGCCACATTCCTGCCGTAACTGTCCTCTTATTCGCAACGAAGCCATCTTTTTTCAGTCTTGTGCACGTATGCACGCTTTGATATAATTATTCTCTATTCCTTGCGTCGTGCATTCGATGCACGCCTTGATTCGGTATTTTCTTAGACTTATATTCCTTCCCTTTGACTCGTATAACTGAGGCACACCTTGATCGGGGATTCAATGTTCTATAGCTCGTGCACTGAGGCACTCGCGCCGATATAGTCTTTCAATGTTCTAGCATACTAACTCGTGCACGGAGACACGGAATGACTCGTGCGTTGAGGCACTTGTCGATACCGTTATCCCATGTTCTTATGGCTTTCATACCAAGGCGCTCGCCTTTGCGATATTCAATGTTCAATAGCAACTCGTACATTTGATGTACGTTTCATTTCAATTGTTCTATCTAGTGTTTGACACGCACTATATTCATCTCTCGATCGAGCCATGCCCGTGGTCTCGATAAGTTAATTTAGCATACAATGTTATATTTTACTTAGGCATGGAGGAGTAGGAAAGATAAGTCAAAGTCTCCCCACCTTAAACCGATACGCATTATCGTTTTACCGAGCCGAGATGGCTCGATTTCATAACTTGTTGTGCTGCCAACTCTTCTGACTTAGCCATTTGAGCACTTCGTGTTTCATTGAATTATACGACCGATTTGACTTACCGAGCCTATACCTCAGTCCGTTACGAGGCGATGATTTAGTTTTATGGACCCCGTAGTAAATAAGGCAAAATGTCGACCTCTTATGTTTCAGTGTAAACGTATAGCATGCACACGAAACCAACTAAAATCAATACTTGTCCGAATCGGACTAATGCCTTGCGTCGATTCGATTTCTTAGAATCTTCGAGCCGACTCAATGCTTTCTCTCGGGCCAATTTAACACTTGTATCGATCTTACTCGATGCATTCCTCATGTCAACGTAACTCTTTGCATCGATCCGACTCGATGTATTTCTCGTGATAAGGTAACTCTTGTATCGATTCACGTCGATACTTAATTGGGTCAACGCGACTCTTCGAGTCAACGACTCAGCTTAATGCACCGTGCGAAGCGGGACATTACATGACGTAATCCATGTTTCACAGCTGAGGAGATATGTGACGGATAGTAGTCATATTTTGGATCACTCTGAGATCACTGTTGGCCCGAGCTTATCATACCAGGAGCAGCCCGTGGAGATATTAGACCACAGAGTAAAGGTCTTGAGAAATCAATCGATCCCTTGGTTCGTGTGTCGTGGAAGCATCACTCGCCAGGAGAGTCGACCAGGGAGCGCGAAGACGACATACGGAACCGTTTCCCTCATCTTTTTGAGGATCGAGGTATGACCGTGCATACTTAAATTCTTTTCTACGACATTAATTTTGTTTATTCTTAATTCATGTGTTAATTTTAATTTTGAGAACGAATTTTTTATAAATTGAGTAGAATGTAAACCCTCTCAAATTTATTATTATTATTATTATTATTATTATTATTTTTATTATTATTATTATTATTATTATTATTATTATCTAGGTTAACTGTGTATGTGTTAATTTTTACGTACTTTGTGTATGCTTAGTGTTTATTTTTAAAACTTCTAAAATTCTAATATTAATTTTTATACATAAATAATTATATACAATTCTCATAAAATATATTTTTCGTATGTACAAATTTTATTACTATGATATATTAGCATTTGTTTTCATTTTATTAGAATTATTTTTTATTTTATTTAGTACTATATGATATAAATAAGGTTTGTAAAAAACCAAATAAATTTGAATTCTTCAACCTTTCTTTCCTTTCCTCCTTCCTGTCTAACCAGCGCACGACCCTCCCTCTATCTTAGTAAATTTCAAATCCTTTCCTAATCTATTCTCCATCAAATCTCATTAATTCCCATTCAATCATAGTAAATTCTTTCCATTCATATTCCCCTAACATTCATTCCTTATCAAACTTCTTTTCCGTTTGAAACAGTAAGACCTGACCTTGCATCCATTAGTGAAAACTTCCAATTAAGTCCCATTGAATTCTTTCCAAAAGAAACCATTGTTTAGTATCAATTCTAATAAATGGGATTTTATTTCCCTATTCTAAAGCATCAGCCAACCCTTATTTTTTTCCCAAAAAAAAGAAAAAGAAAAGCTTTCACAAACTCCAGATCCAACTCGTCCCAAGCCTTGCCACACCTTCGCCTATCCCCGACGACCACCCCCGCTCGTTGTTGGCCATCACCACTGTAATGCCCCGCTCCGTACGGTACATTATAGTGAGTCGTTGACTCGAAGAGTCGCTTTGACCCGATTAAGTATCGATGCGAATCGATACAAGAGTTACCTTGTCCCGAGAAACACATCGAGTCGGATCGATACAAAGACTTACGATGACGCAAGTGTTAAGCTGGCCCGAGAGAAAGCATTGAGCTGGTTCAAAGATTCTAAGAAATCGAACCGACGCAAGACATTAGTCCAATTCGGACAAGTATTAATTTTAGTTGGTTTCGTGTGCAGGCTACACGTTTACGCTAAAATATAAGAGGTCAACATTTTGCCTCATTTACAACGGGTTCCACAAAACCAAATCACCATCTCACAACGGACTGAGGCATAGGCTCGGTAAGCCAAATCGGTCATATAACTCAATGAATCACGAAGTGCTCGAATGGCTAAGTCAGAAGAGTTGGCCGTGCAACCAAGATATAAAATCGAGCTGCATCGGCTCGGTGAAACGACAAGGCATATCAGCTTAAGGTGGAGGGACTTTGACTCTTCTTTCCTAATCCGTCATGCTTAATTAAAATGTACGATTATATGCGAAAGTTAACCTATCGAGTCTCCGGACGTGGTTCGATCGAGAGATAAACATAGTGCGTGTCGAACACTCGATAGAATAATTGAAATAAAACGTACATCAAATGTACGAGTCGATATTGAAACATTGAATATTACAAAGGCGAGCGCCACGGTGCGCAAGCCATAAAACATGGGATAACTATATCGAAAAGTGCCTCAATGCACGAGTCATTCTGGGGCCCCGCGCACGAGTTAGTATGCTAGAACATTGAAAGACTATATCGGCACGAGTGCCTTATTGCACGAGCTATAGAACATTGAATATCCTATCGAGGTGTGCCTTAGTTGCACGAGTCAGAGGGAAGGAACATACATTGAATACTAAGGCATAGAATATAAAATTACGGTATCGAGGCGTGCATCGTATGCACGACTCGAAGAATAGAGAACAATCGTGTCAAGGCATGCGTATGTGCACAAAAATCATAAAACATAGCTTTGTTGCAACAATAACAGTTGTGGCATGAATGTGACAAAACTGTCGAATGTGACATGATGCCTCGAAAATGTTTGGGACCTTCGGGTCATTCGTTTGACGAACATTGAGTTGGGGCATAGTGCCATTGAACATTGAAACGAAGAATGAAGTAAGAATATATTAAAAGAATAGAGAAATATGAGATGACGTAAAGTCAGAGTTTGAGACTCAAGACTATGTTTGGCTGTATGAGTTTGATGTGCTCGTTGCGTGGTCGAATGGACTTGAGATATTGCCTGTGCCCGGGTGTGTTAATTTCCCTCGAACGGGTTACACCGGGGCGCCGGGACTGTTTGGCCTAGGAGGATGAATAATCATTATTGGTGTACATCTTTTGGATATGACTTACGATCTGCTACTGAAGTGATAAGCCACAATTGATAGTAAGTTCGGCGTCCTTCGGATACTGGGCCAGCAAATCCGTACAGGGAGAACGTCGGGTTATCCAGTTTGAGAAAAGAAAAGAAAAGATAAACAAATTAGTCCATTCCGGCGCGGATACGCCAATGACCTTCATATAGTTAAGGAATGGTGGGCCGAAAGTGCAGGAATACAGAGCTCCTGTACAGAGCACTTATAACATGACAGGGAAGCAATGAGACATATTCACCTTGCGTCGGTGCAAGGACGAGTGCGTCAATATTTGGTAAGAAGTAACAAAACAACACGAGATTGCTATTGGTTGCCTGTTTACTTATGCGAATCGAAATAACATGCTTGCCATGATACCATGCTTACTACTTACGAATATGCCATGAAATCGATCCTAAGGAGAACATAGAAAGATAACTAAATCGTATGCTGTATGGAGCAATACATTACTAAATGTCGGTTTAGATAAAGTGGGTCTTGATCAGTATAGCGAGGATGAAATTACTAATCCCCCACTAGTTGCTAGAAGGTTCAAGGAATGGTCTGCTCGCGGTGGAACATTCATTAATAAAATACAGCAATTTGGCGACGGACCATTAGCGACGGATCTTGTCCGTCGGTAATAGCGATGGACTAGCGACTACCTTGTGACGGACTACCGTCAGAAAGCAATGGATAATTTTTTTATTTTTTGTGTCAAAATCAGTCGCACATCCGTCGCTAATTTGACAAAAATTTAGCGACGGATTGATCTCCGTCGCTAATATGTCGCACATTGTGGCGACAAAATAAAAAAATGGTGTGATAAATTCGCGTCTAACTAGCGACGGACGTTCCGTTGGTAATCTAGTGGATATTTAGCAAATACCTAGTGACGGATATGTAGAAGCATAGATTTTCACGATCAGAAATCCTATGCGCCAAATACTACATGCGCAGGAAGTTCAGACAAAGTACTTTGACACAGCAAAACAAGAATATAGACATTAAAAGAAGATTTTTATTTCATATAAAAGTCTATTACATGTCTTAAAAAGGGCTGTACAAAGGAGAACTTCTACAAAAAGAAAGGACCCTAAGCCTACAGCCGGGCACAGCAGCCACCATGCGCTCTCAACCAGGCGCAGCAGCCACCATGCGCTCTCAGCCAAGCGCATCCCACCATGCGCTCCCAGCCGGGCGCATCCTTTCAGCAGCTCAGTTATGTGCATCCTCAGTTATGTGCATCCCTTCAACAGCTCAGTTATGTGCCACTCTTCCAGCCAGGCTCACCGCCGTCTAAATGCTTCGACTAATGAAGCATTTATTGAGCAGAACAAGGGTGGCAATCAACCCTCTAGCTGGAGGAAGAGCTCCCCAAACCGAGGAAGAGAAGAGCACCGCAAGCCAACCTGTGGCCATGGGAGGCTTCGAAAGAGCCTCCAGAGACGAAGGAAGACCGCAATCGAAATCGCGGCTAAAGGAGCAGCTTTCAACACAACCAGAATGGGCTACACCCACTCTGACAGAAGAAAGAGCCCCCAAAGCCGCAGCACCGCAATTCCGATCTGCGGCTCTTTCTACATAACGAAGACGAAGCTCGAGCATCCCGATCTTTGGATGCAACAGGCACCTTCCGCCTGCCTCAGATGCCCTCGACTCAGACTTTTGGATGTAACAGTCACCTTCAAGTGCATCAATGAAGATATTGTGTCGCATCTTTACCCTTAGGAGCATCTCGTCAACAGAATGCACTCGAGTAAACAAGTTCACTTCGGGAGGACGTGAGAGAACGAGAAGCATACTTTCTCCATGCCACTATTTATAGACCGGGCAAATCAAACCCATACGCCAAGTGGCTGGCTCTCCGAATCTCGTACAATGAATTTGCATTAAATGGATGAACCTGACGCTTCGAATTCAACCAAGTCAAAAATGGCTATGTAAAGCACTCGAAGAACGTAACAGTCGCACCAAAAGATGTGTCAAGTGGAGCGGATGTGCCGGCCAGACCGTGCATCACACATACGCGCTCCTCAGCGCCAAGCGCTTCACAAGCATGCGCCCCCATGTGGCTCCATACGCCTAGTGGAACATCGATCGATTGGCCCACTCGATAACCCATAATCTGTCAAAGAACATTAAATACTGAAGTCTGACAGAGTTGGCAGCACGTCTCCCGAAGACTGCAGTTGACAGCTTTTTCAGAAAACGAAGCATCGCCAACGTCAGCATCATCATTACTTTCCTCCGACGGTTAAAAGCCACATGGTCGCCCAACTATCTCGCATGCGCCTCCGCAGCTATGCGCCCAAAGCTCTGCACGCGCCTCAAAAGCCATGCGCCTCAGACTTTTCTCTGATCCCTAAAGACAGAAGTAAAGTCACTACTGAAGCTCTGCATGCGCCTCAAAAGCCATGCGCCTTAGGCTTTTCTCTGATCCCTAAAGACAGAAGTAAAGTCATTACTGAAGCCTCGCATGCGCCTCAAAAGCCATGCGCCACAAATTGTTCGTGACTCCCAAAGGTTACGAGCCAAAGTCTCCTCATGCGCCCAATCCCAGGCGCATCCTACCAGATTATTCTCCACCAAATCTGAGATCTTCGAGCCATGGGCCTAGGACACGTGTCCTTTGACTCGATTTACCCAAGATCTCAGCAACAGAAAGATTCTTCCCCTGCTACGTACAAGCTCACAACAGCAGCATGAAGAATTCAACTCCTCGATCAGGGTGCATCGTCAATGCGCCTCCATCAGCGATCACCACGTGGCGTTCCCACGTCTAGGCGCATCCTACATATGTGCGCATGAGCAGCCAGCCTGCAGACTATAAATAGAGGGATCATTTCCTTCTTCCACACACACACACACACAGACACATACATATACAGACAGAGACGTTGCACAACTGGAGAGACAGATACAGACACTCAACGTCTTCTTCCTCTCCATCAACTCCAGTACCCAGAGCAATCCAAACCTTCAGAGAACCGATAATCGTCGTCAGATCGTCAACGGAGTCAACCCATTACCACTCGCTCCATCGGCACAAGAGACCCAGATTAAACAAAAATGTACTCCTAGGACTACGTCTAAGTCCTACATTGTAACACTGTTTTATTTGTATTGAAATTTTTATCAAAAGATTTTAATGGCAAACAAGTTGGCGACTCTGCTGGGGACCTCTTTCTCCTCTACCGAGAAAGTTGTGTCACAATCCGACGATGTGAAGGTGGGCTCCTCCCACAAGATGCTGGTCGTACGCCTCAATCAACAGGCGTATGAGGAGTTCATCTCTGAAGGCAGTGCGAGTCCTTCGAAGCGGCTGCCAAAGCCGAAGAAGACCCGCCGAGTCTGGGTGCGCGAGGTCGATGCTTCAGGTACCACCACCGAAGGGGTTACGCCGATCCAGCCTTCCCTTCCTGCTGACGTCCTCAGCAACCGAGATGTGCCCACCGGTGTAGCACATCCCTCGGGGAAACGTGCAACTGATCATATTCCCCAGCCATCTCCCTCTCAGGCGAGGAAGATGCGTCGACGGAGTAGGGGTGCAGCTAATGTCCCGCGTATCACCTTCGATGCGCCACAGAAGGTCTCTGTCTTTGACAGACTCACTCGCTGTAGTGGCGAGGAGAATTTGGATTCTGAGTACTACGCGCCCCAGTGGCCTGGTACGAAGAAGTCCAAGGCAGCACGGGCCATGCGTCCCAAACGTGCTATGCCAGCAGCAAGCCAGAAGCATGCGCTCATAATCATGCACGCTGCTGATAGTAAGCTGTATAAGGTCGACTCAGGTGCTTCTATGCCAAAAACGAGCCGACCTTCAAAGTCCTTATCTCACTTGGGCGTATCTGTTGCGTTCGTAACCAAGTCGAGTAAGGCAAACCCAGTGGTCTTGAACTCCCGTGCCCCCTCTGGTTGTGCGACTGAGGTTCGTTCAAGTCACTTTAAATTTTGTTCCTCCACTACTGATCTGAGCACCTGTTTGGTGTTGGATCAGGGGGCGCAGCATTTACCTGACCACCCCGGCGCTTGGCCTTGCCATACGCCTAAAGGGGGTACGAAGGTGGCACTCTCCTCCAACGATCTGCGTAACGTGATCACTCACAAGCGTCGATCAGGAGAGTCAACTGACAAGCACGATGCATCCCTCACAGGGCACACTTGTGCTGTGGTCACCATCAACTGCTGTTGTAAGTCAGTAGTCCCACCAAGACAGTCGGTGTTCCAGCGGCTGCAGTCATCGACACCCCTCCGACGTCGTCTCGAGAAGAAAGTGTTAACAAAAGAGGAGCCAGAAATAAAGGTTGCTTCATGCAATGTAATCTCCAACTCCTCGTCAGTCCGAAAGGCGACTGGCAATTCCTCGTCCAAGAACCAGCCGAGGAAAGCCAAGACAACCGTCTCGTCCTCCGGAGTGTTTGAAGGCACTCGGAGGAGGAAGAAGATCTCGGAGGAAGCTGGGGGTAGTCAAGCCCTTGTTGATCCTCCTTTTGAAAACGAGGGTGACCTCCAAAGCACAGCTGGGGTGGATCTTCATCCTCAAGGCGAAGTCAGCCTCCCCGACATAGTTGGGGGTCATCTAGCCCCTGTGGACATGCATCTCGAAGATGAAGAAGTCCTTCAAGACATGACTGGGGGTAATCAGGCCCTTACGGATACTTCTCCCGAAGACCAAAGCCATCATCGACATGGGCCCTCCGAAGAACCTTCGAGAACTTCGAGGCCTGCAGGTGCGTCTGGCATACATCCGGAGGTTCATAGCAAACCTTTCCCGAAAATGTCGACCCTTCACTCAGCTTATAAAGAAGGGAGTCTCTTACGTCTGGACAGAGGAATGCCAAAAAGCTTTCGACGACATCAAAGCTTACCTGACGAGTCCGCCAGTCCTAGTGGCATCCGTCGCCGGCAAACCATTCCTCCTCTACGTTCGTGCCATGGATCATTCCCTCGGTGCTTTGCTGGCTTAGAACAGCGATACAGGCTATAAGCAAGCCATCTACTATCTCAGTCGAACACTCATCGGGGCCGAACACCGGTACAACCCCGTTGAAAAGGAGTGCTTGGCGTTGGTTTTTGCCATTCAGAAGACTCGCCATTATGTCTCAGGCCAGACAATTCATGTCATCTCCCGAGTCAATCCACTCAGAGTTCTCATGACGAAGCCAGGATCCTTGAACTCCCGGCTAGCTACATGGGCGATCCTGCTAACGCCATACAACATGGTGTTCGTTCCGTTAAAAAGCCGTCAAGGGTCAAGCTCTGGCCGACTTTTTAGCTGCACACCCCATCCCCGAGTCCTCAAGACTTTATGAAGACATCCCGGATGAGGTCCACGAATCAAACGTCACCGAGGAAAGTCCCATCTGGCAGATATTTTTCGATGGCGCTTCAAGAACAGGCCCCAAAGGCCAAATCATCGCAGGAGTGGGGGTAGTCTTAGTCTCCCCCGATCAGCTGGTCATACAGCGTGCCTACTCCCTTTTCCAAGCCGTGCTCCAACAATGTTGTCGAGTATAATGCGCTCATCATGGGACTCCAGCTGGCGCAACAACTGGGGGTGAATCATCTGGAAGCCTACGGCAACTCAAAACTCGTCGTAAACCAGATCAGAGGGCAATACGAGGTTCATCACGAAGACTTGATCCCTTACCTTGAAGTTGCGTTGAACATCATTTTAATCTTCGCCGAGTTCTTCATCGAACATGTACCTCGTTTACAAAATTTGGAGGCTGACGCTCTGGCTGGCCTCGCAGCCTCATTAGCAGCACCCCTCGGAACTCAACACTACGTCACGGTAGTTGGTCGAGACTTGGTCTGTCCTAAAAACAACCTGTGCTCACAAGTGGCCCATGCCATGTCAACAAGTGCTGGTGTTAATGTCCGAGACTGAAGGTTCTCGTTCATCGACTTCGCTGTCTACAGAATTCTTCCAGAAGACCCGAAAGAAGCTGTCTCAGTCAGGAGGTGCTCCCTTCGATTCTACTACGATACAGCTACTAAAATGCTGTACCGATGCTCCTATAATAGACTTCTCCTGCGATGTCTGTCCAACGAAGAAGCAGTCGAAGCCCTTCAAGAAGTTTACGATGGGACCTGCGGAGCCCATCAACCTGGCCCTAAGTTACAAGATCGACTGCGACACATGGGCTACTACTGGCCAACCATGGCCACTGACGCTGTCGACTATGCTAAAAAGTGCCATGCGTGCCAGCTTCACACAGACTTCATCCATGCACCGTCAGAACCACTACATCCTACAGTCGCATCTTGGCCCTTCGAAGCTTGGGGCATGGACATTGTAGGACCGATCACCCCTCCTTCATCAAGAGGATACTGCTTCATCCTAGCCATCACCGACTACTTCTCTAAATTGACAGAAGCAGTTCTATTGGCGGAAGTGAAGAGCTCTAGGGTGATCAGCTTCATCAAGCACCATGTTATCTACCGTTTTGGGGTACCCCGGAGGATTATCCACGATAACGGTCCTCAGTTCATCAGTCATATTTTTAGCAGATTCTGTGACAAGAATCGCATTCAAAATATGGCCTCAACCGCCTACAATTCGGCAGCAAACGGATTGGCCGAGGCGTTCAACAAGACCATCATCAGGCTACTCAAAAAGGTCATGTCATCCAATAAACGCGACTGGGACAAAAAGCTCCCCGAATGCCTTTGGGCCTACCGCACAACGGTACGAACTCCGACAGGAAACACACTATTCTCCCTGGTCTACGGGAGCGAAGCGGTACTAGCTCTCGAGATCCAGATACCCTCACTCCACGTAGCAATCACAAACCAACTCACAGAAGAGGACAATCAACGTCGTCGTCTGCGAGAACTGGAGGCACTTGACGAAAAGCGTCTCCTAGCTCAACAACGCATTGAACTCTACTAAGCCCGTATATCACAGGCTTTCAACAAAAAGGTCAAGCAAAGGACTTTCCAAGTAGGCAACCTGGTTCTGGCAGTCAGGAGGCCGATGATGTTGACTCACAAGACACCAGGAAAGTTCGAGCCCAAGTGGGAAGGACCTTTCATCATAGAGACGGTATATTCGAATGGTGCTTACCGCCTCGCTAAATCCAATGGGGACTTGTTCATGATGCCCATCAACGGCAAGTTCCTAAAGAAGTACTACTCTTGACATCTTTCAGACATGTACTTCCACAAAATCAGACGCTTTCGGAACCCAGCTGTTCCATGGCATCCTCTAGTAGAAGGACAACCACGTCCACATCACCTCTGAGTTGTCCCCCTACGCCCTACAAAGCAGAATCTTATACTCCGTGAGACTATGCTACCCATCATGTTTACCACGTCCACATTACCTCTGAGTAAACATCCCGTACAGACAACCCATTGCAGAACTTCCACGTCCACATTACCTCTGAGTAGTTCCGTACATCCCCTAGAATCGTTCCTACCACGTCCATAACACCTCTGAGTAGGAAGATTCCATCATTTGAATCCCATATTTGCCACGTCCACATCACCTCTGAGCAAACATGTTGGTTCTCTCAAACTTATTATCTGTACCTAAAAACCAAGATGCGCAAAAGATAATAGGTCCACACAAACTATCAAGTTCATAACAGCAAAAATGAACACATCACAAAAATCTTTGTATTTCTTTATTCTAAAAAAAAGAGTAAAGGATTACACCCTCCCCAGCAAGAGTTGCAATTACACAAAAGAAAAAGAGACTAAAACCCCTAAATATCTCCGGGACTAACCGAAAGCTCTTCAATCCGGCGCCTCAAGTCTGTCGCTCGAGTCTCCACAGTCGCCAGGACCCGACGTTCAGCTTCTTGACGCATCGCCTCTATGGCCTCAGGAGAAGTGTCATCCTCATGCTTCTCATCTAGCTGTTGTCGCTGTTGAGCCATAGTAAGAGCCCGGTGGGTGAAAGCTGCTTCCTCCTTCTTGAATGCTACATGTTCAGCCTGGGCACGCTCATCATCTAATAGGAGTCGGGACCGCTGGTCCTCAAGGTAGCGAATCTGGGTATCAACCTCCGCGATACTAGCGTCCAACGCAGTTCGTAACTCCACCTTCTCCTGCGTAGATTGAGACAACCGCTCCATTGTAGCTTCAGTCTTAGCTACTTCGCGTTCCCAGACACCCACGGTGGCCTGATAAGAGGACTCAATTTCAGCAATCAACTTATCCTTTTTTGCGTCTATCAGGGCGGAAAGATCATTCCGCTGGATACGCTGAAATCGGAAAGCAGTTGATCCAGCTCAGTCACCGAGGCCTCCCGAATCTCGGCCATATGATCATGGCCCTGGTGGAGACGTATCAGGTTGATGTATGGAAGTGCCATAGATTTTGCCATCACGAAACTCCTATTGGTGTTCATCACTGTTGACACACCCTTCTGCAGCATCTTGTACACTGCCTCAATGATGAATTTTACGTAGTCATCCGCATCCTCCAACACTTGTGGTATCATGGCAGGAGTTGGAGGAGCTATCTTGGATGGTGGACCAGAAAAAGACCCGTCGATCTCAATCTGCGAGGCTTGAACGTCGACCTCAGCAGACTCTCCCGTACCAGGAACTTGAATTCCGTTACCAGCGCCAGATTCCAAGAGTGCAGAAGGAGTTGGGTGGGGCGTCGATATCGTCCCCCAAGTCGAAGAAGCAACAGTGGGCTCTTGCATCAGCAAGCCCTTGCCCTTTCCCGGCTCAAATGGGACTATCAGCATCCGGAGCTGCCTCCTCCACCACAGAGACGCGATCTATAACAGGCGCAGAGCCTTCCTCTGGCAAGCTAACTGGATCAGCTCCCGTTTCCTGGCGGGGTACGTCTTCTGGGGTCGGGCTCGGCAGACGAGTCTCCTCCTCATCATCGAATCCTCCCACGGGGACCAAATCTGTCACCACCTCCCGGTCAACAGCCACCTCAGCTTCCATTGCTGAGCCTGGGGTAGGGCTCGGCAACGCTACAGCCGACCTCTCCGTATCATGACAAGGAGGGGAATCAACCCTCTCCTTTGTTGCAATCACGTCTGTTGCCTCCGCAACAGACTCACGCATCTCTGGAGGAACGTCTTCCGAAGACGACAAACTCCACTCCACCTCTTTGTCAGGAAGCCCCGTGTCTGCAGGACCCTCAACGTCCAAGGCCCCCACAGCGGCTTGTACTATTCCGGAAGCTGCTACATCCTCAGCCTCCCTCCTAACATAATCTGGAGATGCCGTAGTCTCCACAACAACGATATCATCTGGATTCTCCTCCATAGGAGACATCATAATCGGCGGAATGCGCTCTTCAGATGAGCCCGCCATCGCCTTTGGCCTGCTGCCACCAGACTTTGGAGTACGGGGTCTCCTTTTGAGCGGCTCCTACAAAAAGAAAGCATAAGTCACACGAAATGTGGATCCAGAATTGGACTATATGGGACACCCTCACCTCCGTCGGGGTCGAGTCCGACGACACAGTCGGTGACGATGCCTTCTTCTGCCTCTTTGACGCAGAAGAGCCAGCCTCTGTATCCGTACGTCTTTTCGGTTGATCAACCGAGGGTTCTGTCTGACCCCTTGGGGATGCGGCAGGGGCACCTCGATGACCCACCTCTGGCAGACGGTACGATCGAGCCCTCACCAATATGTTCCTGGCTACTGCTAACGGGGTGCCTACAACAAGACTGGTCTTCCTATCATATCCGGGAGGCATTGAAGCCATAACACAGTAAAATTTGGCGGCCGAAAAAAGAATCGGCGGTCGCGGATTCTGGACGGGCAGCGTAAAGCGAGCTCCGGTACATCCGGTATTGTAGTAATGCCAAGCTCGCGCACCATCCAGCAAGCTTCTAGTATACCCTAGGTTGATACTGGGATTATCCAACATCAACTGAGCATAACCAAATTGCCGTACAAAACGGCTCGGTAAATACGGCTCCAAGTAACACTGGTTCCTGTTCCGGTACACCAGATGAGACGGCCGGATATTTTACAACCAGCAGAATCCCCATAGAGGCCGTGTGGTGGCATCTTCACCCGAATCCATCAAGTCTTCATTGGCCTTAAAACCCGAAAGGACGGGACCTACTTTGGTGATCTCCCACCCCTGAAGGCGGGATAAAACCTTCCTGCAAATAGGAACGCCAGAATGCAACCAGCTCCTCTGGTGGAAACGACGAAGGAATGCATCTCCGGCCCTATGATCTTCTTTCGAGCCCGGACTCATTACATTTGGATGGTATAAAATTAACCACCCCAATCAAATAGTGAAATAGAAATTCGGCACGGGAGAAGTTGTCATTTCTACCTCGGTCATGAACCATATTTCCCGCAAACTCCCGTAAACCTCGCAGCAGGTTACACACCATCGCGGGAAGTGGAGCCAGGCGCCGGCCAAAAACCAACTTCACTGCTGGCAGGATTAGGTTTCGGGTCACCCTCTTTACAGAGCCTGACCCGCCAGAGAAGACGTAATCCCGAAACCAAACCATCAGATACGCAGCTAACATTGCTTTCGACGACATCCGATGAATAAGGTGCCAGAAACAGCTATAGGAGCTTTCATCCGACTCCCGATCCTCGTTTTCTCGGGGATTCTTCTCACCTAACCTGCTCATTTCGGAGAGCACTTCGCTACGGAAAAGCGCTGACGGAGTGGTAAATTGAGAGGGATCCTCCTTGTCTTGCTTGAAGACGTAATCCCTCCAGGCGGTCACATGAGGTTGCGACCCACTCTTATCCCTCTTCTGCATATAGTAATGATGACTTGCCACTTCCTTGAAGACGGCCATCATCTCTTTAGCTTTGTCCCTCAGGACTTGGAACTCCTCGTTGGTCGAGAAGTATTCCTCATAAAGTTCTGACCCCTAAGGGAGTCTTGACACTTCCTACATTTCATAAAGTACGAGTCCCAGCTCCCCTACTGGAGTAAAGAAGGTCCCGGTCTGGGTGTTAAACATCTCCAGGAGCGCGAGGGACATATGTCAGTTGATGTCAACACCTGCCTGAGTAGCACGGATCGCGGCAGTCAGTCCCATCTCTTGGAGTTCGGTTTGAAACCGTGACAGCATCCAGAGTGTCAGCTTGTCCCATTTGGCAACATAATGACACCAACCCTCTACCCGAAATTCACCTTTCGGGTACGATCGCTCCATCGACAACATGCGATTGGCAAAAGTCGAAGCGCCGAAAGCAAATGTATTAATGGGAACATCACTGTAAATGCTCCCAGGACGTAAAGTCCGCCAGGTGAAAGAAGGCCCAGACCGCACGGCGGCCAAAGTATCCCTTTGGTCGGAGGTAGAGTCGATCTTGATGATGCCTGCCACCGCTCCCCCCTGGGATGGGGTTAGCTCCCGAGACATCCTCCTTTTGGAAGCAAGACGACAGAAAGCTGTCAAGGGCCATTGACGTTCAAGTTGCTTAACAGTCATATGCACTCCTCTTGCTGTAAAAAACCAATCCTCCTTGACCTTCAACACCTTCGCTTCAATAGAAGTAAGGCGGTCCCCAAACAAGAACTCGGACTTCAGAAAGGTCACGTTATCAGAAGTGGCAGATTTCAAAACGCCACGCTCTATCATCCGTTTGAGGAACCCATGCTGTTGCTCCCGGATTTGAATCATTCTCTTGGGAGGCTGATCTAGCATAATAGCAGCTCGAGCAGGGTTCATCACCTCCTCATCGTAATCTACTCCCATCTGGCAGAGGGCAACATCCAGAAGCACTTCATTTAAGAGTAGGACAGTCATCGACACTGATGTTCAACAAAAAAGGCAAAGATTCAGGGATGTTTCAAACAACAAAAGAATCTAAGCCTCGTTCTCATCAAAAGCGCATCAGGCTCAGGCGCATCTAAAAAGGAGCTTCGGCGCATCATCAGGGATTAAACCCATGTACGTCAGCAGTGGAGCATCGGCGCATCTTCAGGGCTTAAACCCATGCGCGACAACAGTGGAGCTTCGGCGCATCATCAGGGCTTAAACCCATGCGTGTCAGCAGTGGAGCTTCGGCGCATCTTTAGGGCTTAAACCCATGCGCGTCAGCAGTGGAGCTTCGGCGCATCTTCGGGGCTTAAATCCATACACGTCGACGGAAAAACCTCGGCACATCATCAGGACTCAAGGTCCATGCGCGTCGGCGTATGTATGGCACAGGAAGAGGATGATGAAACTCACCAACTACCGATGGCCGAACGTCGACAGGCGGGCGGGGAACATCAACCGCGGCAGCCTCTACAGGCTCTTTCCCTTTGTCTTATCCCTTGTCAGCACCACCACGAGGAGTCTTGGGAGCCATTTCTTGAAAGAAAAAAGTTAGGATTTTTCAAAAACTCTAAAAGACAAAAGCAAAGAGAGGAATCAGACTAGAACTCCCTCTCTTCTCCTCATGCCAATTTATAGGCCCAGTTGTACGCGTGAACCGATGAAGTGTGACCTCAGCTGCCGCTTAGGGTTCTGTGAAGAGATAACTACAGATAAAACCAAAAAGATCATCATTAATCTTCTTGGTTATCGAGGCGTTATCATTTGCATTATCTGGAAGGAGCATGCGCCCATCATTGATGCGCGGAGTATCCATGCGCCCGAACAGACATGCGCCCCAACCACCATGCTTCTTATTCAAAGTATTCCAAAACTTGACAGAAAAGTTTTGAAAACTTTGAAGGGGGTCTTGTAGAAGCATGGAATTTCACGATCAGAAATCCTATGCGCCAAATATTATATGTGCCAGGAAGTTCAGACAAAGTACTTTGACACAGCAAAACAAGAATATAGACATTAAAAGAAGATTTTTATTTCATATAAAAGTCTATTACATGTCTTAAAAAGGGCTGTACAAAGGAGAACTTCTACAAAAAGAAAGGACCCTAAGCCTACAGCCGGGCACAGCAGCCACCAAGCGCTCTCAGTCAGGCACAGCAGCCACCATGTGCTCTCAGCCAGGCACATCCCACCACGCGCTTCCAGCCGGGCGCATCCTTTCAGCAGCTCAGTTATGTGCATCCTCAGTTATGTGCATCCCTTCAGCAGCTCAGTTATGTATCACTCTTCCAGCCAGGCTCACCGCCGTCTAAATGCTTCGACTAATAAAGCATTTATTGAGCAGAACGAGGGTGGCAATCAACCCTCTATCTGAAGGAAGAGCTCCCCAAACCGAGGAAGAGAAGAGCACCGCAAGCCAACCTGTGGCCAGGGGAGGCTTCGAAAGAGCCTCCAAAGATGAAGGAAGACCGCAATCGAAACCGTAGCTAAAGGAGCAGCTTTCAACACAACTAGAATGGGCTACACCCACTCTGACAGAAGAAAGAACCCCCAAAGCCGCAGCACCGTAATTCCGATCTGCGGCTCTTCCCACATAACGGAGATGAGGCTCGAGCATCCCAATCTTTGGATGCAACAGGCACCTTCCGCCTGCCTCAGAAGCCCTCGACTCCGACTTTTGGATGTAACAGTCACCTTCAAGTGCATCAATGAAGACATTACATCGCATCTTCACCCTCGGGAGCATCTCGTCAACAGAATGCACTCGAGTAAACAAGTTTACTTTGGGAGGACGTGAGAGAACGAGAAGCAAACTCTCTCCATGCCACTATTTATAGGCCGAGCAAATCAAACCCATGCGTCAAGTGGTTGGCTCTCCGAATCTCGTGCAATGAATTTGCATTAAATGGATGAACCTGACGCTTCGAATTCAGCCAAGTCAAAAACGACTATTTAAAGCACTCGAAGAACGTAACAATCGTTCCAAAAGACGTGTCAAACGGAGCGGATACGCTGGCCAGACCACACATCACACAGACGTGATCCTGAGCACCAAGCGCTTCACAAGCATGCGCCCCCCATGCGGCCCCATGCGACTAGTGGAACGCCGATCGATGTGCCCACTCGACAACCCATCACCTGTCAAAGAATATTAAATACTGAAGTCTGACAGAGTTGGCAGCACGTCCTCCGAAGACTGCAGTTGACATCTTTTTCAAAAAATGAGGCGTCGCCAACGTCAGCATCATCATTACTTTCCTCCGGCGGTTACAAGCCACGTGGCTGCCCAACCATCTCGTATGCGCCTCCGCAGCCATGCGCCCAAAGCTCTGCACGCGCCTCAAAAGCCATACGCCTCAGACTTTTCTCTCATTCCTAAAGACAGAAGTAAAGTCACTACTGAAGCTCGGCATGCACCTCAAAAGCCATGCGCCTTAGGCTTTTCTCTGATCCCTAAAGACAGAAGTAAAGTCATTACTGAAGCCTCGCATGCACCTCAAAAGCCATGCACCATAAATTGTTCGTGACTCCCAAAGGTTACGAGCCAATGTCTCCTCATGCGCCCAATCCCAGGCGCATCCTACCAGATCATTCTCCACCAAATCTGAGATCTTCGAGCCATGGGCCTACGACACGTGTCCTTTGACTCGATTTACCCAAAATCTCAGCAAAAGAAAGATTCTTTCCCTGCTACGTGCCAGCCCACAACAGTAGCATAAAGAATTCAACTCCTCGATCAGGGCACATCGTCCATGTGCCTCCATCAGCGATCACCACCTGGCGTTTCCATGTCCAAGCACATCCTACATATACGCGCATGAGCAGCCAGCCTGCAGACTATAAATAGAAGGATCATTTCTTTCTTCCACACACACACACACAGAGACACATACATATACAGACAGAGACGTCGCACAACCGAAGAGGCAGCTACAGACACTCAACGTCTTCTTTCTCTCCATCAGCTCCAGCACCCAGAGCAATCCAAACCTTCAGAGAACCGATAACCGTCGTCAGATCGTCAACGGAGTCAACGTATTACCACTCGCTCCATCGGCACAAGGGACCCAGCTAAATAAAAGTGTACTCTTAGGACTACATCTAAGTCCTACATTATAACACTGTTCTGTTTGTATTAAAATTTTCATCAAAAGATTTTAATGGCAAACAGGATATATTCGTCGATAGTCCGTCACTAAATACTGTAACCTAACTTAAATTGAACCGACGGGAGGGAATTTTTTATTCCCCCCAAAAAGACTCTCTCTTTTCCCCCCTCCCTCTCTCCGGCGGCGAGCTCTCTCCGACGGGTCTCTCTCTCCAGCGAAGCTCTCTCCGACGGGTCTCTCTCTCTCTCTTAGGTATGCTTTCTCTCACCCTCTCTCTCTCTCTGTTTAACATATAGGGTTTTGGGTTTCAGGTTTGGGGGGTCGGCTGTCGCTGGGGCCGAAGGGGTGGGTGGGAGGGAGTGGGGGTGGGGGGAGGGTGTTGAGGGCGGGAGGCAGGGTAGGGTTTAGGGTTTCGGGGCAGGGGTAGGGTTTCGGGTGGGGGGGTCGGCTGTCGCGGGGTCCGGCGGTGAGGGGGGAAGGGAGGGGGCTGGGGGTGGATGGTGTTGGGTGCGGGGCGGGGGGCACGGGGTGGGTGTTTGCTGTCGGGGGGCGGAGGGTGGGTGGGTGTTTGCTGTCGGAGGAGGGGGCCGGAGGGAGGTGGTGGGGTGGGGGTTTGCTGTCGGGGGTGTACTGTCGGGGGTGGGGGGTGGGGGAGGGGGAGGGAGGGTTTGCTGTCCTGCGGGGTAGGGAAGGGGGTGGGGGAGGTATCGGCGGTTTCGGATCGGACTATTCCTATGAGTATCGGTGGTTTCGGATCGGAGTATCGGATCGGGGGAGGGGTATAGGTGGTTTCCGATCGGACCAATCCTATGAGTATATCGGATCGGGGGAGGGGGTATCGGAATTCGAATCAGTATCGGATCGGGGAAGGGAGGGTGGGGAAGGGGGTCGGGTAGGGGATGCTTTTGGGGAGGGGGGTCGGGGAGGGGGTGGGGGTGGGGGGTGGGGGAGGGGGATACCGTGGAAGGTGGGTGCTGTCGGGGAGGGGGGTGGGGGGAGGGGGTCGGGAAGGGGGGAGGGAGGAGGGGGGAGGGAAGGGGATGCTATCGGCACACACACATACATACATACACACACACACACACATACACACTCACACATATATATCGGATATAACCAATACCTAGCTATACTAATCCGAAATGGTCGATACTAATCTACACGGCCGATACCTATCAGATATGACCAATACCAAATCGATAAGGCCAATATGAATCCTAGTTATACGGCGATATATGTACATATCGGATAGGACAATACCAATTTGTTAAGGCTAATACCAATCTGGTATGTCCTATACCAAACCGATAGAACGATACTAATCTGATACAGTAGATACTAAGTACATCCGGCCTATACCAGCGGATCCACCAATTACTGCACGATAGGCCCAACGCCTCCAGTTACATCCGGTTATTGGTGAGTACATGATTACATAGAAATTTTGTTAGTCTTGTGATACAGATTTTTACCTCCAATCTGTGATGGATCGTTACTTCTTTGATCGTACATGGATGTACAAACGATAACACGAGTGTAGCAACGTATAAGTAGTGTACAGTTTAGTAACAATCTAGCTAGGAATTAGTCAAGAATAATTATAATTAATTCAGGATTATTAATTCTTGATCAAGATCATCAATCAAGGTCAAGAGTTGATAACCAAGATTAATGTACAATTAATCAAGATGATATAGAACGTAGTGTAGATGCAACGTATAAGTGGTGTACAGTTTGACATGTCCCGCTTCGATACTGACCGATACCCGATACTGACCGAAATCGGTCCGATACTGTCCGATACCGATACAGTTTGGCATGTCCCGATATTGGTATCGGACTATTCTTATGAGTATCAAAATCGGTATCGATATCGGACTATTCCTATGAGTATCGATATCGGGCTATGCTTATGAGTATCGATATCGGACTATCCCTATGAGTATCAGGGGTGGCTGGCCACGGGGGGTCGGAACATACACACACACACACACACACACACACACACACACACATACACACACACACACACACACACACACACACACACACACACACACACACACACACACACACACACACATATATATATATATATATATATATATATATTATATTCGGCACACACGCACATATATATATATATATATATATTTTTTTTTATATATATATATATATATATATATATATATATATATATATATATATATATATATATATATATATATATATTCGAGGAGTATATATATATATATATATAGAGGAGTATATATTAACTTTGGACCGAACCCAAATAAGTAAATTTAGTATATTAAAAACCGAAATTGAACCGAATTTAGTATATTCAAAACCAAAACCGAACCAAATTTTTTAAAACCGAAACCGAACCGAATATGCAAATTTAGTAAAATTTAGTATATTGAGGCTCTCGCCTGTACACACACCCACCCTTAACACACACACACACATTTGACTAGGACACACACACACCCTCCCACTCTTTCACTCTCACTGTCACACCCTTAACACACACATTTGACTGAAACACACATACATACACCCCTCACCATATCACTCTTTGTCTATACACATAATGTTATCCTGATTGGGCTATGAACTTGATCCTGACAGCGTATAGTTATCATGTTCTCAGAAGGAGAACTATAAGGATATATCTTTTCACAACATGTCACCTTGTCAAAGACCCTTAATGTGAATATCATGTAACCGCGGTATCGGAAGACTAACATGTCATAATTTTCTAAGCCGTGTGCTTTGACGCGCGTGCTAGGATGCGCCATGGGTGGTGGCGCGCGCAGGCCGAGTCCCTACGGGACATGCCATGAGTCATGGCATGCGCCAGAGACCCCCTCCTGCTGTCTTCTCTGTGAGCCCCACCAACCCCCACACATACACCCCCAACGCGCGTCATGGTTGGTGGCACTTTCATAGATGAATTTTGTCTTGATTTTATTTGGGATGTTTTTATCATGACTGTGGTCTTCTAGCAGCCTTCGTCTTGTTCTTTGAACTGCAAGTCCTCGGAAGGAGGAAGCTGTGGCTCCTTCGGCCGACTCTACACTTGCTCCTCAGCACCATCCTAGGAAAATTGCCAGCACCTCCAGTAAAACCTCTGTACTTCCTCCAGGTCATGCCGCCGGCTGTGCTGCTTCCTCCTCCTCTTCCTGCCCACTTCTTCTCCCCCGACTCTACACTTGAGCTAGATATCATATGTGGCTGAAAGGGTCAAATAAGAAGAAGGGAAGTAGGGAGGAGCAGATGGGTCCAGAGCCATGGTAGAGGAGAGAATAAGGAAGAAGCTTAATCAGAATGAAGGAATGGATGGATAGAAGAGAACTAGAAAGCACTGATCCTTCCTGTTTTGAGAACTGTGAAGAGTGAGAAAGAAGAGAGGGTCTTTGATTTTTGCGTTTATCATCATTAGAGGGAGCAGCACTGGAAAAGTTGTGATGTTGATAGCATAAGAGAGGAAGAGGGGGAATGGAGGGAGGGAAGTGGCTGCATGCCTTTGGCTCACTCGAGCAGTATTTGTGCGTCAGTGTCCCTGTTATTTGTAGGCGTCCCCTAGCGCAACATGGGTGGTGGTGCGTCACCCCCTCCCTTTCGACCACTACGACACGCCATCTCCTATGTCATTTCATTACTCCGATTAAAATTTCGATAAACTTCTTACTTTTTTTATAATTTGAGTAAATTTCTTTACCCTATATGAAAATTTCTGTTGTCAGAGAGATGACTTCCAAGACACCCCGAGGTGGTACTGCTAGCCGAAGAAGGGGCCGAGGCAAGGAACCCTTGGAGGTCGATACGGAGGAAGTCTCCGTCGTCTAACAAGAGCCGGTGACTGTTAAGGAGGAGATGTTACCAAAGGTCGAGGTCAAGGAAGAACCGATGACCATCAGGAAAGAGATTGCTCCCAAGGTTGAAGTTAAGGAGGAGCCACCGTCAGAGAGTAGTAGCATCGGGACTGACCCTCCTGTCCCTATAGAAGACCTCAACCAGATTGAGCCTTCGTATGCAAAGTGGCTGAGAGAATGGTACATGCCTCAACGCAACTATGATCCCTGGCTGTGAAGATTCATCGTCTGACTTGCGGTCTTTGCTGAGGCCAAAGTCGATTTTCTTTTTATTGAATATTGAATATTTGTGTTTAAATATTGAATATTTGTGTGTTTTGTGTGAACAATTTGAATGCTTGGGATATTTGTGTGTTGGAATTGTTTGTGTGTTTTGTATATTAGAATATTTGTGTGTTTTGTATATTTGTGCTTGGGATATTTGTTTTATTGAATATTGAATATTTCCAGTTAGCGACGGTTGGACGACTAAAACCCGATGGGTTATCCGTCGCCAAGGTCCTGGAATTATGAAAGATATCCAGGAGCCTGTCGTCGCTACTCCGCCGCTAATTCGACGAGGTTAGCGACGGAGTAGCGACGGATGTTGCATATCAGAAACCCTCTGATACGTATTTAGCGACGTATTGTCCGTCGCTAATCTTTGTTATATTAAAATTTTAAACTGTCGAAGTTGACGGGAAGCCGTCGGCTAGCCGTCGTTAACTGTTTTGATTTAGCCAACGATAATCCGTCGCTAAGTAGTCGCTAAGCGACGGACTAGCGATGGACTAGTTTTAGCGACGAGGTTATTCCCGACAGATTTTTTAGCCCGTATCCATCGGTAATCCGTCGATAATTTCAATTAGCGACGGATTCGCGACGGATAGGGCCGTCGCTAAATCGTTGTATTTTAGTAGTGTTTGCTTGAACGTGCTGAGGCATTGAATGTCGTAGCGTATTGAGGCGTGCGATCGCATTGACGCTCGGACTTGCCACAGGATTGATGCGGCCGAGATATAAAAGGCATGATGTTTGGAACGGTAAAATCTTTTGTGGACAAGAGAGAACTTGAGTATTGTAGCCAATCTGGATAATTCAGTTGGGCTATTGAAAGCCTTTGCAATCTCAGTTCATTTATCAATAAAGAGAATTGTTTTGTATACTTTGTTGTCTTCTGTTGCTAATATCAAATCAAAGATAACCATTTGAGAACTTGTACTCATCTTGCCTTGTACGAGTGCAACTCCAGACTCGTACGACATCACGTCCCAGAGAGGACGATGATTCGGATAAATCGATGCGAGAACGAGCGATTTTTCGGGTCGGGTCGGGTCGTGACAGCCACCGTCGGAGCAGCCGCCTGGACAGGCCGAATTCGATCCCGCGCACATCAGAATCCGAACTTAATGACCCCCTATTTTAGGTTCGATTTCTTCCTCCTTTCTCGTTCTTTTTGCGAACCGATTCTTCGTATGCATCCACAACATAACCCTATATCTAGATTTTTAAAAAAAAACTATTTTAATCAAGTAAAAAATCGACTCGAAGTCGAGCAAAAACTGTTTCAAAATAGTGTATAAAACTGTCCCAAACACCAAACTTTGGGAATCAATTTCTTCCAAACCTGTGAACTAAATCTCGATATTATTTCTTTGTTGTAAAGCCAATATATCCAAGATTGACATCCTTTAATTACTTTTAATTATTCTGTACTGAATTGCATGTTAATCAAGTTCCAAATCACAGAAAAACCATATTTTTCAAACTAAATTTTTTATGATACGCAGTTGGTTCCATCAAACCGGACCGCCTCGGCACGTGTTGTTTGCATCAAAAGGTGCGTACATAGACTGTGGACATGTGGGATTCGACGGAATTCAAATCTATCGCGTGTATGCGAAGAATTTGAACCGTATCCGTCGAAAAACCTCCGTATCAACCTTTTTAAAATTTTCTAATTAGTTTGTGCACACTTGTCGTTTCGCAACGAAACTTACTTTGTTGGACTCGTAGCATCACGCTGGTCCTGTGACCCAAGTTTTATCCGATTCTAGTAAGGTTGACCGGAACCCATTTTGCGGGCCCCTCGGTCCTGCTTAATGGGCGATATTGACTTTGGCTCATCGGAATCCAATTTAAGACATACCACATATAATTTGCTGAATTTAGAGAACTTTAGTTCTGGCACATTTTTCGGTGCGAAGTAGGCCCAACGGCGGACCCTATTTTGACCCGAAACTGACATTTTTGCTCCTGTGTCTAAATTGGACTTATGGGTAGGCTATTTTAGCTTTCTCACTTATTATGGGAATGCTGGTAATATTTGTTTCAGCATCCAGAGATGTTCATTCGGATATCATCTTTCTACGACGGTTGACTTGCCGAGTTCACTACCTGGATATTTTTTTGTCACTACTCAGGATCCAGACAAGTATACCTTGCTATTTTACTGTCATTTGTTATTCCTTTTCTGTACGTTATAGTTATTTTTGATATTATTCATACTCTTGTTTATATAAATTATTTGTCCAGGCTATACATGGGTACAAATGACCATATTAGTCATTTACGTGCCTAGTCTTTATTTTATGCATATCGACTTAGTATTAGAGGACTACCTTATAATTGTGGGATATTTTTTTATATCTCCTTTGGCCATGACACTCACATTACACGATTGAGACATCATGATAGGGGCATAGACTACATATCTGACTGGCCATTAATACGTAAGAGATGTGTGACGGATAGATACCGTGACTGCTATGAATAGAATATTAGAGACACAAGTAATTACAAACTGGACAAGCCATGGACATGACTTGGTCAGTATGGATTTATGGGGGAGGACAGTCACTAGCGCGTATAGGATAGACAAATTGGTAAACCATAGTATCTGGATTGAACTATGAAAACTGATGAGTTGCAGATGCCCTCTGACGATCATTGATCGTTACAAACAGATACAGATGACTGGATGATAGTGTATGTACACCACTAGCTTTGAGTTATGTGGATTATTCGAGATAGCTTGAATCCCATCCATACGCGTAAAAGTTGTCCTCTAAATTGTACATAAGGAGGTTAGAAATACCTTTGGATATCTATGATTTTATTTCAGTATTATAGCATGTACATTATGTATCTTGCTATGTTCCGCTAAGGACCTAGTTTTTCTTCCAGGTATAGACGAGCATGATTATCCTCAGATGTACGGATCTGGATTTGAGTCATCTCATCCAGACGAGGAGGTTGCACCTTTCGAGTTTATATGATTATCTTTTAGTTGTTTATCACTTTAGTTTGACTATCGTACTTGGACTATTTCATTTTATTCCATGAGACTGGACTACTTCTAATAATTTATTATAGTCATTTGGCAGTGGATCTGTTTCCTCCCAGCCATCAACTTTATTGGGCTATTTCTAGATATTTATCATTGCTGCTTGCCTATTAGTTCATTATCTTTACTGTTGGAAGAGATTAGATGTATATTGTGACCATGGTTCCTTTATGAGTTGGAGTTATTTACAGCTTAAGTATTGTCTCCCATCATTTCTAGGACTTGCATCCCTGGTTACCACGGTTAGGGATTCATGCTGAATCTGACTAGGTTAATTACTAGATTGATCAAAGTAGCTCATATAGAGAGATATTTCCAGTTACAGGCGATTCCATTATTTGGACGCCTTGAGTGGACTTGTAGCCTGTCGTCAAGTTGGGCACATTTCTAGCCCACTGTAATGTGGGACACTTCTTGAAACAAGTAATATGCACACTGTCATGTGTTGCACTCTAAGTCATTTAATAATTTTTTATAACTCTTACATGAACCTCGCCTAGATAACCTGGATAGCTGCAGGGCTTGTGACTGCCGGAACATCTCATTACATCTTGCTAGTAACTATGCTTGTGATAAGCCTAGTTAGTTAAAGTATCAAGCTGTACTCATTGCTTGGCCGTGATTGATGGATGGAGTCTAGTCTAGTCTTGCCTAGACAAGACCAGTACATGGTTACTTCAGTACGTTACTATTTATGCTTCGTTTTATCGATAATCAGTTAGCGACTAAGTTCTGTTCAGGTGAAGGGTTACAATCCCGATTCTTGTTTGGTTTATGGGTTGTAACTTGGTTACCGAAATAGTCTTTTAGTTATCTTATCGTTTATCACCCTATTTTTCTGTTTTCTCTAACTCATGTCTTTCGTTATCATTTATGTATCATGTGCTAACATGCTGGTTTTAGTTCTTAAGTGAAGCCTCCCTTGTGGTACTTGCTCTTTCTGGGGTCTGATCCAGCTGGTTTTGTATGGCCAGATTTCGGAGTAGCTTTCGAGGATCTTCCAGCTTTTCAACCAGATGGTGAACACTAGACGCAACCCTGGCAACGAGTAGATTTTTTTTGCTCTCCCACTCTATTGTAAAATTATTCTTTTGAGGCGTTTAGCCGCCGAGCAAGTGTTAGCTAATGTTGAATACTTTACTTACTGTCTGCCTACGGGCTGTAACATGATTAATAAATCCTAGGGTTGATCATGTATGACTGAAACTCTTTCTAGTCCTCGTATTTTGTACGACTAGCTTCATGATCATCTGTATATAAAATGTATGGGACGCCTTACTATTGAGTATATGATAGTCTAACATCTTGTTGTTATTATTATTACTTTCTTGAGATTGAGACACTAGGCTTGTTCTTGACCATAAGAGACTGATGGCTTGTAGATAAATCCTCATACATCTAGACAGCCGTGACCGTATATCGAGGTGGATTACACTTATATATACGTAGCTGGCTGTGTCTGTCCTCCGCTCTCCAGTATTCTGGCTCTGGGACGTGATAAGTATGATACGTGGGTTCCATATATTGGAGTAGCCTACGTATGCGTGTTCGTTGGCATAGTCACGTGCTGGTCCAACGTATAGTTGGGACTGGGGCATGACAGTAGGGACCCATCATCAAATTTTGAGTGGAATCGACTGTCGTCGGTCCCTATTTAGATTGATTATCGTGGCTCCATTCTCAGCTGTGGAACCCACCGGCCATAATGAAGATGGCAAGTCTAGTGAGTACCTCAATTCTCACATTTGAAGGCTAAATACTGTTGGAAAATAAACTTGATTTTGTAACCATATTTTTTAGCTCAACAAATCTAGTTGGTCCATTACCATTAGACTTTGTTCATTAAGGCCCTTTTTAGTTTTGAGCTTAGTATATGTTCTAGGATGTTCTATAATTAGAATGTTCATGGAAAATATCTATGTTCTAGAGAGATCCTAATGATCCATATTTTAAGAAGTATGTAGACCCTTCCAAAAGTCCTAGGGTGCTCCCCTCCATCTTGTACAAAAAAAATAAATAAAAGCTTAGTGCCCTTATAAAACTTTTCTTCTTCCATTCTTCTCTTCCACCAAATTCTTCTCTCTATATTTTTCTCCCTCTCCAAATTTGTTCCTCCAAGCTAGTTGGCCAACCACAATTCCAACAAAGTGGTATCAGGACAAGGCAGTTCGAGATCGAAGATGGCAAGCGAGGTGATTCTCTTCCAAGTTTCCATCCTCAACAGGAGCAACTATGACAATTGGAGAATCATTATGAAGGCTTTGCAAGGAGCACAAGATGCACGGGAGCTAGTTATCGAAAAAGGCTATATTGAGCCACAAGATGAGACTTCATTATCTTAAGCTCAAAAGGAGTTGTTGAAAAATTCAAGAAAAAGGGACAAGAAAACTCTCTTCCTCATCTACCAAGTCGTGGATGATGACGCATTCGAGTTAATTTTAAGAGCAACAACCTCCAAAAAAGCATAGGAAAAACTTTAAATTTTTTGCAAAGGAGAGGAGAAGGTGATGAAGGTCACCTCCAAACTTTAAGAGGTAAATTTGAAGCTTTACATATGAAAGAGTCCGAAACTATTTTGGACTACTTTGCTAGAGTTGTAGCCATTGTTAATAAATTGAAAAGAAATGGTGAAAGCATGATCAACACTCGAGTGATGGAGACAATTCTTCACTAAGCTTCCATTATTGAGCATATCATAGTAATTATTAAAAAAATTAAATGGCTATTGAGCAACTTAAGAGCTAATTACAAACTTATGAAGAAAGAAGAAAGCAAAAGCAAGCGACGTTGGCGCAAGTCCTTCAAACGAAGCTAATCTTCAAAGAGAAAGATGAAAGCTCTACTGTAAGCCCCCTGAATTTTCGGGATTTATTTTTGAATTTTCAAAATGAATTATTATTTTTCTCATTTTTTTCTCTACTCAAAAATATCTCTCCTTATATACAAATATCTCTATTTCTCTTATATATGTATATATATATATATATATATATATATATATATATATATATATATATATATATATATATATATATATATATATATATATTTTTTTTATATACAAATATCTCTATTTCTCTTATATATATATATATATATATATATAAATATATATATATATATATATATATATATTTCTTATATATTTTTCTTATATCTATTTCTCTTTTATATATATATATATATATATATATATAACTCTCTCTTCCTAAAATAACTCCTACACACAAACACCCCCCTCCCATCAGCCGAACACCCCACCCCCTCTCTCTCACTCAACCGACCTATCTCTCTCTCTCTAAATATCTATCTCTCTCTCTAAATATCTCTCACTCTCTTTATATATTATACACACACACTCTCACAACTCTCTCTCTCTCACAGAACACTCACACACCACCCCCTCCAACATAGCCGAACCCCTACTCCACTCCATGACACCGCCACCACCCTCACCAACATCCTCTCCTTCTTTTTCTTCTTCTTCATCTTCAACATCATCACAAGCACCACCATCACCATTACCATCATCAAAACCATCTCCACACACCACCACTCTCACCACCACCATAAACACCACCACCACAACTACACCACCTCTACCGCCGCAGCCGCCGCCGCCGCCGTGCCTCCTCCGGCCACGCGCACTGCAGCAGTAGCAGCTATAAACGCAACAGCAGCAGTAGCAGCGGCTTTGGCAGCAGCAGCCGTACTGGCGGCCACCGCGCGGCGCCGCGAGACCGGCCCCCCCGTGGCCGGGCACCTCCGACGAACCCGTGGGCGAGCTCCCCCTCGCCATCCTCCTCCTCCCCGACGCGATACGTAGGCGATTTGTGCGTTTCGTACGGGATCCCGCTGTGACGCGCGCAAAATTGAACTCAGATTTTTGTTTCGTCGTATCGACTTCGTGCACATTTTTCGGGAGATTCGACCGCTGGATCGACGGACTCTTTCCTCCGTCACAATCTCGGTATATACCCCTTTATCTTTCTCAAATTTTATCCGTTCATTTTATCGTTTGATACATCAAAACCGGCCACCAAGTTGACGTTTTAATTTGAACTATTTTTTGACAGTTTCGTGGAGCCAACTTCGCGGGATCGTATCTCCTCATTCGCAGCTCCGTTTGGTGTGCCACCAGTTCCTGTGCGTAGCTGGTATAACCCTCTTCCTTCTATTAAAATTTTGTTTCATTGTGAGCACGTTTGGTTGGTTGAATTCGACGCCAAAGTTCGCCATCCGAATTCGTAATTTCTAACTTATAAAATTCCATTTTTGAACCCGGGACTCCGGATTCAATTTCTGACACCACCAGTAGAATCGTGGCGTTGTTCTGGCACATTTTCATATAAATTTTGTTAGATTTGGAGGACATGGGCCCTGGCACGCATTTCGGTGCAAAGCAGGCCCCACAGTCCGGGTCAACGGGACTTTTTGACGCCGGCTCATCGGAATCCAATTTCGGATATACCGTTGAATTCGTATCTTCATTTTGGACTCGTTGACATATAATTTGCTAAGTTTTAGTAGACATTGGTTCCGGCACGCATTTTGGTGCAAGTCGGATACCAATATCCGGGTCAAAGTGTTATTTTGAGATCGGCTCATCGAAATCCAATTCTGGATATACCGTTAGGTTCGTATCATCATTCTAGACTCGTTGACATATAATTTACTAGGTTTTAGTGGACATTAGTTTCGGCACGTATTTTGCTACAAGTCGGATACCAATATCCGGATCAAAGGGTCATTTTGAGATCGGCTCATCGAAATCCAATTCTGGATATACCGTTTGGTTCGTATCATCATTCTGGACTTGTTGACATATAATTTGCTGAGTTTTGAGGAAATTGGCTCTGACATGCTTTTCCGTGCAAATCGGATTCTAATATCTGGGTCAACGGACCAATCTGAGATCGGGTCATCGGAATCTAATTTCGGATATACCGTTGAGTTCGTATCGTTATTCTGGATTCGTGGACATATAATTTGTTAGATTTAGTGTACTTTTATTTTGACACATTTTTCGGTACAAAGTAGGTCCGACACGGACACCGTTTTGATCTAAAATTACCTTTTTGTCCCTGTGTCCAAATTGGACTTATGGATAGGCTATCCTAGCTAATTTGACCATTCTGGACCCGTTGGTGATGGTTGTTTCACCATCCGACAACATTTGTAGGTTTTCACCCTATTATTATAATCCTTCTCTTTTTATTCGTATTTTTAGATCCTTGTATCAGAATTGAGATCCATCAATTCCAGTAATTTTACCATCACTGAAATTGATGTGTTGATCCTGTAGATGTTTATAGAGATTAGCCTTGACCCTGTTTGACCATGGTTGACTGTTTTGATTGAACGTCGAAGTAGAGTCAACATTTGACCTAGTTTAACCTAGAGTTGACGAGAGTTGACTAGAGTTGACCAGTTGACCAAAAGTCAACTGTAAGTCAACTTTTGACCCAGTTTGACCTAGTTTGACTTGGTTTGACTTCTTGTGACCTAATTTGACCAAGTGTGACTCAGTGTGACCTAGTTTGACTTAGTTGACTGAGTCTGACCTAGATTGTGTAGCTTATACTATAAAATCAAGCCTAACACTGTTGACCCTAATTAGCTTATATATATATCTTATCTTTAGGTTTGTGGCATCACTCTAAGCCAGATTACATAGTTGACATATTCCACCAGATCTTAGGCGAGTACATTCTCTGATAGTAGTTTCTTGTCTTGATATTTTCTGTATCCGATTTAGTTATAGTATTTTACTTGATTCTCGTCACGATGGTACACGGACTAGTATATACCGGATTCCTGTCATGAGATGTCATTCTTGGATTTTCTTGAGATACTGGTACTTACTCGATCTTGTTCTTGTACTTGTATTGACACTGATTCATGAGAAGGAGTAGCTACATTCTTAGGAAATCTCGTGCCATGACGTGCTATGTCCGGATCCGTATACTATTCGGAGAATGGAAAATTTTATAGATAGTGTGATCAATGCCCATCTTGAGTTACTACTTGTATCATAGCTATACCCTCACATCACGATGGGTATAGCCTGACCTATGCTACTACTTGCTCCATAGCTTGCCATTCCGGCCGGGTCGAGTCCACGTACTTGTAGCCGGTCGGCTGGAAGCCTGATCTTGACCCATACCGATCATATTATGCTATAATATTTGAGGCATATTTTATATTTATTACATCAGTTACATATTACAGTTCAGCTTACTTTTCCTGCGTGATTCACCTTGACATGATTTCCAGTTTATATATCATGTTTTACTTACGGTCTTGATATATCATCTTGTATTCTATTATGATTGTCTCTTACAACATTTGTCAATACTATGAAACTGTTGTTAGTTTATGTACTCGTTCTCATCCTGACTGGATACGTTGACAATATTTAGGAGTTGTTATGCCATTATTGGACTTCATGATGTTGTTAGCTGAGGTGGATCTCACTATTCTTCTATATGAGTTGCCTGGTAGTTATCCTTAGTTTTCTTGTTTTTACTTCCTTATTTTCATGTCTTATGATTCCTTCTAGCAGTTTCTAGTTGTTCTAGTGCCTTAGTTATCTTTCCTGTCTTATCTTCTTTAGATGTTGGGTTGTGATTGATTACATTTGTAGTTCATGGACCTTCTAGATGTAGTGTATATTTATTGGATACTAGACAACATTCTACCGTCGATACTGCGGCGTAGGCTGGGCGTGGCCCACGTATTCGTTTTCGTATATTCGGGTGCGGGTCGTGACATCTACCAATCGAACAAGTCAAAGATGTCATAGTCGAGGTCTTGGAAGTGAGGGAAGAAGTCAATACAAGACATTCACTAATGGAGAAAGAGGCCAAAACTATCCTACAAGAGGACGTGGAAGATGAAGTTTCATAAGAAGAGATGGAAGCCAAATGTATGATAAATCTCAAGTTGAATACTATAATTGTCATAAGCTTAGACATTATGCATCAGATTGTAGAAATACAACTAAATATGTTGAGGTAAAAGCTTACTATGTTGAAGAAAAAAATACAAGAGAACTCAACTTTTTTGTTGGACATAAAGGAGAAGAAAGCATGGAGAATAATACTTGGTACCTTGACACATGTGCAAGCAACCATATATGTGGAAGCAAAAACATGTTCGTGGAGCTTGATGAGTCCATCGGCGGCAACGTCACCTTTGGTGATGAATCCAAAATAGCAGTGAAAGGAAAATGTAAAATTATGTTAATCCGCTTGAAAGATAAAAGGCATCAATTCATTTCCAATGTCTATTATATCCCAAATATGAAAAATAAAATTTTGAGAATGGGACAGCTCTTAGATAAAGGGTTTGATATACTTGAGTGATCATAGCCTTTCAATAAGAGATCAAAGAAATAATATGATTGCCAAAGTACCAATGACAAAATAGAGTATTCTTGCTAAATATTCAAAATGATGTGGCAGTGTGCCTAAAGCCATGCTATGTATATGCTTATTTGCTTTGGTACTTAATTTGAACATTTAAATTTTGGGAGACTAAAATTATTGTCTACAAAATCAATGGTGAGAGGTTTGTATTTCATCAACCATCTAAATCAATTATGTGAAGGATGCTTGCTTGGAAAGTTATTTTGGAAAAAGCTTTCCCAAAGGCTACCACAAGAGCCAAGGGGCCCTTGCAACTTGTGCACACTGATATATATATGGGCCAATCAAACCTTGCTCCTATTATAAGAATTGATATTTTCTTCTCCTTATTGATGATTACTCTAGAAAGACTTGGGTGTATTTAAAACAAAAATCGGAGGTATTTCTTGCATTTAAAAAGTTCAAACCACTTGTTGAAAATGAAAGTAGCTATAAATTAAGGCTTTGAGGTCCAACAGAGGAGGCAACTTTACATCTCATGAATTTAATCGTGTTGTAAAAAAAATGGAATTCTTCGTCCTCTAACGATTCCGAGACCCCCCAACAAAATGGAGTAACTGAAAGAAAGAATAGAACTATCCTTGACATGGCTCGGAGCATGTTATATAGCAAAACAATTTCCCAATTTTTTTGGACGGAAGCAGCCGATTGTGTCGTTTACTTGTCCAACCGCTCTCCTATAAGAAGCATATAGGAAAAGACACCACAAGAAGAATGTAGTGGAAGAAAGCCTGACGTCTCTCATCTCAAGGTGTTCGGAAGCATTGCATATGCACATCTACTGGATGAAAGAAGATCCAAGCTTGATGACAAGATTGAGAAGTTTGTCTTCATCGGCTATGACTCAAGTTCCAAAGGTTACAAGCTCTTCAATCCAAGAAACAAAAAGATTGTTATTAGTAGAGATGTCAATTTTAATGAAAAAATCTCGTAGCAATGTGATGTCCAAAAATTAACTTATGACTTGGTTCCTCACATGGAAGAAGAGAATGAAGAGCAAGTACATGAAGAAGCACAAGATCCTATCCCACATGTGTTGCCACCACCATCTCAAGAAGACTCTCCACCATCATCCTCGGATGAAAGAAGAGTCCCACGCATAAGGAACCTACAAGAAGTATATGAGGTAACCGAAAATCAAATGACCTAACACCTTTCTGACTTTTTACTGATTGCGAACCAATAGGTTTTGAAGAAGTTACAAAAAACAAGAAATGGATAGATGCTAAGAATAATGCTAAAGGAGAAGTTGAGTCAAAGCTATCGTGAATAACAACACTTGTGAGCTAGCGACGCTTCCAAAAGGGCAAAAGACAATTGAGTCAAGTGGGTATACAAGGCTAAGAAGAATGCTAAAGAAAAAGTTGAAAGGTACAAAGGCAAGATTAGTTGCAAAAGGGTACAAGCAAAGAGCAGGCATCGACTATGATGAGGTATTTGCTCTCGTTGCTCGATTGGAGACAACAAGGTTCATAATTTCTTTAGCGGTTAAAAAATGAATGGAAACTTTATCAAATGGACGTAAAATCTGCTTTCCTAAATGGTACTCGCGAAGAAGAAGTATATGTGGAGCAACCGATAGGTTATGAGGTAAAACGACAAAAAGATAAAGCCTTAAAATTGAAAAAAGCCTTGTATGGCTTGAAGCAAGCACCAAGGACATGGTATAGTAGAATTGATAAATATTTTCAAGATAATAACTTTTGCTAAATGCCCACGTGAACATGCCCGTTATGTTAAAATGTACAAGAATAGAGATATTTTGCTTGTTTGCTTGTATGTAGATGATTTGATATCACAGGAAATAGACCAAAGTTATTTGAAGAGTTCAAAAGTCTATGACAAAGGAGTTCGAGATGACCGACATCGACCTTATGTTTTTACCTTGGTATTGAAGTAAAGTAAACAGAAGCTTGTGTCTTCATCTCCCAAGAAAGCTATGCAAAATATGTCCTCAAGAAATTCAACATGAGTGATTGCAAGCCCATAAGCACGTTTGTGAAATGTGAAATCATGTTGTCAAAGCATGAAGAAGGCAAAAGAGTTGAACCTACACTTTTCAAAAGCCTTGTTGGAAGTTTGCGCTACTTGACATTGTCACGCCCCAGAACCAGAATACTGGAGAGCGGGGGCAGACATAGCCAGCTACGTATATGAAATGGAATCCATCTCGCTATACGGTCACGGCTGTCTAGATACATGAGGGTTTATCTACAAGCCAACAGTCTTTTAAGGTCATGAACAAGCCTAGTGTCTCAATCACAAGCAAGTAAGTAAAAGGTTACAAGAAGTATGATCATTAAATATACAATAGTAAGGCGTCCCAAACATTACATATTCAGCTGATCATGAAGCTAGTCGTTACAAAATGTTAGGACTAGCAAGAGTTTAGTCATACATGATCAACCCTAGGATCTGTCAATCATGTTACAGCCCGTAGGCAGACTGTAAGTAAAGTGCAATCGAGCTAAACATGTGCTCGTCGGCTAAACGCCTCAAAAGAATATTTTTACAATAAAGTGGGAGATCAAAAATAAACCCACTCGTTGCCAAGGTTCCGTCTAGTGGCCACCATCTGGCTGGAAGGTCGGTAGATCCTCCGGAGCTGCTCCGAAATCTGGCCACACAAAACCAGCTGGGTCAGACCCCAGAAAGAGCAAGTGCCACAAAGAAAGCTTCACTTAGGAACTAAAACCAGCAATCAGCACAAGATATAAATAAAAGTAAGAACTGGAAATAAAGAAAATACATCAGGATGATATACGACGAGATAACCATGTAACTATTCAGATAACCAGGTTACAACCCGTAAACCAAACAAGGACCGGGGTTGTAACCCTTCGTCTGAACAGAACTTGGAATTCTTACCATTTATCGATAAAATAAATACAAGCATTCTGGTCATTCAATAATCTGGAACAGGATCAGGGCAAGACTAGACTGGTTAGACTCCATCCAATCACTTTACGGCCAAGCAAGAATTACGGCTTGATACTTTAACTAACTAGGGTTGTCACAAGCCTAATTACTAACAAGATGCAGTGAGATTATTCCACAGCCACAAGCCCTGCAGACCATCCAGGTTACCCGGGTTGAAGGATTTAGAGTTGTATTTAGGTGGGTATATCATCCAGGAAACGAATGTACCCTTAGGTAGCTTGAAGGGTGCAACACATGACAGTGTGCTGGAAATGTGCCCTACTTAACGGCAGGCTACAGATCCCAAGGCGTGCCCAGGTAACGGGATTGCCTGTAGCTAGGAAATCTCGTCATGACTAATGTATTAATCTAGTTATTAGCCTTAGTCCATTTTAGTAGGTACTCCTGACCGTGGTACTCAGAAGTCCCCTCCTAGACATGATGCAAGACAGGACTGGATTATTTGTACAAGCACAATTGCCCACGGTGTCCAGGTTATTTATACAGGTCATGTCATGTCAGGTAGCCGTCGCAACAGCTTATCAGATATATCATGTCAGGTGTACTTGTCAGGAGTGCACCACAACGGGCCACTATCAGGTCATGTCAGGTTAGTCATGTCGGGAGTGCACCACTATGGGTCACTGTCACGTTATGCTCAATTATCAATTCCAAACATATCAAATGGACGTTAAATATCTAATAAAATATCAATATACAGGACTATAGAAGAGCCATGCGGCTAAGACACATGCGGCCAGGAGGGATCTCATGCGGCTGGGAAAGGAGTCGGGTTCATGCGGCTGGGGAGAGATTCATGCGGGTCGGGGGAACTAAGGACCCATGCGGCTCGCAGGAGAGGGATTCTCATGCGGCTGGAATAAATCGAACTCATGCGGCAAAGAGAAGGGCAAGACACATGCGGCCAGGAGGGCAAAGGTACTCCTGCGGCTGGCAAAAATGAGTCCATGTGGCTCAACCAAGTCGAGCCCCATGCGGCTGGGTCAAGGTGATTGCTTATGCGGCTGACGGGGGAGGGGGGGGTTCATGCGGCTTATAAGGTTCAGGATCTCATGCGGCTGGCGGATATAGGACTCATGCGGCCAAGAGAAGCTGATGCGGCAGGATAAGGTCCTCAGCCCTATGCGGCTGAACTGACTGGGTTCCATGCGGCCGGGAATACTTGCCGCATGAACTTGTCACACGGTCAAGCCAAAGCAATAGTGCATGCGGTTGGAACTGACTTGCCGCATGAATGTTCATGCGGTCAAGTACACCATGCGGCTCGGAACTGTGCTTCTTCTCCAAATTTCCGAGAAGAAGTACACCATAAGCTATGGCTTCCAAGCTGCATAACTCTATCATCCGGAGCCCAAATCCGAACTTTCATAGGTCAAAATAGGATAGAACGAGATTCTCTACAACATAGAACCTTCAAAACTCAGAAATAACAGGATTAAGTAAATCAAAACCCAAGAAATCCAAAAATAAAGTAAACTTAGATCTAGAAGAAACTAGCCATGGAAAGTAAAAATGCCAAGTTCTAAAGTAAGTTAAACTGCTGTAAGGAAGAGAATGAAGCAATAAAATTAGAGTTCCTCCATGAAGCAAGTTGCACTTGCCTAGACCTCTCTCTTCCTCTCTCTGGTAGGTAAGGAAGTAATGGTGGAGAAGATGATAAATGAAGAGAGAGAAAGGAGAAGGGTTAATAAATGGTAGTGGTGGTGGTAGGTAGGGGGTTCACCCCTTGGTTCATGATGAACCAAGAGCAATCCCAAACCGAACCAAGCCAACCCAAACCAAGAATAAACCAAGCCTAGGAAGGAAATTAAGCAAGGAAATCATGCAATACAAGAATAAATACGTACACGTATTCCAGAAATACGTAATACGAACCACAGGCATTACAGACATGTACATGACTAGATATTCTATATGGATTTAGACTCATTAGCCGCTATATGGAATCCCCAACAACTACCCATTTGAAGACCGTCAAGAGGATTCTTCGCTACTTCAAAGGTACACTTGACTGTGGCCTATGTTACTCATCTTTCAATGATTTCAAACTTGTCAGATATAGCGATAGTGATTGGACTGGAGACTTTGATGATCGAAATTTTTTTCCTGTTTCTTATGGTAGATACTGCTTTTACATGGAGTTCAAAAAAGCAACCCATTCTGACATTGTCAACCTGTGAGGCCAAATATGTCGCTGCTACTTCATGTATTTGGCATGCGATTTCGCTTAGAAGTATAATACATGAGCTTCACATGCCGTGCACGAGAGGAGCCAACGGAGATCTATGTTGATAATAGTTCAACTGTTACTTTGGTGAAGAATCCGATCTTCCATGGCAGAAACAAGCACATCGACGTAAGGTATCACTACATAAGGGAGTATGTTGCAAGAAAGGAAATGCAAATGAAGTATGTAAAATATCAAGACCAAGTTGTCAACATCTTCACCAAGCCACTTAAACAAGATTTTCTTTTCAAGTTAAGAAGACTACTTAGAGTTACATATCAAGTTAAAGAGGGAGTGTTGGAAAATAAATTTGATTTTGTAACCATGATATTGAGCCCAACAAGTTGGTCCACTATCATTGTCTTTGTTCATTAAGCAATTTTTTATTTTTGAGTTTAGTTCATGTTCTAGGATACTATACCGAGAATGTTCATGTAAAATATCTATGTTCTAGAGAAATTCGAATGATTCAAATTTTTAGTAAGTGTGTAGACTCTTCCAAGAGTTCTATAAAAATGAGAGCTCTCTCCCCATATTGTACACAACAAAAAAAATTAAAAACATAGTGCTCTTATAAAACTTCTTTTATTCAATTCTTCTCTTCCACCAAATTCTTCTCTCTATATTTTTCTCACTCTCCAAATTCGTTCCTCCTAGCTAGTTGACCTACCACAATTTCAACTTCTTTTCATCTCGACCCATTCTCGATCGAGATTGGGTAGGGCCTGAACATTGGCCGGGTCGATTCCGGACTTTTTTTTAGACTGTCCTATACGCACTCAACATCTTAACACACATAGCTTCATCATCAACAAACTTTTCCACCATCAACGCTCGTGCACAAGAAAACTAGGACTGAGTGGTGACGTCACGAAGAGCGTAAGTTAATATTCTCATAAAAGTTAATGGGGGATGGTTACACCATATATTTTAGAAATTTAAAAATTTATACTATTTTTTTTAGAATAATGTTAAGTTTACAACTAAACTTTTACAACCTATTCTACCCCTGCTAACATGGTCCCACCGGCCCCACCTCTCCCCTTTCCTCTCCATTGGAGGCCGATCACATGTCATTTGGTTGTAGGAGGGTTGTAAGAAGATTATAATCCTAACATTACTTTTTTTTTGTTCTAAGTTTTCAGAAGACAGCGAGTAATATAGTTTTGTTCTTGCATGCTCATTAGTCATTACACTTGACGAATTTATATTATGTTAGTCCCGGGGCTTGACCAAAGATGGTAAAATAGATGCAACAGAGATCTACGATGATACAAAAACCAAATAACCCGATTACAATATGGAGGAGAAAAATAGAGAAGAGAAGATCTCTCGTTCTTCCTTGCAAACGTGTTGCAATTGGGACAAAACGAGGTGCAATAATCTAGAAAAAGATGAGAAGAAGAAAAATACTGGGGTGTCAAAACACCGTTGCTCAAAGCAAGATTTGCCCCACACGATCTGCTTCTAGGAACCAGCAAGTTTGAAGAACTTGTGGAACGCTCGAAGTCACCTCTGTTCTGACTCCTCGGATGGACTTGCAATGGCGGCAGCAGCTCTCTCTCTCTCTTTCTCCTTTTCTGACTTATATTTTTTGTCGTAGTCACAAAGGAGGCCAGAAGAGAGTATATATAGAGAGATGGTGGAAACCCAAGCCGCCTCTTCAATTATGGAAAGATTGAATCAAATCCCAAAAGATAGCAACGAGATTAATTCAAATCCCACAAAGATAGCAACAAAATTAATTCAAATCCTACAAAGATAGGATCTAAATTAATCGCATTGAATCAGTCTTTCCATAACTGACTAGTTGTCTGCACAGTCAGCGGAACCCTCCATGCGGCAGCAACAGCAGCAGCCTGGCCGCATGAGCCGTATGGTCTCATGGCTGTATGGACCGCATGAGCTGCATGGGCCGCATGGGCCGCATGAACCGCATGGTCCGCATGAGCCGCATGGACCGCATTGACCGCATGGGCCGCATGGACCGCATGTGCCGCATAGCGGCATGAGTCGCATGGCCGCATGAGTCGCATAGCCGCATGAGCCGCATGTGACCGCATATGAGCTGCATGAGCCACATGCGGCTGCATATGAGCCGTATGCCGCATAAGACCGCATGGCCGCATATGAGCCGCATAAGACCGCATGACTGCTGACGTGCTAAATGCAAAGTGCGCCAACAAAATGCCACATTACGCCTAATGATCCCATGAGCCCGAGGCCGAGCCCGAGCCCGAGTCCGAGTCCGAGTCTGAGTCACTAAGCCCCTTTGGGGCTTAGCTCCAAATAGAATTAATCCAAGAGAATGACAAAAGCATTAATACTTAATCCTTGGAGCCTTATTCTTACCTCCTAGTAAAATCACCCATATGGTTCTCTCCTTAGGGTCACCACCCCATGTGCATCTCTCAACAATACAACCAAGTATATATGTTGAGATAACTCATGGTGCATTTATGATGTGGGACTAAAATTTTATAAGGCATGTTGAGAGCAAGCTCTCTCCATGTAAAGAAAGCACCAACAATCCCCCACATATCACAACATATATATGTGTCCAGGATTGAGCATTCTCCACAGTAACTGTCCATTTTGCATTATGATAGATGTCGCTGACGACTTGAATCTTTCCGCATGGGTTAAATAACAATGTGATACAAGAATGGACTACGCCTTAAATTCTGCACCACAATTGTAATTTTTTCCACTCACAAAGTGTAGTTACGTGTGCTTCTGGCTGCACATTAAAGGCCCTGTGCCAACCTGGTTTCAGTGTATAATTTTGGGCGTCTACAAGTTTACCCTCAAGAGACGGCCTGATATCTCTTTCCATACACTATAGGTGAGTTCTTTATTAAAGAGATATGGCATGAAGCCTTGTGCTACCTTGCGGTGCTACGCCACTATGACATGGCCTGAAGCCGAGGTATTACCCCTACCTGGAAACCTCATCGTAGTGTCATACTCCTGTAGCATGATGGTCTCAGCCTTTGTGTAGTGCCAATCTACTCAGCATGAAGCCTAAGGCTTCCTTGCGGTGTTACGTCGCAACGACATGGCTTGCAAGGACGAGGCTTTACCCCTACCTGGGTACCTCATCGTGGTATCGTGCCACTATAACATGGGGCCATCCTCTCCTTTGTAGTGCTGTCTACAACTCTTTAATTATGTCATACAGCATTAGGCTACCTGCCTATTTGCGGTGCTACGCCGCTATGACTTGGCTTGCAAAACCTAGGCATTACCCCAGACCTGGGAACCTCATGGTGGAGTCACCCCACTGTAGCATGGAGTTTCACTCCTTGTAGTGCTGCTCTACCATGCTTCCTGTAAACCACACCAGGCATTCACTCTGCCTGAGAACTCATTAAGGCGTTTAAGCCAACCTTCCACAGGATCTGTTTTTTTCGCAGAAAATACATAGTAGTTGTAGCACCCAGTTTTCCAAATAAGGGTAATTTTGAAATTTCGTATTTATAATTATTTTAATAATAATATTTAATTCATGATATAATTTTTGGTGATTTTAAATCATTTTAAAATTATTTAAATCAATGACTTGTGGTTTTGACGTTTTGCTTGTGAAATCCTAGAGATTGTTTGACCTAGAGCCTAACCATGTGATTAGGATATTTTAATGTCATTTTTGGCCTAAGGATATTTTTGCATTTGACCTCTTTAAATTATTTTGATATTATTTTATTATTTATGATATTGTTTTGGGGTTATTTGAGTCAGGTTCGAATTTCAACTCAATCCGACTTGAAACGGGGACCCGGGGGTAGTTTGACTCTAGTGGAACCCACACACTAGTTAGACATGGCCCACATGATATTAAATTTAGTCCACATGATAGAAATATTTTAGTTAGAGGTTAGACTAATTATTATGGATGCGGTTAGTGTGATTAGAGACTTTAGAATGACTAATTTAGCCCCAACCAATTAGCACTTTCCTAATACTCATAGAATAGGTTAGTGGGGGCATTTTGGACCTTACGATAATAGGACAAATAGCCCCATATGGCCAGCCACTTTGGGAGAGGATAGGCTCAAGTTTATTTCATTATTCTCATCCACACTCTCTCTCTTGTTCTTCCCCAAATTCCTAGAGAGCAATCCCTAGCAATTTCTCCACCAAATTCTTCCATTTCGCCACCAAATCTTCTTCTTTCCTTCTCCATTCTAGCCAAGGAGGAAACTACCCAAGTTTGGGAGGATTCGGAGCTCGTTCGTGTCCTTTTGGAATCTTTACGTGTCGGTGTCGCTCCGGGAAGGCTTTTCTTCGATTCGATCTACCGGGAGGTATAAATTCCTTCTCCTTTTCATTTCCTCATGCATATAGGTCTATTTTGAACCCATAGGAATGACCCCCATGGTTGTATCTCCATTTGTGTCCATTTCGTGTCCATTTGGAGGTCATAGGAGTGTCCCTTGTGTTGTGGTTGTGTCCATGTGGGAAAATCCCAAATTTGGACACACTATGTGTTGTTGTTATGTATGAATAAATTATTACATGTTTAATCTCATATTTTTGTATTGGAGATGTGTTCTATAGTGTCTCATATATATATATATTAGTGTAGATAGTGAGTTCTTGATATATTATGTTATATACTTGTGTTCTTTTGTCTCAAACTACCCAAATCCGTCATGATTTTTATCCACGTTTTTAATTTCAGCTCTAATTTAGAAATGTCATAACTTCTAGCTCAAAGCTCGGTTTAATCTTTCGTTTTTTTAAAAGAAGCGTATTGAAGTTAGCTTTCCAAAAACATGTATTATTAGGCCTAGTTCTTTCTATAACTTTCTAGAGAATTATTTGAGTGTCAGCTGTACGAAAGACAAATGCGTTCTCGGTGTTTTCGCGATTCCGGGAGTTTCCGGAAACGAAAACGCGATCCGTTTGAAGTTTCGAAAAGCTAACACATAGATCTATAACATACTTTAATCCTAGATTTTAATTCATGCTGAGATGGTACAGTATTGATTATTAGTAGGAGTTACTATTCGGCATATGCATTTTGTGCACCCTTGTGTGTAATATAATATTCTATTTGATTTTAACCCATGTTAATGTATATACATTATGTAATTAAATAGAGAATGCAAGCATGAATGTAATGTAATAATAGATGTAATGTATGCAATATATAAGTTAATGAGATGTAATGTTCTATGTTAACACAAATATTATATTACCTCATGTACCCCTTACACTATGTTGACACTATCACACTTGACACATTGTTCGCTTACACTTTGACACTCTTTGATATGTATACACTATGTATGCCCATTTAACCCTCACTTGCCCCTTTGCCATGTTCACATACACACACATAGCCTCTTAAATAAGTATTTATGAATATAGTTAACTTAGCTATGTATGTATATTATATATATGTTAGCATATTGTGTTGTAATATATAAGTTTATATAACCATTTGAAATGCCATGATTATAGACCTAATGTTGAATAACAATATATGCATGTGTATATATGTGTAGACATATATAGCTTAAAGTAATAGATTACCTAGTGTATATCCAATGTGAATTCTTGCCTATTTGAGTATTGAATAATTGCATGCTATATAGAGTTGGGTGTATGTTGGCTTGTATAGCCTTGTATTGATGTGTGCTTGCTAGGATAGTCTTGGTTAGGCCTAGTAAGACTTGCTGGATTAGGACATGACCTAGTTTGACCTACTTTGACTAGTGCAGTTGACCAGAGTTGACCAAGGGTTGACTTTGGCCTAGTTTGACCTAGATTCATGTAGAATGCATTGTAGTGCTTTATATTACCCTTCTGGACATGTTGTGACTTATGCTGTTCTAATTAGGAGTCAGACACCTCTCCTCGGACACTATCTTTACCTTGGACATTCAGATATCAGGCGAGTACATTCTCTGATCATTTCATATCCTGCTTAGAATTATTTCCTGTATTAAATTACTTTACTTGTACTGTCACGTTGGTCACACGGATTGGTACTATACGGATCCCTTCTTGAGATATTATCCTTAGGGAGCATCGGGTACTACATGTTCTGTGTGTTTCACTTACATGACGTATCACTATGCTTCATAGGTTCTTTGATCACTTGTGACATATACCCTTATGATCACAGAGTCTCCTAGAATCTCTTATCTCATTTACTGGGTATCCTAGAATCTCCTAGAATCCCCATTTTTGGGACATCCATGTATCACCCTTCGGGGGCTTTGCATGGAATCATAACATAACTTGGTTGGATCCTTGTGTATTGATTGGGGGTACGGGAGAGTAGAAGTAGACATGTGAATAATATCCAAGTAGTATCTTATCAGAATCTCTTCCATAGTGTCTTATCAGAATCTCCTATGCTATTTACATGTCTATATTGTACTCTGACTCACTAGCCACATGTTAGTTCTCTATTTATAGTAGATATTTCTATTACAGCTCTCTCTCTCTGTTTACATATAGCATTTCTTTCAGTACCTGTATCTTACTTTACTGCATGATTATATTTTCTAACCTGCCATGAACTGTTGAGATGTAATGTGCTCGCTCCTGTCCTGACTGGACCTGTTGATGTAGCTGCCCTTCCCAGAAATTTGGAATATTTTTATTACTATTTATTTTATTAGAATGGTGATTTTTAGATTTTATAATTAATTATTTAATTAATTATTACGGTAGATGACTTAAGCCATAGTGGAGTTTTGGAGTACAAGACGACTAGGAATCATGGCACAGATAGTGCAGTGGCGTGATTTGACTAGTGTATTAGCCATGCCAAGGAAGGTCGAGCCTTAGTGATGTCCTAACTAGGAAAACCAGGCCAAGTTGTGACTTAACCCTTACCGAAGATTATTTATTTATTAATTATATTATTGAGTTTTAGGAAACCAGTTATACCATTTTAGTCCGGACTGGACGGAACTGAGCCCGAGCCCATATAGGTTATGCGGCACGTCCACTGACATGCGTGTTGAAGAAATTTTGGTATGAGTATGTTACATTCAGTTTTAATGATTTAATGACTATTTTCTAAATATTTGTATTTCAAATATTATAAAAATCGTTATTAACTAATATTCAACAAATATGTTCTTGTACATTCCGGGGATTATCAGATTGTGCGCCATGGTATATACACCCTTATTATTTTGTTGAATTTCGTTATTGTTGTTATTATTAATATTGTTACTATTATTATTATTATTTTATTGTTATTATTATTAGTATCATATTGTTGAAGTTTTTATTATAATATTATTTTTACTATTGGTTATATTACGTGTCAAATAAATATTGTAATATATGTATATATTCATAACTATATAAATAGGCCTAATATTGGAATAGACAATATTGGATTTTCTTATTTAGATTTTAGGGAAAATATTATACTAAGATTCCTAAGATTATATATACATATATGTATATATGTATAGATTAGTTATAAAAAAGAAAAGAAAAAGATACTACACTGTTTCCTCGCGGGAACAATAGACCACCATGGGCTACTCCCAAATTAACACCCGAGCAAAACCCACCTGTTCAACCCATGCCGACCAAAGTCCCCACAACCAGTAGCTTTGAACCCGAGACCCGAGTACATATACATATCTATATATGTAACCGAGAGTAACTCTCATCCTCGACGCCAAACCCTAAGCATCCACGCCGCCACCCCCAGCGCGACCCCAACCACTGGTGACCACCCCGGCCTCGCGTCGCCGTGAGGCAGTCACCGGCGGCAGGCCAGGCCGCGTCGTGCGCGCTCAGGCGCACACGTGAGACGGAGAAGGCAGCAGCAACACCCCGCGGGGTGGTTTTCGTAACGCTGTCACGCCTCGCTCGATCAACCGATTCTCGATCTTCCAACTCTGGTACGAAGCCGACATGTACGTCTTTACCTTCTTTCAATTACTTTATGCGTAGGTGCGCTAGATCGGCCAGGAAATCGAACCAAAGTTCGACAAAAATCTGTCGAAACAGGACAGTAAAACCAGTCCAAGGACTCGAGTTCACGGACAGTTTTCTTCCAATCCATGCAAGATTTTGAAATTCTATTTGAAGACAGTTTTAGGCAACCTATACGAGTTCGAAACCTCTCTTTTACTTTTATTTTTCATCTATTAAATCTCTGGTAAAACCGTTTCAAAGTTTGACGAAAATCTATTTTCAAAAATAGAAAAATTCATCCGCATGACGTGCGTCCCGCCAATCCAGGCGACGTGGTCGCGAACCGATAGCATCGAAAGCTGGGTAACGGCTTCGTGGTCGTGTGGGCTTTGACGGAATTCAAATTGGTCACGTGAGCGCGACGAATTTGATACGTATCCGTCGAAATTCACCGTATCGTACACTTTACAAATTCTCCAATTACTTTGTGCACGCTCATCAGATCGAGACAAAACTTACGCCAGCAGGACCATATCATTTTTTTGGTCCTATATGCCAAGTTTGGTCCGATTCTGAGACAGTTGATAAAATTACCGTTTTGCGGGCCCCAAGGTCCCACTCAACGGGCGATTTTGTGCACGGCCCGCCGAAATCCAACTCTGGACATACGGTTGGGTTCGTATCAAAAAACTAGATCCGTAGACATGTAGTTTGATGACTTTAGAGACCGTTGACTCTGACACGCTTTTCGGTGCAAAGCGGGTCCAACGGCAGACATTGTTTTTGTCCGAAATTACCGTTTTGCCCCTGTATCCAGAATTAGACTTAAGGACAAGCAATCCTAGCTAATTTGACTATTCTGAGAACATTGGTAATGTTTATTTCAGCTTCTGGGGACTATTATACGGGTTTTGACTATTGTGGCACAGTAAGTAGACAGATTGTCGGTTTCACCAGCAAAGGACCACAGGCGAGTACAGTTTATTGTCTGCATTTCGATATTGATTTTCACTATATTTCATTGATTGGCCATTAGTTATGAGATTATTTTTTATTATAAATTGTTGAGTCGGGAATGAGAAGTACCAAGGATGTGTGATCCGACCATAGACAGTGTTTATTTTCTGCAGTAGACATTGTAGACAGTGCTTATTTTCTGCAAGTAGACATCGTAGACAGTGATTATTTTCTGCAGTAGACATTGTAGACAGTGCTTATTTTCTGTAAGTAGACATCGTAGACAGTGCTTATTTTCTGCAGTAGACATTGTAGACAGTGCTTATTTTCTGCAAGTAGATATTGTAGACAGTGTTTATTTTTCTGCAAGTAGACATCGTAGACCGTGCGGTGTAGTGGCCCAGACTGATCACATATCAACGGTACTTCTAACAGTTGGGGAAAGTATTTTGTGTCTATTTATTTGCTATTGGTTTTCTGTATTTTCTGTTTATTTTCAAAACTCATGATTGATGTCTAACCTTTGTCTTATAGTCATTTTCTTTATTTGAAATTATATTCAGTAAATTGTGCTCGTTCCATTCCTGACTGGAAACCAACATTTTCAGGTTAACCATGGATTCACTTTACTTGGGGAGTGACGGGAGTACTTGCAGACAAAAGCCTAGAGACTAGTTAGATAGATGAGTTGTAGTCATTCCATTATTTGTACAAGTTTATATTTTTTACAAATGTAAAACTTGTGATCATTGTAAATTAAATTAATTTTGTGATTGAGCATTATTTGTGATTTTTATCTTCATGGCCGTGACAGCGTTCTACCGCCGACGCTGCGGCGTAGGCTGGCTTGGACACGTCTCGTATCCGTTTATTAAAAAAAAACGGGTGCGGGTCGTGACAGTTGATAAATTTTACAGATAGCCTGGAGGTTGCCTGCTAGCCTAGAGGAGACAGTAGAGGTTGCATAGATAGCTAGGGTTTTTGCTTATAGTTTATTTTCAGTCATCTTGAGTTGTATTTATGGATTACTGTATTTGGGTTTTGAGATGTATTATGAGTTTGTATCTTAGACACTTAGACTTCTATCTGTTGTATCTCTTTTCGATTTCATGTTTTATCTATCTTCCTTTATGCTCTACCTTAGATGTGATTGAGTTTACATTCTGCTATGTCACCCCCATTCGGGGAGCATAAACTGTTTAGTCTTATACTGTTAGATGCATTGAGACCTAGGACAGCGTTCTACCGCCGACACTGTGGCGTAGGCTGGGCGTTGTTACGTTCTCGTACCCTAACTCTAGGGTGCGAGTCGTGACACGTTTTTAGTGGTGGCCCATGCAGGTCGAGATTCGCATTAGTACGATTTCGTAGTAGCGCAACGACTTAGTTGTACTACTACGAGCCTGCTATAGGATATATAAATTAAGGTGTTAGGATGAGAGGATATTCAATCACTGTTAGGATTCCTTGAGAGATTTCTGGGATGACCCTTGAGAATCTCATTTTGAATTCCGATTTAAACTCCTTTTTCTTGTTTTGATTCACCTTTTTCCTTGATTTGAATTTGATTTTGTGGATTCATTGTAGAACTTTGAATCCTGGTATTAGTTGATGATTTTTGATAAAATTTTGTAGTTGTTGATTTAATTTTGTATTTAGATTATTATTTTCAAATCCAAGGTACTCAATCACACTTAGGATTCTTTGAGAGATTTCTGGGACGACCCCTGAGAAACTTATTTTGAACTTCAATTGGAATTCCTTTTCCTCTTGTTTGGATTCACCCTCATTCCTTGCTATTGAATTTAAGCTTGATGGGTTCCTCTCGTTTGAACCGATGAGAAGGAACATATCTTCATTATTCTTTCTCGCCATTATTCTCTTGCATTCTTATTTACCTTTTATCTTAAACTCTGTCTCATTACATTAATTACCCATATCTTGTCGTCCCTACCAGATGTACTTCGAAACCCTTGAATCTTCGTATCTTTTGCATGGGGAAGGCTAAGAAAGTGACGTAAATTATGTAGCTCAGAGAAGACGTAACTGGTTATTTTATGATGATCTAAAGGAAATCAAATGTGGAGTGTTCCATATGGAAACTTGAGATAGAAATGTGGTAAAGGTCTCGAATAGAATAAAGGGATGTATACTGCCAATCTGGAAACAATTACATTTAGAGAAATTTTGGGGTTATGAGATAGTTTATAGGTGTATTCAAAACTAATGAGGATATCAGAGGTCAACCTAGTTTTGAGAACTTAGAAAATCTTGGTTATTGATTCTGGGGAAAACTTTTACTCTGAGGCTATGTAGAAGGTTAGTAATGGAATAGAGAAGTTAATTGTGTTTAATAAGGATATTAAACAAGATGTTGCGAGGAAATGACTAGGGATAGAGAGAGCACAAAGTTATGGAAGTTTAGAGATTGTTGTGAAATATTTTTAGGAGAATAATATTCAAGGGTGTATGTCGAAGAAAATACGGAAGTTGATTTTATGATGAAAGATAAGTTTTGTAAGGCCTAGAGATTTAAATTAAATAATACGAGGAGAACAATTTGAACAAGTTCAAGGAATTCGTAAACGGGATTTAGAGGTTTTGGGTCAAATTTAAGACAAGGTGAAAGAACTTGGAAATTTAAATAAATGGTTAATGTTGATTCCTAAATGTGAGGGTTGTACTTCAAGAGTGATGTTTGGAAATTAGGAATTGCCTACGGTAGTCATGGTAAGGGTTTAAGTGAAGGTTAAATTTTTATATGGAGACTGGTGAGGTAAAGATATGATTGACAAGTTATGACCAGATGAACTTAAAAGTACCAGAAGCAGATGACTAACTCGATCTTCATTATTTTTGTGCATTAATTACCACCTCTTGAACTCCCATTTTCTAATTGAGATCCTTCACGTTCCTTATCGTGACTTTGATATTCGGAATGTAATACTAGCTGTTACCCTCCAACAAATCTTATATGCAAGACCTAGACGAGCTCACCTTCGTGTAGGTATATCATGTCCCACTAAAACCCATCTTCTTATACTCTATTTTCTTGATATGATTTTCTGGTCAACTGGCTAAACTATAACCTCTACCATTATACTAAATTTCTTCTTATTTCAATTAGAAATCCAGCCTTGACTCAATTCTTTCGACCCGACATGTGATGGTGTTCTGCTTATTTCCTTAGATGCTTAACCTTGTACCTTATCTGATTACTTGACCCGTTGGTTAAGAAACTTGGACTATGTAATTCCTTTCATCATTACCACCCTTATATCTTATGCTGCTAAATTAGCCTTAGTTTTGCAAGCTTATCTATTTTCGAGCTTGGTCCTGACATATTTTATTGGGTGGCCACCCACTAATATATTGTCTAATCAGAACCGGTACATGATGGTCTGATCAACCTATTGTACTTTGGTTCGCTTTTTTATGTATCAATCTACGAGAATGGAGACATAGTTAAACTTGACACTAGAGTCTCATTCGCGACAGCCTTGACAATTCTTCTTAAAATCTTTTCATCGCCTATGAACCTCGTATTCGTACTCAGTCGAATTAAATTTAATCATGACCTGAACCTCCATCATTGGATGCTCGTGCTCATACTTTGATTTCATTGATTTCCCTTCTTGCCCAAATCTTATTTTATCCCGAAATTGATCAACTTAGATCGTGTCAAGACAAAAATCTATTTGTGATTTGTTGTGCCTAAATTTTCAATTTTTGCCATTTTATGGAATAATAACCTTTTAATAATTTTTTAGTTGCATGTTAATGACCAATTTTATATAGGATGGTAGAAAGCCCTACAACCTTGATGATTGTTGTTCCCTTACCTTCCCAATTAGGACACCCTAGATTGTTTGTGTGTTGATACCATAGTACGGTTTTGACCTAGAATGACCAGTGCACCTAGGTGAGACTTTCCTGCTACGGTATGCCCTGACCTTGTATACTATTCCTTCAAATTGCATGATTTAGATAAAAAAAATTTAGACCTTGATTGTTAGAAAATAGGGACGTCACCCAATTAGTATCAATTGTAGATATATATAGGTTAGTCCTTGTTGTGGGGATGTGTGTCTCTAAACATGTAGCTTATGAGATTTATGAGAGATTATAGTATCAGCCTTGATAGGATGTACTAGTCTTTTGGTGAGTATAAATGTGTTATGAGAGATAGGGCCTATATGTCTTAGTAATGCATCGTTCCTATGGTAATAGAATATATTAATTGATGGTTAATAGGAAGATAATAGTTTGAGCATACCTATAGCCTATGATCAGTTCCTTTTCATCCTTAGTTAAGACCACTTTAAAATAGGTCCAGTCCCTTGGATATAGGTTCCAGTCCATATTTTATTGAAGTTCCATTACCGCCATACAGCAGAGCAGTATTGGAGGTATTCCTAGATTGATACTTTTTAGATGTCTGTTTATTATTCCAGTGTTAGGAAGTGTTACCTTAGATATTGGGTAGGTTAGAGGCTCTAGAAGGAGTACTATCGATCTTAAATTTCGAGGACAAAATTTTTCTAAGGTGGGTAGAGTTGTAGCACCCAGTTTCCCAAATGAGAGTAATTTTAAAATTTCATATTTATAATTATTTTAATAGTAATATTTAATTTATGATATGATTTTTGGTGATTTTAAATTATTTTAAAATTATTTAAATCAATGACTTGTGGTTTTGACGTTTTGCTAGTGAAACCCTAGAGACTGTTTGACCTAGAGCCTAACCATGTGATTAGGATATTTTAATGTCATTTTTGGCCTAAGGATATTTTTGCATTTGACCTCTTTGAATTATTTTGATATTATTTTATTATTTACGAAATTATTTTGGGGTTATTTGAGTCGGGTTCGAATTTTAACTCAATCCGACTTGAAACGGGGACCCGGGGGTAGTTTGACTCTAGTAGGACCCACACACTAGTTAGGCATAGCCCACATGATATTAAATTTAGTCCACATGATAGAAATATTTTATTTAGAGGTTAGACTAATTATTATGGATAAGATTAGTGTGATTAGAGACTTTAGAATGACTAATTTAGCCCCAACCAATTAGCCCTTTCCTAATACTCATAGAATAGGTTAGTGGGGGCATTTTGGACCTTACCATAATAGGACAAATAGCCCCATATGGCCAGCCACTTTGGGAGAGGATAGGCTCAAGTTCATTTCATTATTCTCATCCACACTCTCTCTCTTGTTCTTTTCCAAATTCCTAGAGAGCAATCCCTAGCAATTTCTCCACCAAATACTTCCATTTTGCCACCAAATCTTCTTCTTTCCTTCTCCATTCTAGCCAAGGAGGAAGCTACCCAAGTTTGGGAGGATTCGGAGCTCGTTCGTGTCCTTTTGGAATCTCTACGTGTCGGTGTCGCTCCGGGAAGGCTTTTCTTCGATTCGATCTATCGGGAGGTATAAATTCCTTCTCCTTTTCATTTCTCATGCATATAGGTCTATTTTGAACCCATAGGAATGACTTCCATGGTTGTATCTCCATTTGTGTCCATTTCGTGTCCATTTGGAGGTCATAGGAGTGTCCTTTGTGTTGTGGTTGTATCCATATGGAAAAATCCCAAATTTGGACATACTATGTGTTGTTGTTATGTATGAATGAATTATTACATTTTTAATCTCATATTTTTGTATTGGAGATGTGTTCTATAGTGTCTCATATATATATATTAGTGTAGATAGTGAGTTCTATGTTATATACTTGTGTTCTTTTGTCTCAAACTACCCAAATCCGTCATAATTTTTATCCACGTTTTTAATTTCAGCCCTAACTTAGAAATGTCATAACTTCTAGCTCAAAGCTCGGTTTAATCTTCCATTTTTTTAAAAGAAGCGTATTGAAGTTAGCTTTCCAAAAACATGTATTAATAGGCCTATTTCTTTCTGTAACTTTCTAGAGAATTTTTTGAGTGTCAGCTGTACGATAGACAAACGCGTTCTCGGTGTTTTCGCGATTTCGGGAGTTTCCGAAAATGAAAACGCGATCCGTTTGAAGTTTTGGAAAGCTAACACATAGATCTATAACATACTTTAATCCTAGATTTTAATTCATGCTGAGATGGTACAGTATTGATTATTAGTAGGAGTTACTATTCGGCATATACATTTTGTGCACCCTTGTGTGTAATATAATGTTCTATTTGATTTTAACCCATGTTAATGTATATACATTATGTAATTAAATTGAGAATGCAAGCATGAATGTAATGTAATAATAGATGTAATGTATACAATATACAAGTTAATGAGATGTAATGTTCTATGTTAACACAAATCCTATATTACCTCATGTACCCCCTTACACTATGTTGACACTATCACACTTGACACATTGTTCACTTACACTTTGACACTCTTTGATATGTATACACTATGTATGCCCATTTAACCCTCACTTGCCCCTTTGTCATGTTCACATACACACAATAGCCTCTTAAATAAGTATTTATGAATATAGTTAACTTAGCTATGTATGTATGTATATTATATATATGTTAGCATATTGTGTTGTAATATATAAGTTTATATAACCATTTGAAATGCCATGATTATAGACCTAATGTTGAATACCAATATATGCATGTGTATATATGTGTAGACATATATAGCTTAAAGTAATAGATTACCTAGTGTATATCCAATGTGAATTCTTGCCTATTTGAGTATTGAATAATTGCATGCTATATAGAGTTGGGTGTATGTTGGCTTGTATAGCCTTGTATTGATGTGTGCTTGCTAGGATAGTCTTGGTTAGGCCTAGTAAGACTTGCTGGATTAGGACATGACCTAGTTTGACCTACTTTGACTAGTGCAGTTGACCAGAGTTGACCAAGGGTTGACTTTGGCCTAGTTTGACCTAGATTTATGTAGAATGCATTATAGTGCTTTATATTATCCTTCTAGACATGTTGTGACTTGTGCTGTTCTAATTAGGAGCCAGATACCTCTTCTCGGACGGTATCTTTACCTTGGATATTCAGATATCAGACGAGTACATTCTTTGATCATTTCATATCCTGCTTAGAATTATTTTCTACATTAAATTACTTTACTTGTACTGTCACGTTGGTCATACGGATTGGTACTATACGGATCCCTTCTTGAGATGTTATCCTTAGGGAGCATCGGGAACTACATGTTCTGTACGTTTCACTTACATGACGTATCACTATGCTTCACAGGTTCTTTGATCACTTGTGACATATACCCTTATGATCACAGAGTCTCCTAGAATCTCTTATCCCATTTACTGGGTATCCTAGAATCTCCTAAAATCCCTATTTTTGGGACATTCATGTATCACCCTTCGGAGGCTTTGCGTGGAATCATAACATAACTTGGTTGGATCCTTGTGTATTGATTGGGGGTACGGGGGAGTAGAAGTAGACATGTGAATAATACCCAAGTAGTATCTTATCAGAATTTCTTCCATAGTGTCTTATCAGAATCTCCTATGCCATTTACATGTCTATATCATACTCTGACTCACTAGCCACATGTTAGTTCTCTATTCATAGTAGATATTTCTATTACAGCTCTCTCTCTGTTTACATACAGTATTTCTTTTAGTACCTGTATCTTACTTTACTGCATGATTATATTTTCTAACATGCCATGAACTGTTGAGATGTAATGTGCTCGCTCTTGTCCTGACTGGACCTGTTGATAAATTTTACAAATAGCCTGGAGGTTGCCTGCTTGCCTAGAGGAGACAGTAGAGGTTGCATAGATAGCTAGAGTTTTTGCTTATAGTTTATTTTCAGTCATCTTGAGTTGTATTTATGGATTACTGTATTTGGGTTTTGAGATGTATTCTGAGTTTATATCTTAGACACTTAGACTTCTATCTATTGTATCTCTTTTCGATTTCATGTTTTATCTATCTTCCTTTATGCTCTACCTTAGATGTGATTGAGTTTACATTCTGCTATGTCACCCCCATTCGGGGAGTATAAACTGTTTAGTCTTATACTGTTAGATGCATTGAGACCCAGGACAGCGTTCTACCGCCGACACTGCGGCGTAGGCTGGGCGTTGTTACGTTCTCGTGCCCTAACTCTAGGGTACGGGTCGTGACAGTAGACAACAGTGGTTATGGGTCCGTATCCCTTCCATGTTCTAGAGAACAAGTACCCACTGTTACCTGATAGTTTCCCAGTCAGTGATCCTCCTTTGAACCAAAAGTTAGATGCCTAGTAGATTTCTCTTTGAACTAATAGCATAAAACTTTATGGTAGGATTACAAAGACACACTATCAGAATGCCTTCAAGCCCATTTTACAAGATGTGTTATCGACCAACTGGCACTTGAGGCCCTTTGTGAACGGATCTGCCAGGTTCTCCTGACTCCGAACATCAATCACTGCAATTACACCTCTTTTGATAAGATCGTGTACTGCCCTGTGCTTCAACCGCACAGTCCTCTTCTTCCCGTTGAAGAGGTCATTTGATGCCACCGCCACAGTCTCCTGGTTGTCACAGTATATCGGTATCGCCGGTATCTGAGCCCCAACCACTGAAAGATCATACATGAGCTCCCAAACCATTCTGCTTCATCTGCTGCAGTTTCAAGTGCATAAAATTCAGATTCCATGAAGGAACGAAAGAGTATAGTTTGCTTCTTCGACTTCCACGATATAGCAGCTCCACCCAAGAAAAATACATATCCACCTGTGGATCTCTCACTTTCCACCTCTGAACACCAGCTAGCATCACTGAAGCCTTCCACTACTGTCGGATACCCGTTGTAGTGCAGTGCATATGTCTGAGTCTTCTTGAGATATCTTATTACCCGCTTCACAGCTTTCTAGTGCTCAACCCCTGGGTTGCTTGTGAACCGACTCAGTATTCCTACGGCAAAAGCTATATCAGGCCTTGTGGCAGTGGTTGCGTACATCAAACTTTCGATAATGCTAGAATACTCCAGCTGCCTGACGCTTTCTCTCGAGTTTGGCTTCAGCTTCTGATCACACCTGTATGGCTTATCGATCCCTGGAAGATCCTTATACCCATAGCGTATGAGCATCTTCTCAATGTAGTGAGATTGTGACAGCGCTACTCCAGTGTATGTCCGGATGATCTTTATGCCCTAGATGACATCTGCATCCCCCAAGTCCTTCATACTGAACTTTGTTGAGAGGAACTTCTTTGTCTCTGTGATACAGCCTATATCCGTACCTAGGATTAGCATGTCGTCCACGTACAGACAAACGATGACGCCTCTTCCATCAGCGAACTTTGTGTAAACACATTTGTCCGTCTCGCTGACTCTGTAGCCGTTTGATCTAATAACTTTGTCAAACTTCTCATGCCACATCTTGGGAGCTTACTTCAAACCATATAATAATTTTACCAACTTGCAGACTTTGTCTTCAAGACCTTTGACGACAAATCCATCTGACTGTTGCATGTAAATCTCTTCGATCAGCTCCCCATTCAGGAATGCTGTTTTTACATCCATCTGATGTATCACCAACTTATGTATAGCTGCTAGAGCGATTAACATTCTGATGGTGGTCATTCGAGCTACTGGAGCATACGTGTCAAAGTAGTCTATCCCCTGTTTTTGAGAAAATCTCTTGGCTACCAGCCTAGCCTTGAACTTGTCAATAGTTCCATCTGCCTTCATCTTCTTCTTGAAGATCCATTTACATCCGATGGGCTTTTCTTCTTCAGGTAGATCTACCAACACCCATGTATTATTGGAGGTGATAGAGTCAAACTCGTCATTCACTGCCTCCTTCCAGAAGATAGCATCTCTGGTCTTCATCGCCTCATCATAGGTAAGCGAATCTGCTTCCACATGATAGGTGACAAAGTCATCTCCGAAGTCTTTCGGTCTCCTCGCTCGCTTAGCTGACGGCTCTGCGAATTCTGGTACAAGAGTTGTTTCATCAACAACAGCTTCTTCATGGACTACTGGCCCATATGAGATTTCAGTCCCATTTGCACCTACATCATTTTCCGGAATGTCTGAAAGAATAATGTTTTTGTCTTTTGCAAACTTGTCTGTAAAGTATTCAGCATCGCGAGATTCGATGATATAATTTGACTCAATATCAAGAAATCTCCTAGCATCACTCTTCTCGACATATCCCAAGAAGATCGCCTTCGTAGTCCTTGTCCCTAGCTTCTGAATCTTCAGATCTGGGAGCTTCACATATGCCAGACACCCCCACACTCGAATGACATTCAAGTTTGGTCTGACTTTGAACCAGAGTTCATGAGGAGTTACGTCCGAAGTTGCATATGGCACTCTATTTAGAATAAAAGTGGCCGTCAATACAGCTTCTCCCCAGTAGCATTTAGGAAGACCCACGGTTAGCAGCATTGAGTTCATCATTTCTGTCAACGTTCTGTTCTTCCTCTCCGCTACTCCGTTGGATTGAGGAGAATATGGAGCAGTAGTCTCGCATATGATTCCATGTTCTTTACAGAACGATGCAAATTCATGAGACCTGTACTCCCCACCTCGATCACTTCTTAACCTCTTGAGTTGTTGTCCAGTCTGCCGTTCAGCTTCAGTCCTGAACTCTCTGAACTTCTCGAAGGCTTCATCTTTAGACTTGAGCAAGTAGACGAACGCGTATTTTGAGAAGTCGTCGATGAAGGTTATGAAATATTTTATTCCGGCCTTCGTGGAGAAATGTTTGAAGTCACAGATATCGGAGTGCACCAACTCCAGAAGATCTGTGCTTCGATTGACCCGATGAAAGAGTTTCTTTGTGATCTTCGTCTGAGCACACACTTCACACTTCTCCATCTTACCCCCACATTTGGAGATAAGTCCTAGACTAGACATTTTGTTAATTCTTTTACAATGAACATGTCCTAGTCTATTATGCCACAACTCAAGAGAATAATCAGAAAATGCAACTGCATTAATGTCATCAAACTGGTTGACAAGCTGAATTTTAAACATTTCTTCGGTTTGATAAGTCTTTCCAAAGTATGTTCCTTTCTTGGACATCACCATCTGACCATCATTGATGTCCATCCTCAAGCCTGCGTTACAGAGCAGGCTCCCAGAGATCAGGTTCTTGGCAATCGCCGAAACATGCTTCACACCTTGAAGCGTCAGAGTGTTCCCAGAAGTGAGTTTCAGTTCCACGGTCCCGATTCCCAGAACTTCAGCTTGGGTCTGGTTCGCCATGACAATCTTTTCAGATATCGGCTGGTACGTGACGAACCATTCCTTGCCAGAACAGACATGGCAAGTCGTACCAGTGTCTATCCACCAGTCAGAGTTAAACCCCACAGTTGTGACCTGTGCGATCATAGCAACAAAGTTAGAAACCAATAAAACTTATTAGGCTCACCTTTCTCTGATTGTTTAGGCTTAGATCTGCATTCACTCTTGTAATGGCCTTTCTTGCCACAATTGTAACAAGTCACGTGGGACTTAGTCTTCTGCTGCTTGAATGAAGGACCCTTCACTTTTAGATTAGTGAAGTCCTCCTTCTTGGGATGAGAAGCCGCCTGCTTTCCCTTGGGATCTCTCGTCTGTATTAGATTGGCTTTAGCCAACTGTTTGGACAGAGTGTCCACCTTCTGTTGGGAACGCATCTCGTCCTCAACATGGATCTCTTGAAGTAGATCTTCCAAGCTAATGTCTAGCTTCTTTCTGTGCATCCTTGCATAGAAGGTACTCCATCCAGCAGGAAGTTTTGAGACGATCCCTCCAACGACAAACTTGTCGGGAAGGGGCACCTCTTCGTCTTCCAGTTTCTGACGTAGCTTCAGAAATTCCTTCACCTGTGGCAACATGGACTTCTCGTCCTCAAAGAGCAATTTGTGATATTTTCAACCACAAACATTTTGCTCCTGTTCCTGTCTTCTTCATACAGTTTTTCCACATACTCCCATATGTCTCTGGCAAGTTCCTTCTTCGAGTAGGATTCTGCCAGGGAGTCCTCCATAGCATTCAGGATGAGAAGCCTGCAGATGCTAGTTTCCCTTCTCCATTTGGCTTGGAGTTTGGTAGCCGCATTGATTGCGGCAGTAGATCCAGTGTCTGGAACAGAGGGTTCTTCCTCCAACAGAACATGATCAACGTCTTTTAGTTGAAGAGTTAGATAAACCTTTCTCTTTCAGACTTGATAATGCTCTCCATTGAACTTCTCCAACTTGCAGTAGTCCGATTGGACGAGCGAAGCATTAATATTTTTCATCTATAAGGATCTTGCTTTGAGATTGTTAGTCCCGGGGCTTGATCAAAGATGGTAAAACAGATGCAACAGAGATCTACGATGATACAAAAACCAAATAACCCGATTACAATATGGAGGAGGAAAATAGAGAAGAGAAGATCTCTCGTTCTTCCTTGCAAACGTGTTGCAATTGGGACAGAACGAGGTACAATAATCTAGAGAAAGATAAGAAGAAGAAAAATGCTGGGGTGTCAAAACACCGTTGCTCAAAGCAAGATTCGCCCCACACGATCTGCTTCCAGGAACCAGCAAGTTTGAAGAACTTGTGGAACGCTCGAAGTCACCTCTGTTCTGACTCCTCGGATGGACTTGCAATGGCGGCAGCAGCTCTCTCTCTTTCTCCTTTTCTGACTTATATTTTTCGTCGTAGTCACAAAGGAGGCCAGAAGAGAGTATATATAGAGAGAGGGTGGAAACCCTAGCCGTTTCTTCAGTTATGGAAAGATTGAATCAAATCCCAAAAGATAGCAACGAGATTAATTAAAATCCCACAAAGATAGTAACGAAATTAATTCAAATCCCACAAAGATAGGATCTGAATTAATCGCAATGAATGCGTCTTTACGCCTCATGAGCCCATGAGCCCGAGCCCGAGCCCGAGCCCGAGCCCGAGTCCGAGTCGCTAAGCCCCTTTGGGGCTTAGCTCCAAATAGAATTAATCCAAGAGAATGACAAAAGAATTAATGCTTAATCCTTGGAGCCTTATTCTTACCTCCTAGTAAAATTACCCACATGGTTCCCTCCTTAAGGTCACCACCCCTTGTGCATCTCTCAACAACACAACCAAGTATATATATGTTGAGATAACTTATGGTGCATTTTCGATGTGGGACTAAAATTTTACAAGGCATGTTGAGAGCAAGCTCTCTCCATGTAAAGAAAGCACCAACATATTACATACACTGCTGGTGAGTTGAAATGCTCTACATGCGGGGTCAATGCCTACCACATATCACTTAATTATTATTCTCTAGTTGACAACCATCCAGACATGTTAGTAGATGTTTACACTATACATTTATGGCACTTCAATTTGTCTTCTTTTCAAAATTTTGTTTTCTAATGTGTATGCTGTCTCTTTTCATATATATATATTTTTTTTTTGTCTTCTTTTCGTGACGAAACCGTTTATTTGTTGTTGCATGTAAATGTGTATGCTGTCTCTTGCGTAGAAACTACCAAGGTCTTCTTGTGATGAATATATATTATAGCTGGGGCCAAAACCCTAACTTTCGGATCTCTCATCTCATCACCTTTTCTACTTGGGACAAGAAAGGTAACGATTTCCATCCGGCCAAAAGGTGGGCAGCTACAATCCAGGCCCTGGAAAAAGAAACCACATGACCCCACCCATAAATAATCAAGCTCAACTTTTTCTATTATTTCCTTAATTATTGATCACAACGAGAAGTCCACATCCCAATAATTAATTAACAAGACGCATCGTCTATCTAGCTTATTGATCCATGCCATCTCATCTCGAAACCTACTTATTTATGTATAATCTGGGCACCACCACCACATCCATGTCGACTCAAATACAGTACTCTCTTACTCACTTACTGTGACCATACTGTTAAATAACCACCACCAATGCAATCTGTTGTTATATGGATTCACGTGACACGTGGCTGATGAGGTCCGACGCGGATGATGCCAAGCTCCACAGATCGCCATCACCGCCGCCGCCGCCGCCACCGCCATTGTTATGGTACTCCTGATCAGAGGTCGAGAATATGAACTCGTTGCCGACGTCCAGGCACGGTAGCTGCATCGAGGCCTCCGACTGGCCGTTGAGGTGGGACGCGAGGAGGCGGTCCAGGGCTGCCCAGTCGCCGAGCCCGGGCTCGGGTTGGTAGGCGCGACTCGAGCTCGAATTCACTACTGCGTGGATGCCCTCCGGCTGCAGGTAGCTCGATTTCCCGAAGGAGGAGTTTTCAGCGCTCGGGAAGTCGTCCGTCGTGAGCGACGGAAGCGTCGGACTCGCGAGAGGTGGGAGCTTCATGAACCTGCTGCTCCCCAAGACGGTTTCCATTGGACTGAGATGTCTGGCTCGGTAGCTGTTGTTGCTAGAAATGTTTATTCTGTTCACCATGGCTTCGGTTTCTTGCTTGCAGGACCTCCCCATGTACTGGAGGATCTGGTCCAGCGAACCGTCGCCTCTAGAATTGAGCAGCAGCTGCGACTTGGCATCGCCGGTGATCATAGGAGAGTAGTCGCTGCGGCTGTCGTTCGCTTTGTGGAGGTTCTTTTTCTTGAACACTCGGCACACCACCCACCCTTCCTCTTGCGCCGCTGCATCTCCCATAGAACACAATACCTAAATAATAAAAATGAGTAAATAATTAATTAACACCCATCTTTAATTTTCTACTATTCAAATTCTAAATATATACATGCATTAAATATAACATTAATTTGTGCAATGCATAGAGGTACGAGTGCCGATAGTTTTAATACATGAAAAAATTTAAAATTTGAATGTTAGAAAATTAAAAAAAAATGCGGGATAACATTTTAATTAGGAGTGCCAATAACGAAATACTAAAAAAATAATAATAATAGCTGATTAAAGTGAAGTAGCCCTTTACGTTGGAAAGGGAGGTGGAGTCGGAGTGCTCGTCGAGCCTATATTCATGCATGATCCAATCCGACTTCTGCCCATGAGGTGCCCTTCCTTTGTAGAACACCAGCGTCTTTCTCATCCCGATACGTCTGGAGCTGGCGTATATGACTTTGTCCCGCCCGGTGGCCTTCCAGAACCCGGCCGCGGTTGCGCGGTTGGTGCGGGTGCCGGTCGGATACTTCTTGTCCTTGTGGCTGAAGAAGTACCAGTCGCTCTGCGGCGTCGATCCGATCCTGCACTTCTCTGCAGCGGGAAAATCTTCTTAATAATAATTTCTCATGACTCTACAGTTAGTCAGCAGTTGGCAGAGATGATGAATGAAAATACCTAGGATATCCCACGGCTCGAGCTTATTGAGATCCACATCGCGAATGACGTCCAAGTCGATCTTCTGGCAGGCCACCTTCTTCCTCAGGTAGTAGTTCAGCAGCTCCTCCTCCGTCGGGTGGAATCGAAAGCCCGGGGGGACGCACGACTGGCCGTTCACCGTGATGCTCATGGTTTTTTTTTTTACGGGTTGCTCGTAAAGTCGATCGATACTTGTAGAATATGATTGGAAGAAGATCATGTACCAGAGACTAGTAAATATGGAGAGATGGAGTTAAGAGGTTGATGATATTTATATAGATTTGTTAATGGAGTGGCCGATGGAATCATTCACATGTTCTTGGTGTAGTACTTGGACTAGTGGGGTTAGTTTTGCTAATGAGAGAGTAGCCACCCACCTAAATCTTTAGCGAGTGGTCCATATCTAGCTATAGTAAGAAGTATATATACACAGAGAGCGAGTGAACATCTATAACCATGACATACGACCTTAAAAATCTCCTCTCGCTCTATAGCCACATTGCTCTTCAGTAGGCTCATTTCTTCCTCCCTTCACTTCAGTGTAACCACCGCAACAACACCTACAACTCCAACTACAACAGCAAAGACCAACAGCACCAGCATCGACAACAACGAGGGAACATGGATAAAAGTGAGCCAAGGGTTTCTAGAAAGGGAGGGATGATGGATGGGGTCGGAGGCGTTGAGCTTTCAGAGGGTCCACCACACCTAGGAAATTTTAGCAGCTGGGGACACATCGTTAGTTTTAACAGATTTTTCCACTTTCCTTTCTGCGTTTTCGTAGGACAGGAGAGTGTTATTATATTGGTGATGACATGCTTAATCATAATTATGAATATTATATAGTATATATTGGTGCTTTGAGGATCACTTGTATTGTAAGCCAACTACAATTAGCAGTTTGTGCTATTTAATTAGATGGAGGTAAATTAATTTGGATTCTATAATTTGCACATATTCTAATAGGGCCACCCAAGTTGATGGAAATACTATTTCACCTAAAATCAGATATCATAGATCAACGTCTCCCCCAGAGTTGCATGATTTTAATAAAACTATATGTAGAGCACAAATAGTGCTAAAGAAGAAACTAACATGACCTAAGGAAACAATAGTCCTCCTACCTTCAAAAAAAACCTTGGAAAATCTTTACTACAGTTTAAAAAAAAAAAAATTAAATCTTGAAATTTTTGTTGGAAAAATGGATGTATGTTTGAAATATTAATTAATAATAATATTTGTTTTCTTACAACGAATCTATGGCAATGAATCTATTTAACGAATTTATTGGAAATGTGTGTTCTTGCTTAAACGAATCCATACAACGAATCTATGGCAACGAATCTATTTAACGAATCTAGTAGAAAGTTGTATCTTTTCCACTGTGTCTCTTTATCATCTATAAAAGCATAAGTGTTTGAATAATTAAATCACTCAATCCATTCATCAAACATTAAGTCTGAGAGAGAGAGACTACCTACATTGTTTCGTTCAGTTCCTGCGGTGAATTGCTGCTACCGAAGGAGAAGAATCATTGTATCCTGGGAGCCTGATTGCCATTAAACCGTAAGTACCAGTGCGTGACGAATATTGTCTTAAGGACATTGAACCAAGTTCAAGCCTCGGTCTCGATTAAATCTTTATTTTATATTTTAATTTTAGAGTTTAAAATACAGACTTGAACATTTATTCTTACAAATTTATTGTTAATCTCTGCTTCCACAAACTGGACTACCTAATAAACAACTTAATCATGGCATTAATCCATAACCATACATCCCATTGTTTGATTCTTTTCTCGCTGTAACAAATTTAATAAGAAAAGGATATTTGGATAGCAGAGAAGGTGACCACGCACAGCCCACAACCTACGTACCTCTGTTGGCTCCGCCTCTCCCTGCTATATCCGGATCCACTCCAGAAAAACCCGAACTCTCCCCCTCCAATGAAGACCGACACATGATTGCGGGCCAAAACTGCATTCAAAAATCACTACCGAATTTAATATATCCATCATGTTTAGAAATCGTTAATTGGGAACCTTGGATTGAAGAAATAGTTAATTACTTGATATCATATGTCAATTGTGACGTGTGAGGCCCATCAGCCCTCACCTCCATCCTTCGAGGACCTCTATTGTCGAAGAGGGCTAACGAGTCCATCTCACAAGCACACATACAAACGCACATTGCTAAGAGTCTTAAAATTTTCATGCTCCAGCACCCCAACTTCCTCATTCTCCTAAATCTCGTCCTACATCAATCTAGTGGTTGTAGCATGAGTCCGTCTCCATCCCTCGTGAGAAGTTCACGGGCCTTCGAGGTGGAGTTCCATGACGAGATCCATCAACTCCGACTGTGGCTTGGCACTTGAGAGAGCAATGGATTTGGGATATTTTGGTTCGCTTCTGCTGCGATACGTCTGCTTCACATGGTGCATTGAGATGGGTTGTTGGCTCGAAGGACTGTTTGGACTTGAGTTCATGCAGAAGATGTTTCAGAGGTCTGTTCGGTCGAGGCAGATCGTGTTAGTTCCGGGGCTTGACCAAAGATGAAAAACTGATGCAATCGAGATCTGAGATGCCACACAAAAAACATTGCAGTGATCAAACTCAAGATCTACGATGATGCAAAAAACCAAATAGCCAGATTACAATATGAAGGAGAAAAATAGAGAAGAGAAGATCTCTCGTTCTTTCTTGCAAACGTGTTGCAATTGGGACATAACGAGTTACAATAAAGTAGAGAAATATGAGATGAAGAAAAGTTGCTGGGGTGTCAAAACACCGTTGCTCAAAGCAAGATTTGTCCCACACGAATTGCTTAGGAACCAGCAAGTTGAAGAACTTGTGGAACGCTCGAAGTCACCTCTGTTCTGACTCCTCGGATGGACTTGCAATGGCGGCAGCAGCTCCCTCTCTCTCTTTTTTTTTTTTCCTGACTTATAAAATTCGTAGTACCTCACAAAGGAGGTCAGAAGAGAGTATATATAGAGAGAGGGTGGAAACCCTAACCGCCTTTTCAGTTATGAAAAGATTAAATTAAATCCCACAAAGATAGCAATAAAATTAATTCAAATCTTATGGAAAGATTGAATTAAGTCTCACAAAGATGGCAACGAAATTAATTCAAATCTTATGGAAAGATTGAATCAAATTCCACAAAGATGGCAACGAAATTAATTCAAATCCCACAAAGATAGCAACGAAATTAATTCAAATATTATGGAAAGATTGAATTAAATCCCACAAAAAGTGGATCTGAATTAATCGCATTGAATCAGTCTTTCCATAACTGATCGTCTGCACAGTCAGCCTGGTGCGAGTCCATGAGCCCATGAGCCCGAGTCCGAGTCCGAGCCCGAACCCGAGTCCGAGTCCGAGTCGCTAAGCCCCTTTGGGGCTTAGCTCCAAATGGAATTAATCCAAGAGAATGACAAAAGCATTAATGCTTAATCCTTAGAGCCTTATTCTTACCTCCTAGTAAAATCACCCACATGGTTTCCTCCTTATGGTCACCATCCCATGTGCATCTCTCAACAACACAACCAAGTATATATGTTGAGATAACTCATGGTACATTTCTGATGTGGGACTAAACTTTTACAAGGCATGTTGAGAGCAAGCTCTCTCCATGTAAAGAAAGCACCAACAATCCTCCACATATCACAACATATATATGTGTCCAGCGTTGAGCGTTCCCCACAGTAACTGTCCATTTTACATTAGGATAGATGTCGTTGACGACTTGAATCTTCCTGCATGGGTTAAATAACAATGTGATACAAGAATGGACTACGTCTTGAATTCTGCACCACAATTGTAATTCTTTCCACTCACAAAGTGTAGTTACGTGTGCTTCTGGCTGCACATTAAAGGCCCTGCGCTAGCCTGGTTTCAGTGTATAATTTTGGGCGTCTACAAGTTTACCCTCAAGAGACGGCCTGATATCTCTTTCCATACACTATAGGTGAGTTCTTTATTAAAGAGACATGGCATGAAGCCTTGCGCTTCCTTGCGGTGCTACGCCGCTATGACATGGCATGAAGCCGAGGCATTACCCCTACCTGGAAACCTCATCGTAATGTCATACTACTGTAGCATGAGGTCTCAGTCTCTTTGTAGTGCCAATCTACTCAGCATGAAGCCTAAGGCTTCCTTGCGGTGTTACGCCGCAATGACATGGCTTACAATGCCGAGGCTTTACCCCTACCTGGGTACCTCATCGTGGTGTCGTGCCACTGTAACATGGGACCATCCTCCCCTTTGTAGTGTTGTCTACAACTCTTTAATTACTTCATACAACATTAGACTACCTGCCTATTTGCGGTGCTACGCCGCTATGACTTGGCTTGCAAAGCCGAGGCATTACCCCAGACCTGAGAACCTCATGGTGGAGTCACCCCACTGTAGCATGGAGTTTTACTCCTTGTAGTGCTGCTCTACCGTGCTTCCTGTAAAGCACACCAGGCATTCACTCTGCCTGAGAGAGCTCATTAAGGCGTTTAAGCCAACCTTCCACAGGATCTATTTTTTTTGCAGAAAATACATAGTAGACAACAGTAGTTATGGGTCCGTATCCCTTCCATGTTCCAGAGAACAAGTACCTACTGTTACCTGATAGTTTTCCAGTCAGTGAACCTCCTTTGAACCAAAGTTAGATGCCTAGTAGATTTCTTTTTGAACTAATAGCATAAAACTTTATGGTAGGATTACAAAGACACACTATCAGAATGCCTTCAAGCCCATTTTACAAGCTGTGTCATCGACCAACTGGCGCTTGAGGCCCTTTGTGAACGGATCTGCTAGGTTCTCCTGACTCCGAACATCAATCACTGCAATTACATTTCTTTTGATAAGATCGTGTACTGTCCTGTGCTTCAACCGTACAGTCCTCTTCTTTCCGTTGAAGAGGTCATTTGATGCCACCGCCGCAGTCGCCTGGTTGTCACAGTATATCGGTATCACCGGTATCTGAGCCCCAACCACTGGAAGATCATACATGAGCTCCCGAAGCTATTCTGCTTCATCTGCTACAGTTTCAAGTGCATAGAATTCAGATTCCATGGAGGAACGAGAGAGTATAGTCTGCTTCTTCGACTTCTACGATATAGCAGCTCCACCCAAGAAAAAGACATATCCACCTGTGGATCTCTCGCTTTCTACCTCTGAACACCAGCTAGCATCACTGAAGCCTTCCACTACTGTCGGATACCCATTGTAGTGCAGTGCATATATCTGAGTCTTCTTATGATATCTCATCATCCGCTTCACAGCTTTCTAGTGCTCAACCCCTGGGTTGCTTGTGAACCGACTCAGCATTCCCACGGCGAAAGCTATGTCAGGCCTTGTGGCAGTGGTTGCGTACATTAAACTTTCGATAATGCTAGAATACTCCAGCTGTCTGATGCTTTCCCTCGAGTTTGGCTTCAACTTCTGATCACACCTGTATGGCATATCGATCCATGGAAGATCCTTATACCCATAGCGTATGAGCATCTTCTCAATGTAGTGAGATTGTGACAGCGCTACTCCAGTGTCTGTCCGGATGATCTTTATGCCCAAGATGATATCTGCATCCCGCAAGTCCTTCATACTGAACTTGGTTGAGAGGAACTTCTTTGTCTCCGTGACACAGCCTATATCCGTCCCTAGGATTAGCATGTCGTCCACGTACAGACAAACGATGACTCCTCTTCTATCAGCGAACTTTGTGTAAACACATTTGTCCGTCTCGCTGACTATGTAGCCGTTTGACCTAATAACTTTGTCAAACTTTTTATGCCACATCTTGGGAGCTTGCTTCAAACCATATAATGATTTCATCAATTTGTAGACTTTGTCTTCAAGACCTTTGACGACAAATCCATCTGGTTGTTGTATGTAAATCTCTTCGGTCAGCTCCCCATTCAGGAATGCTGTCTTTACATCCATCTGATGTATCACCAACTTATGTATGGCTACTAGAGCGATTAACATCCTGATGGTGGTCATCCGAGCTATTGGAGCGTACGTGTCAAAAGTAGTCTATCTCCTGTTTCTATAAAAATCCCTTGGCTACCAGCCTGGCCTTGAACTTGTCAATAGTTCCATCTGCCTTCATCTTCTTCTTGAAGATCCATTTACATCCGATGGGCTTTTCTCCTTCAGGTAGATCTACCAACACCCATGTGTTATTGGAGGTGATAGAGTCAAACTCGTCATTCACTGCCTCCTTCCGGAAGATAGCATCTCTGGTCTTCGTCGCCTCATCATAGGTAAGCGGATCTGCTTCCACATGATAGGTGACAAAGTCATCTCCGAAGTCTTTAGGTCTCCTCGCTCGCTTTGCTGACGGCTCTGCAAGTTCTGATACAAGAGTTATTTCATCAACAACAGCTTCTTCTTGGACTACTGGCCCATATGAGATTTCAGTCTCATTTGCACCTACATCATTTTTCGGAATGTTCGAAAGAACAATGTGTTTGTCTTTTACAAACTTGTCTTCAAAGTATTCAGCATCGCGAGATTCGATGATATGATTTGACTCAATATCAAGAAATCTCCGAGCATCACTCTTCTCGGCATACCCCAAGAAGATTGCCTTCGTAGTCCTTGTCCCCAGCTTCTGAATCTTCAGATCTGGAAGCTTCACATACGCCAGACACCCCCACACTCGAATGACATTCAAGTTTGGTCTGACTTTGAACCAGAGTTCATGAGGAGTTACGTCCGAAGTTGTATATGGTACTCTATTCAGAATGAAAGTGGCCGTTAATGCAGCTTCTCCCCAGTAGCATTTTGGAAGACCTATAGTAAGCAGCATTGAATTCATCATTTCTGTTAATGTTCGGTTCTTCCTCTCTGCTACTCCGTTGGATTGAGGAGAATATGGAGCAGTAGTCTCGTATATGATTCCATGTTCTTTGCAGAACGATGCGAAGTCATGAGACCTGTACTCCCCACCTCGATCACTTCTCAAACTCTTGAGTTGTTGTCCAGTCTGCCGTTCAGCTTCGGCCCTGAACTCTCTGAACTTCTCGAAAGCTTCGTCTTTAGTCTTGAGCAAGTAGACGAATGCGTATTTTGAGAAGTCGTCGATGAAGGTTATGAAATACTTCATTCCGGCCTTCGTGGAGAAATATTTGAAGTCACAGATATCGGAGTGTACTAACTCCAGAAGATCTGTGCTACGATTGACCCGATGAAAGGGTTTTCTTGTGATCTTCGTCTGAGCACATACTTCACACTTCTCCACCTTACCCCCACATTTGGAGATAAGTTCTAGACTAGACATTTTGTTAATTCTTTTACAATGAACATGTTCTAGTCTATTATGCAACAACTCAAGAGAATAATCAAAAAATACAACTGTATTAATGTCATCAAACTGGTTGATAAGCTGAATTTTAAACATTGCTTTGGTTTGATAAGCCTTCCTGAAGTATGTTCCCTTCTTGGACATCACCATCTGACCAGCATTGATGTCCATCCTCAAGCCTGCGTTGCAGAGCAGGCTCCCAGAGATCAGGTTCTTGGCAATCGCCGGAACATGCTTCACACCTTGAAGCGTCAGAGTGTTCCCAGAAGTGAGTTTTAGCTCTACAGTCCCGATCCCCAGAACATCAGCTTGGGCCTGGTTCGTCATGACAACCTTCTCAGATATCGGCTGGTACGTGACGAACCATTCCTTGCCAGAACAGACATGGCAAGTCGTACCAGTGTCTATCCACCAGTCAGAGTCAACCCCCACAGTTGTGACCTGTGCGATCATAGCAACAATGTTAGAAACCAATGAAACCTTACTAGGCTCACCTTTCTCTGATTGTTTATTCTTGGATCTGCATTCACTCTTGTAGTGGCCTTTCTTGCCACAATTAAAATAAGTCACTTGGGACTTGGACTTCTGTTGCTTGAATGAAGGACCCTTCACTTTTAGATTGGTGAAGTCCTTCTTCTTGTGATGAGAAGCCGCCTGCTTCCCCTTGGGATCTTTCGTCTGTACTAGATTGGCCTTAGCCAACTGTTTGGACAGAGTGTCCATCTTCTGTTGGGAACGCATCTCGTCCTCAATATGGATCTCTTGAAGTAGATCTCCCAAGCTAATGTCTAGCTTCTTTCTAAGCATCCTTGCATAGAAGGTACTCCATCCAGCAGGAAGTTTTGAGATGATCCCTCCAACGACAAACTTGTCGGGAAGGGACATCTCTTCGTCTTCCAGTTTCTGACGCAGCTTCAGAAATTTCTTCACCTGTGGCAACATGGACTTTCCGTCCTCAAAAAGCAATTTGTGATATTTTTCAACCACAAACATCTTGCTCCTGTTCCTGTCTTCTTCATACAGGTTTTCCACAGACTCCCATATGTCTCTGGCAAATTCCTTCTTCGAGTAGGATTCTGCCAGGGAATCCTCCATAGCATTCAGGATGAGAAGCCTGCAGATGCTATTTTCTCTTCTCCATTTGGCCTGGAGTTTGGTAGCCGCATTGATTACGGCAGTAGACCCAGTGTCTGGAACAGAAGGTTCTTCCTCCAACAGTACATGATCAACGTCTTTGAGTTGAAGAGTTAGATAAACCTTCCTCTTTCAGACTTGATAATGCTCTCCATCGAACTTTTCCAACTTGCAGTAGTCCGATTGGACGAGCGAAGCATTAATGTTTTCCATCTACAAGGATCTTACTTTGAGATTGTTAGTCCCGGGGCTTGACCAAAGATGGAAAACTGATGCAATCGAGATCTGAGATGTCACACAAAAAACTTTGCAGTGATCAAACTCAAGATCTATGATGATGCAAAAAACCAAATAGCCAGATTACAATATGAATGAGAAAAATAGAGAAGAGAAGATCTCTCGTTCTTCCTTGCAAACGTGTTACAATTGGGACAGAACGAGTTACAATAAAGTAGAGAAATATAAGATGAAGAAAAGTTGCTGGGGTGTCAAAACACCGTTGCTCAAAGCAAGATTCGCCCTACACGAATTGCTTCCAGGAACCAGCAAGTTGAAGAACTTGTGGAACGCTCGAAGTCACCTCTGTTCTGACTCCTCGGATGGACTTGCAATGGCGGCAGCAGCTCCCTCTCTCTTTTTTTCTGACTTATAAAATTCGTAGTAACTCACAAAGGAGGCCAGAAGAGAGTATATATAGAGAGAGGGTGGAAACCCTAATCGCCTTTTTAGTTATGGAAAGATTGAATTAAATCCCACAAAGATAGCAATGAAATTAATTCAAATCTTATGGAAAGATTGAATTAAGTCCCACAAAGATGGCAACGAAATTAATTCAAATTTTATGGAAAGATTGAATCAAATCCCACAAAGATGGCAACGAAATTAATTCAAATCCCACAAAGATAGCAACGAAATTAATTTAAATCTTATGGAAAGATTGAATTAAATCCCACAAAAAGTGGATCTGAATTAATCGCATTGAATCAGTCTTTCCATAACTGACTTGTAGTCTGCACAGTCAGCCTGGTACGAGTCCATGAGCCCATGAGCCCGAGTCCGAGTCCGAGTCCGAGCCCGAGTCCGAGTCGCTAAGCCCCTTTGGGGCTTAGCTCCAAATAGAATTAATCCAAGAGAATGACAAAAGCATTAATGCTTAATCATTGGAGCCTTATTCTTACCTCCTAGTAAAATCACCCACATGGTTTCCTCCTTATGGTCACCACCCCATGTGCATCTCTCAACAACACAACCAAGTATATATGTTGAGATAACTCATGGTGCATTTCTGATGTGGGACTAAACTTTTACAAGGCATGTTGAGAGCAAGCTCTCTTCATGTAAAGAAAGCACCAACAGATCAGTGTTTCTTTAAGTGTATGATTTCAATGTTCTTTCGCTCCTTTACTTTTACACTTAATGAAATTGATGTACATGTTTCGTTCCGTATGCTATGAGTTGTTATGTGCTAATAAAAAAACGAAGATAGAGATAGTAATTATTCTTGTTGTCAATTTGCTGAATAGAACATGGAAAATTAACTTGTTGTGCTAGATGTAAATTTTCGTACTACTGCTATATATACATGTAGTTTGCATTGTTCGAATATGCTATCACATAGAGTATAGCTTCATGGTTCTATTTTTATACAGAATATAGTATTGTTTTATGTATCATGTGGTACGTACAGATAGTGAGTTGTTTCAGAGAGAGATGGAACATACAAGGGTTTGGTACCGTTGGGTTGCCAAGATAGAATCATTGGACTAGTTAGAATGATATGAGCGGCTCGAGGGGTATGGAAATGCCGAAGATATGTCTTGTGGTAAACGCTAAGTAGAAATTTGTATACTATTTTAGATTTATATCATACATATGTTATAGTTTAACTGTTCATGAATATTACATGGTCATGAACAACTTGTGCACAATGGTATTTTTTTCTCGAACGGTTGTCGGGACAATCGGGTCGACCTAGGAAGAACATGGGTGCTGTAGCACCGGATGATTTGGGGCCTACAGTGGGGCTAGCTATCCAGACTGGAAGGATCGTCATCTCATTAGAAGTCCAATATGGCTTGTGGTGCCAGTGATCTTTATATAGTTTGGTTGTACACTAATGTTATATGCTTGCAGGCCTACGATCTTGGCACAAGAACATGACACTTGACACAATTTTGTACTCATGATTGCTAATGAATGTCTTATTTAGGAACACAGATTTTGGCACAGCTATTATGTATCATTTGTTGATATTGTTGTATGACAGGAAAGGATGGTAAGTATTGGGTAAGATCAACGCTCTTGCATGACACAGTTATACTTTGGACACATAAATTATGTCATATAACTGATCATAAGGCAAGATTAGAAAGACCAAATAATGTTGGCTGCACTCACTAATTCAGCATTTTGGTTCGTTGGCGTCCACTAGAGACCGCTCAATAGTACTCATGTACTGAACCCACCCGCCCACCCCCCCCCCCCCAAATTTTGCAGGTATGGGAAGGTAACTTGGTCAGTGTTAAAGCATCGGAGAGTTAGTAAGTGAGCTGGAGCCTCTCATTCAAAATATAGTTTTTCTGTTATAAAGGACGCAATGTATGGAACATCATTGTATTGTATGGTTTTTGAGTTGTAAGCCGTGTAGCATGATTCCTTGTACACACACACACACACACACATACACACACACACACACACACACACTCACAGAGATTCTAATCAAGTTGCTCTTTGGGTTCAAGCCGTTATAATTTTTGCTGCTATCAATAAAGAGAATTATTATTTTTATACCTTTTATATATTGACATTCTATTTATTTCGGTTGTGGTGACTTTGATTATTGAGATCGCCATTGTTCGCATTTTGGTACCTGTCTTGTACATGTGCAATTTAGGGTTTATGGCGTCACGTTCAGTGATGTAATGTCCCGCTCCGCACGGTACATTATGCTGAGTCGTTGACTCGATTACGTATCGGTACGAATCGATACAAAGAGTTATATTGTCCCAAGAGGATGCATCGAGTCGGGTAGTTACATTGACCCAAGGAACGCATCGAGTAAGATCGATGCAAGTATTAAGTTGGCCCGAGGGAAAGCAGTGAGTCGGTTCGTAGATTCTAAGAAATTGAATCGACGCAAGACAATTGACCGATTCGAATAAATATTGATTTTAGTTGGTTTCGTGTGCAGGCTATACGTTTATGCTGAAATATTAGAGGTCGACACTTTGCCTTATTTAGAAAGGGGTCCGCAAAACCAATCATCGTCTTGCGACGGACCGAGGCATTGGCACGGTAAGCCAAATCGGACGTATACTTCAATGAAGCACGAAGTGCTCGAATGGCTAAGTCAGGAGAGTTGGCCGTGCAACGAAGTTATAAAATCGAGCAGCATCGGCTAGACGAAACGATAAGACGTATCAACTCAAGGTGGGGGAACATTGACTTCTCTTTCCTACTCCTTCATGCCTAAGTAAAATATATATCATTGTATGCTGAGTTGACCTATCGACGCCCCGGACGTTGCTCGATAGAGAGATAAACATAGTGCGTGTCGAATACTAGATAGAACGATTGAAATGAATCGTGCATCAAATGTACGAGTCGATATGGGACATATGAATATCGCAAGGGCGAGCGTCTCGGTGCGCAAGCAATGAGAATATAGAATAAACGTATCGACGAGTGCCTAAATGCACAAGTTATTTTGTGCCCCGTACATGAGTTAGAATGCTAGAATATTGAAAGACTATATCGGCGCGAGTGCCTCAGTGCACGAGCTATAGAACATTGAATACCCTATCGAGGCATGCCTCAGTTGTACGAGTCGGAGGGAAGGAACATAAGTCTAACACGTTGAATACTACGGCGTAGAATACGGAAACACGGCTTCGAGGTGTGCATTGAATGCACGATGTAAGAAAAGACGACAAATATGCGCAGCTGCACGATAATTTCAAAAGATGGCTTCGTTGAGAAGAGAACAGTTGTGGCATGGATGTGACATAACTATCGATGCGGCATGGTGCCTTTGAAATGTTCATGGCCTTCGGGACGTTCGTTGAGAACATTGGGGCGTTGTGCCAATTGAAATAAAGATAGGCAAACTTGCATGGTTGTATGAAAGATAAGATGTATTGCATGGTGAAATAGACTTAAAGATATGAAGAAGCCTGTGCATGGGCATCCCTCGAACGTGGTACGCCAGGGCGCTGGGACCGTTCGGCCGAGGAGGGATATTAGATAAGGTTGGTATTGTTGGTGCACTTCATATAGACGGTTAGCGACCTGCTATTGAATGTGATAAGCCACTTACCAAGTATTTTGGGGGTCCTCTGTTTGTTTGGGTTAGCAACCGCACATAGTGATTATCGTTTTACATATTCGATTTGAGAAACATAAGTCCATTTTGGCCCAAAAAGCTAGTGAAAGTGCAAAGTATATCTATATCCTACACAGATAGATCCTGGATCGAAAGTGCAATGTACACACATATCGGGCACATATAGATCCACATATAGAGCACTTATAACATGACAGAAAAAGCTGGTAGACGTATTCACCTTGCGTCGGTGCAAGGACGAGTACGTCGATGTTGGTAAGAAGTCACGAAACAAATACGAGATTGCTTGCCTATTTACTTATGTGAATCGAATAACATGTTTGCCATGATAACATGCTTTACAGTCTTCAAATATACCATGAACTGATCCTAAGGAGAACATAGAAAGAGAACTAAATTGTATGTTTGCAAGAATCAATACAATACTAAATATCGATTTGTTAAGTGGGTCTTTGATCAGTACAGCGAGGACGAAAGTACTAATCCTCCACTAGTTTGCTAGCAGGTTTAGGGATTTGGTCTGCTCGCGACGAAGCTTCGCTTGAATGCGTTGAGGCTTGGAATATCGAAGCGTATTGAGGCGTGCGGCCGCATTGACGCTCGGACATGCAACAGGATTGATGCGGTCGAGATATCGAAGGCATGATGTATGGAACGGTGAAATTATTTGTGGGCAAGAGAGAACCTGAGTGTTGTAGCCAATCTGTCATATATTGTTGGGCTATTGAAAGCCTTTGTAATCTTCGTTCATGTATCAATAACGAGAATTGTTTCGTATACTCTGTTTTCGTTCGTTGCTAATACCAAATCAAAGATAACCATTTGAGAACATGTCATCTTGCCTTGTATGAGTACAACTCCAGACTCGTATGGCATCACGTCCCAGCGGGGACGATGATTCGGATAAATCGATGCGAGGACAAAACGATTTTTCGGGTCGGGGCGTGACAAATTGGTATAATAGCTCTAGGCTCAATTTTTTCAGAACGCTTGCTTCGTTTCAATTTCAAAGAGTTGTCCACCACCAATCAAATCACAGTTGACTCTACTCGATGCCGCACTGGATGTTCCATACAATAAGTCTATTATAAATCATGTAATTTTGTCGCGTGTTATTTTGGAAATTATATGATGTTTGTTGGAAAAGTCATAAAAGGTTTGTTGCTGCAAGTGCAACAAGTTACGAGAAGTGAATTCAAGAATTTGTTGCTGCAAGTGCAACACGTAGTGAATTGTGATTTGAGATGTTCATTGTTTGCAACGATCGATATGAGAAATTTTGGTTGAATCGATACAATAAAAGTCGTGGAATGTTACTGCAGCAATTGCAACGCGTTGATTGTAAATGATGCATTGAAAGAAAATGAAAGTTGATATCGAATGTGTTGAACAGATTCACATATTGACTTTGAATATCAAAAATAAATCGTTGCACGAGGTGCAACAAATGTCAAAAATAAATCGTTGCACGAGGTGCAATGAATGTCAAAAATAAGTCGCTGTACAATGTACAATACGTGTCGGAAGTAAATTGTTGCACGTGGTGCAATGCATGTCAAAAGTAAAATCGTTGTACGAGTGCAACGGATATCGAGAATGAATTGTTGTATGAGATGCAACGGAAGGAACCAAAAGTTATAAATCGAGAAACAAATCGTTCGGTAGCACACCGAACTTGAACTTATATTGGCGAATGTACACATTAGCCGAATTGTGTTGGATTTTGATTAATCAAAGTTACGGTTGTGGTCAAGCATGATCACTGCAAAAATCGTGAGTCAAAAGAGATTGTTGGTCGATACCACGTATGCGAGAAAAATGACTTGATTTTCGAGTGGTATATGCTATACCAGATATGCGATGAATGACTCGATTCTGAGTGGTATATGATATACCACTTGTGCGATGAATTGCATCGACGCGTTGTGAGAATTTCGGAAGATTCATCCGCAATAGACGGGATAGCACCGAGACTCGATTGAAGATTTGTATGACGGTATGTTGATACAAGTATTCTTTGATGATCGGTTAGGACGGTACGGTGGGACTTGTATTATTGAATGATACATCGATTGAAAATTTATATGACGGTCGAATGACAGAAACTAGCGAAAAGATTATGCCTTGAGGCAAAAATTGGATTGGTGGGATAGAAAACATGAAACGTTGTAATTGAACCGCACGACTTGCGAGCTCGATGAAAATGTTGGGCGATACAAATTATAATCGAATCGTACGACTTACGATCTCGAAAAAATGTTAGAATACACGAATGAAATCGAATCGCACGATTTGCGATCTCGATAGAAATGTTAGTCGATGCAAAGTAAAATTGAATCACACGACTTGCGATCTCAATAGAAATGTTGGACGAGATAAAATATAATCGGATCGCGGGATGTACGACTACGGTGAAGAGTTAGTTGATGCAGATAAATAGTGTCCAAGAGATAGTTGGTTACGTTACGGCAAAACTCATTTGAGTACGACTGAAAAACACGCAAAACTTAGAGGGCGAGATCGTATGACTTGAAGGTTCGATGTTGGATAATCGGTAACTCAGTTACGCGATCAAAGTATAGCTGGATGCGGCAAATCGAAAAATGAGTTGATGCGTATGGAAAAGTTCGTTGCGAACTTGGATGTATGCGATGTGAGTTAAGTTGACATTGAAATAGATTCAAAGTCGACCCTTGCGCTATCAAAATTGATATGAACTATGAGAATCGATACGCCAAGAAACGTAAGCACAATATGAGAACACACAACGGGGTAGGCCTACGATATCAGGATTTTCGAAAACGACAATACGAAGGTGTCGACTTGATTGATCGTAAACCTTGTGATTGATCATGACGAGACTATAAAGTCATCGACGATTGTCCTGATGCGTATAGCATCTCGGATGTCGAGCATAGGTAGAAAGACTCAAACTCGATACGAGTAGATGTTTCGTAAGTTGCAAAATTTTCTACGGTAGTGCATGAGTTAGTTGGAGGCTAGTTATGCATCAGTTGTGCCGATAGAAATGGTTGTGTATGGATTTGGGTTAGTCCGATAGAATGGTCGGAATGTGATTTGGCTCCGAAATAAGATATAGCATGGTTCGTAGTAAACTGTCCTTCGATGATAATCCACAATTATCGAGCATAGCTTCAGGGCAGTTGACCCTAGAAGACTTGACTGCCAAATCAAATTGAATGTTACAGACCTACAAGATGACCCATGCGATGTCGAATATGAAATTGCGTTAAGAAAGAAAAATGTGGTGTATATTGACGATAAGTCTAGGCGACCAAAAATTGTTGGAACAACTTTCGATTGAGAATGATCTAGTTAGATCTTAAGTATTCTTTGGATGAATGCTTAAATGGTTATGTTGGTCGATGATAGAACTAGAAATTCACGAACGAACTTGGTAATTCGTATAGGTGATTACGAGAAACGTGCAATGCACGAGAGGGAACGACTTACAAGTTATGTCATTAGATTTGGATTCATCTTACAATTGAGCTTGCGTGAATCGAACTTATATTCGATGTTGCGAGACAGACGAGTTTAGAATTTGGCTAAAATTTTTCTACTCGATGGGAATCGAACGTAAGACACATCGTAGAGACCTTCGTGTCAAGGCGATCGTTGCCTTGAGCATCGTCGACTTGAATTAAACTTTATGTCGGATATATTTTGGCCTTTGTACAATGTCAATTTAAAGTTGCGTCAGGAGAATTTGAGCACGGTGTCTAGGTAAATCACCTAACGGACGTAGTCCTGAATGTTAATACTTTTGCAAGTCAACAAAAGATAATCATGTCGAGATAAGATACGAAGTGAAACTTCAGAAATAAGTTGGGTAGCGACGTCGAACGTAAGGCTTTGCGGAGACCCATTGTGATCGGATGCGCGACGGCTTGATGCGACGCATAGAATTGATAGTTCCGATGAAACTTATAAAGTGAGAAATACGATTTTTGAATCGCATCGTGTGCCCTGACTTTTGCTGGAGGATCGTGTATGTATTAATATGCATATGCAATAAAATTACGAGAACATATATTAGAGCCCAAGTCTGATCGAGAGTATGAGGTAGCAAGTAATTGAGAATAAGAAGTTACATGTTAGCTTTGTTTCGATATCCTACAACCAAGCTTGGCAGAAATGCATATATTGGTGGGATGCCTAAAATATGTATGATTCTAAACTAAGTTGTATGATCCAAACGATAGTGAGACGAGATCGTGGAACGATCTAGTGAAACCCTTGAAAATTTAGTATTGGTTTCGGTTCGAGTACGAACCTTGTTTTGAGTGGTATATTATGTAATATTCTGCTCCGCATGGTGCATTATGCTGAGTCGTTGACACGAAGAGTTGCGTTGAACCGATTACGTATCGGTACGAATCGATACAAAGAGTTACGTTATCCTGAGAGGATGCATCGAGTCAGATAGTTACATTGACCCGAGGAACGCATCAAGTAAGATCGATGCAAGTGTTAAGTTGGCTCGAAGGAAAGCAGTGAGTCGGTTCGTAGATTCTACAAAATCGAATCGATACAAGGAAATTGATCGATTCGAATAAATATTGATTTTAGTTGGTTTCGTGTGTAGGCTATACATTTACGCTGAAATATTAGAAGTCGACATTTTGCCTTATTCAGAAAGGGGTCCGCGAAACCAATCATCGCCTTACGACGGACTAAGGCGTTGGCATGGTAAGCCAAGTCAGACGTATAATTTAATGAAGTACGAAGCGCTCGAATGGCTAAGTCAGGAGAGTTGGTCGTGCAACGAAGTTATAAAATTGAGCCACATCGGCTCGACGAAACGACAAGACGTATCGACTCAAGGTGGGAGGATATTGACTTCTCTTTCCTACTCCTTCATGCCTAAGTAAAATATATATCATTGTATGCTGAGTTGATCTATCGACGCCACGGGTGTGGCTCGATAGAGAGATAAACATAGTGCATGTCGAACACTAGATAGAACAATTGAAATGAATCGTACATCAAATGTACGAGTCGCTATAGGACATTTAAATATCACAAGGGCGAGCGCCTCGGTGCGCAAGTAATGAGAACATGGGATAACTGTATCGACTAGTGCCTAAATGCACAAGTTATTTCGTACCCCGTGTACGAGTTAGAATGCTAGAACATTGAAAGACTATATCGGTGCGAGTGTCTCAGTGCACGAGCTATAGAACATTGAATACCCTATCGAGGCATGCCTCAGTTGCACGAGTCGGAGGGAAGGAACATAAGTCTAACGCGTTGAATACTAAGACGTAGAATACGAAAACACGGCTTCGAGGTGTGCATTGAATGCACGATGCAAGAAAAGACGGCGAATGTGCGCAACTGCACGATACTTACAAAAGATGGCTTCGTTGAGAAGAGAATAGTTGTGGCATGGATGTGACATAACTGTCAATGCAGCATGGTACCTTTGAAATGTTCATGGCCTTCGGGGCGTTAGTTGAGAACATTGGGGCGTTGTGCCAATTAAAATAAAGATAGGCAAACTTGCTTGGTTGTATGAAAGATAAGATGTATTGTATGGTCAAATGGACTTAAAGATATGAAAAAGCCTGTGCATGGGCATCCTTCGAACGTGGTACGCCAGGGTGCTGGGACCGTTCGGCCGAGGAGGGATATTAGATAAAGTTGGTATTGCTGGTGCACTTCATATAGACGGTTAGCGACCTGCTATTGAATATGATAAGCCACTTACCAAGTATTTCGGGGGTCCTCTGATTGTTTGGGTTAGCAACCGCACAGAGTGATCATCGTCTTACATATTTGATTTGAGAAACATAAGTCCATTCTAGCCCGGAAAGCTAGTGACCTTCATATAGTTAAGGACGATGGGTTGAAAGTGCAATGTATATCTATATCCTGCACAGATAGATCCTGGGTCGAAAGTGAAAGGTACACATATATCGGGCACATATAGATCCACATAGAGAGCACTTATAACATGACTGGGAAAGCTGGTAGGCGTATTCACCTTGTGTTGGTGCAAGGGCGAGTGCATCGATGTTGGTAAGAAGTTACGAAACAAACACGAAATTGCTTGCCTATTTACTTATGTGAATCGAATAATATGCTTGCCATGATAACATGCTTTACAAATATGCCATGAACTGATCCTAAGGAGAACATAGAAAGAGAACTAAATTGTATGTTTGCATGAATCAATACAATACTAAATATCGGTTTGTTAAGTGGGTCTTTGATCAGTACAGCGAGGACAAAAGTACTAATCCCCCACTAGTTTGCTAGTAGGTTCAGAGATTTAGTCTGCTCGTGGCGAAGCTTCGCTTGAATGCATTGAGACTTGGAATGCCGAAGCGTATTGAGGCGTGCGGCCGCATTGACGCTTGGACATGCAACATGATTGATGCGGCCGAGATATAGAAGACATGATGTATGGAACGGTGAAATCCTTTGTGGGTAAGAGAGAACCTGAGTGTTGTAGCCAATCTGGCATATATTGTTGGGCTATTGAAAGCATTTGTAATCTTTGTTCATGTATCATTAAAGAGAATTGTTTCGTATACTCTGTTTCCGTTCGTTGCTAATACCAAATCAAAGATAACCATTTGAGAACTTGTCACCTTGTCTTGTACGAGTGCAACTCCAGACTCGTACGGCATCACGCCCCAGCGAGGATGATGATTCGGATAAATCGATGCGAGGACGAAGCGATTTTCCGGGTCGGAACGTGACAAGTGACGACTTTTGATCCTGCGGAATTGGAACGTAACAGCTTCAACGTTGCTAAGACGTTAAAGAGTTTGTTGACGGGGTGGAGCTTCTCATTCAAGATGTATTTTGTATTATAAGGGACATAATGTATGGAATATCAATTTATTGTATAGTTCTTGAGTTGTAAGTCTTGTGACATATTTCAATATATTTGAGAGAAAGTGTTTGTATCCGAGTTGTTCTTTGGCTTCGAGCTAGTTATAATTTTAGTTGCAATATTATCAATAATAAATCTAGTATATATCGAATTTCTATTTTTCCTGCCGCGGCCTTAATTATTGAGATCGTTTTTCATTCAATGACGACTTTTAGTCCTACGAAATTGAGACGTGACAATACCAAAATATTTCAAATTTATCTGGGAGCAAGTAGACTCATCATATATTTGATCAAAGCGTTCTTTTGCATATAAGTTCCTTAATCTGCTTTACTTTTACATAAATATATATCCTAACATTTATTATTTTTCTAGAAGAAGTATGACTTATTAGTCCTAACGTGTTGAAAAAATTAAAATTAGATCTTTGATTTGTTAAGTACTACTAATTAAATGTGAAGAAAAATAGATTCTAATAATTTTATTTTAAAAAACTGTAATAAATTGAGAATAATTTTGGTAATTTATCTTAAAAATTCGAAGACATTGTAAAAATCTCATTGGCAATTACAATTCTCAAATTAAAATAGATTATGGACTTATAGGCAGAATATTGGTTTAATCTAGAGAATAAGTCTTTACTCACCTAGTCCTTAGCTAATGTGTGTGGTCAGGAGTCTCTAGCTAGTGTGTGTGGCCAGGAGTATTATCCTCCTTCTACTTTTCTTGCTAACCACATCTTCAATTTTGTATAAGCCTATATAAAGGCTTTAGTTGCATGAATGAAATCACAACGAAAAGCATTCCTCTCTTTCTCATTTCTTGTCTACTTTCAAACAAAGTGTTGATACTCTTACATAGGTTAGTACGCCAAGCTTCAAACCGACATTTGGTATCAGAGCACCAGGTTGTATGCCAAAGTATCTTCGACTCGACAAGATGTCAATCATCGAACACTCGTCGGCGCCAACAACAAAGGAGGGAAGTATAACCCTGCACTACCCGATGCTGACATCTTGCAATTACTCCACTTGGGCGATCAAGATGGAGGTCTTCATGGAGGCTCAAGGCGTTTGGGATGCCATTGAACCCGCGGCCAGGGTGGTCGTAGAAAAGAAGAAGGACAAGATGGCGTTGGCGTGCATTTTCCAAGCTGTCCCCGAGGAAATCCTACTCCAGCTGGCCAAGCACAAAACGGCTAAGGAAGCTTGGAAAAGCTTGAAGACAAGGTACCTAGACGCTGATCGGGAGAAGAAGGCAAGGATTCAAACCTTGAAGAGTGAGTTCGAGGCTCTTCGTATGAAGGAGACAGACTCCATCAATGAGTTTGTAGGGAAATTGATGACCCTCGCAAACAAGATTCGTGGATTGGGAGACGAAATAGAGGATGTCGTCATCGTCAAGAAGCTGCTCGTCTCCGTCCCAGACAAGTACCTGCAGGTCGTTGCTATGATCGAGCAATTTACGGATGTGGAGACCACGCCGGTCGAGGAAGCGATCGGCCGCCTCAAAGCGTACGAAGAACGCATACGCGGTCGAGGTGAGAGCAACAATGGAGAACTCTTGCTTACTCACACTGAGTGGCAGGCACGGTCGAAGAAAGACGATGCCGATTCTTCGTCGAGAGGAAAGGGGCACTTTAGCAACGATCGGGGCCGTGGCAAGCCCCGTGGTCGTGGTCGCGGGCACGGCAGGGGTGGCCGTGGCGGCCAAATAGCGCAACACCAGGAGGGTGAGGGAACTCGCGGCTCAGGCTCCAACTGCGACAAATCAAAAATCAAGTGCTTCAATTGTGAAAACTTTGGGCACTATGCGTCGGAGTGTCGCAACAAGCATCGTGTTGAGGAGGTGAACCTTGTACGAGCACAAAACAAGGAGGCCGCATTGCTGCTGGGAGAGACTCAGGAGGAGACGCCTGACCTCGTCATGCTCAATGAAGAGAAGATAGAACAAGACTTGCGCGGAACTGGAGAAGCACAGGCCGACACTGACGTTTGGTACCTTGACAACGGCGCTAGCAACCACATGACGGGACACCGAGGAAAGTTCAAGGACCTTGATCTGAATATCACCGGCCATGTCAAGTTTGGCGACGGCTCAACCATGCGGATTGAGGGCAAGGGATCAATCCTGCTCCAATGCAAGAATGGGGAACAACGACTTCTGTCGGAGGTATACTTCATTCCAAACTTAAGAAGTAATATATTGAGCCTTGGTCAATTAACGGAAGATGGAAGCAAGGTGGAGATTGTCGGCTCCTACTTGAGGGTGTTCGACAGGAACGACATCCTGCTGATGAAGGTACGGAGATCACCTAACCGTCTGTACAAGATAGCTCTTGAATCTTGTAGGCCGATATGTCTAATGGCCAAAGTACGAGACCCAGCTTGGTTGTGGCATGCAAGGGTCGGGAACGTGAATTTTTTTGCGCTCAAGATGATGGCAGAGAAGGGAATGGCCACCGGACTGCTGAAGATTTCTCACCCAAACCAACTCTGTGATGGGTGCCTCATCGCCACACAGGCACGACTACCGTTCCCACTGCAGGCAAGCTTCAGAGCTGAGAAGACACTGCAACTTGTGCACGCCGACATTTGTGGCCTGATTACACCCGCTACACTTACAGGTAACAAGTACTTTCTTCTACTTGTTGATGACTTCAGTCACATGATGTGGGTGTATTTGCTCAAAGAAAAAAACGATGCCTTTGATGCTTTCAAGAAATTCAAGTCTCTTGTAGAGAATGAGTGTGACAGCAAGATGAAGACACTCAGAACTGATCGAGGAGGTGAGTTCCTGTCCAAGGAATTCACAAGCTTCTGTGAAGGCGAAGGCATACAACGGCACCTTACCGCACCATATACGCCACAACAGAACGGCGTAGTGGAGCGCCGGAATCGCACCGTGATGGCAACGACAAGGAGCCTACTCAAGAGCATGCATGTTCCTGGAAGCATGTGGGGCGAGGCGGTCAGACATGCTGTGTATCTGCTCAACCGGTTGCCAACTAAAGCTCTCGGTACGCTCACGCCGTATGAAGCTTGGACTGGTAAGAAACCGAACCTGGAACACTTAAGGATTTTTGGATGCGTCGCACCCATGAAGACTGCAGGTCCTCATCACAAGAAACTTGATGACCGAAGCACGTCATTGGTGTACTTTGGCATGGAAGAGGACTGCAAAGCGTACCACCTCTATAATCCTCAATGCAGCAAGATCCAGGTGAGCAGGGATGTCGTGTTCGAGGAAGAAAGAAGATGGGACTGGAACGATGGTGACGGTACCGAACCACAAGGCTGGGTAGATATCTCAGTCGAAGATCCTATTGTCGAGACAATAATCACTCCACAGAGAGCGGTGGACGAGGTTGTACACATGCCGGAGGGCACGGGAGATGCGGCAACACCTATGATGCACGGAACGGCAATGGCGTCAAGGGAGCCTACTACACCACAAGCTGCAGCCTCAACTTCAAGCGGCTCACCCACACCGATGACAGACTCAAGCGAGCCAAGGAGATACCGCCCAATTGCTGACATATATGCTGAAACTGAGGAGACACCTCTTGATCCAGAGATGTTGTTTTTGTCGGCTGAAGAACCGGCAAACTTTCAAGATGCTGCACTTGACCATGAGTGGCGGGAAGCTATGAAGAAGGAGTTGGAAGCCATCGAGAAGGATGGGACTTGGGAGCTTACTGAGTTACCATCTGGGCACAAACCCATCGGTCTAAAATGGGTATACAAGGGAAAGAGAGACAGTGAAGGCAAGATCCTCAAGCACAAAGCTAGACTTGTGGCAAAGGGGTACGTCCAGCAGCATGGAGTCGATTTTGATGAGGTATTTGCTCCAGTGGCCAGACTCGACACAGTTCGCTTGATTATCGCTCTCGCAGCCCAACATGGATGGAAGGTTCACCACTTGGACGTCAAATCTGCATTCCTGAATGGTGACCTCAAAGAATAGGTATATGTAGTTCAACCCGAAGGCTTCATCGTCAAGAACCAGGGGCACAAGGTGTATAGACTGTTCAAGGCTCTCTATGGTTTGCGGAAAGCACCGAGGGCCTGGAACATACGCCTGGACAGCTGCTTAAAGGAGCTGGAATTCGTCAGATGCACTCAAGAGCATGCGGTGTACACGAGGAACAATGGAGAGGGTGCACTCATTGTTGGAGTGTACGTTGATGACTTAATCCTCACAGGCAAAAAGGCAACTGCAGTAAAGACTTACAAGAAGCAGATGATGCAGAAATTTGAGATGAGTGACCTTGGGTTACTCTCCTACTACCTTGGTATAGAGGTAGACCAACAGGGTGATCGCATTACTCTGAAGCAATCGGCATATGCGAAGAGAGTATTGCAGCAGTTTGGAATGGGAGATTGCAATCCAACCAAGTATCCCATGGAAGCTAAACTGCAACTTAGCAAGGACCTTGAAGGAACCTGAGTCGATCCGACACAATATAGGCGCATCATTGGTTGTCTCAGGTACTTAACTCACACTCGTCCGAATATTTCTTATGCTGTTGGAATGGTGAGTAGGTACATGGAGAAGCCAACAACCACACATTACCAGGCGGTGAAACAGATCCTCAGATACGTGAAGGGAACACTTGAGTATGGACTCATGTATAAAAGAGGACATGGTGAAAATGAACTGCATGGATTCACTGACAGCAACTTAGCCGGAGATGTCGACGACAGGAGGAGCACCAGTGGAATGGCGTTCTACCTTAACAAGAACCTGATCACTTGGGCGTCTCAGAAGCAAAAAACTGTCGCATTGTCCTCCTGTGAAGCTGAGTTCATGGCGGCAACGGGTGCAGCGTGTCAAGCTGTGTGGCTGAGGAATCTGCTTAGTGAGGTGACTGGTCGCGAACCTAAGCCAGTTACGCTCTATGTCGACAACAAGTCTGCAATTGCGTTGATGAAGAACTCTGTGTTTCATGGGCGCAGCAAGCACATTGACACTCGCTTTCACTTCATTCGCGAGTGTGTTGAAAAAGGGCAGATAAAGGTGGAGTTTGTGTGCACTAGAAAGCAACGTGCCGACATTCTCACGAAGGCTCTCGCCAGAGTTAAATTTGCCGAGATGCAGCAGATGCTTGGAGTTATCAACCTTGATCAAATCTAGATTAAGGCGGAGAATATTAGTTTAATCTAGAGAATAAGTCTTTACTTACCTAGTCCTTAGCTAATGTGTGTGGTCAGTTGTCCCTAGCTAGTGTGTGTGGCCAGAAGTATTATTCTCCTTCTACTTTTGTTGCTAACCACATCTTCAATTTTGTATAAGCCTATATAAAGGCTTTAGTTGCATGAATGAAATCACAACGAAAAGCATTCCTCTCTTTCTCATTTCTTGTCTACTTTCAAACAGAGTGTTGATACTCTTACATAGGTTAGTACGCCAAGCTTCAAACCAACACAGAATACCCACATGTAAAATATTAAAGGCACAAGACAAATATGCCGCCAAGATATATATCCATCATCTTCTTTGATACTTAAAAACCGAAAGAGCTGATATTAAAAATCCAATTGCTTTAGCTAACAGGGACGAAGATTGAAGTTTTGAGTCAACTCAGGGGAGAAGGTATATGAGCCTCTCTTGTCCCTTATTCCATATTTAAGCCTACACCACTTGAGCTCAGGGATTTAAAAACAAAAAAGATGAACAATTTAATTATATGTCCTTAAATCTATCATATTTTAATCTTAAATACGTCCTTAAGTTATACTATTTTTTTAAGTCCCTTAAATCAATAAGTTAACCAAAAAAGTTATAATAAAAAGCCATTAACATGAGCTATTGTACCCTCCCTCTCTCTCTCTCTCTCTCTCTCTCTCTCAATATGCACACCTCCATTAATGCATTAGGGAGAGGACCCGAAAAGAACTGATGACATAATCAAAGCAATGGCAATCTCACATGCCCCAATCAAAGAGGTACTAGATGTACAAGGATATTTGCATGGCTATCATATTTTACGATATGGATCTTTTGGATTTCTATTAGACTTCAGACTTATTTAACTTTTAGGAAACATTTTGTTCGCAGAAATAAAAGAAAAATTAATTTTTTGCTCCTTTTTTTGGAATATTTTTAACTTGAGACTTTTTTTCCTCTCTATTTTTTATAATAGTAAATTCACGTGCGTTACACGTATTTTTTTTTATGATATAGTTAACTATTTGTTCAAATATTTAAACATATTTGAATTTAGATTTGCTAAACAATTTGATTTTTTAATATATTTTAAGTTAAATTAAATTAAATTTATTTAGTTATATATATATATATATATATATATATATATATATATATATATATATATATATATATATATATATATATATATATACTAGTCATAACCCGTGCTCATAGGGCATGGTTCATATAAGGTATTTTCCCTCAAAATTTTGGACCCCCAATTTTAAACGAACAATAATAATTATGAGGCCCCCATCAAAATATTAAATCCCAACCACTGCTGGATGTGAATTTTCTTTGGATTCTCCATAAAATTTCACTCTCAATAATGCTCATCCACAACCATTATGAGTGCAAACCCCACTCTTTGGATTCCCCATAAAACCCCACTCTCAATAATGCTCATCCACAACCATTATGAGTGCAAACCCCACTCTTTGGATTCCCCATAAAACTCCACTCTCAATAATGCTCATCCACAACCGTTGATTCACCAAGATTAAATCCCAACCACTCTTTATCTTGGCACAGTCAGCCCTAGGATTCAAAAACCTTTGTGTTTTGTATATATATATATATATATATATATATATATATATATATATTTGAGATATCATTTCTCCAAGTCGGATCGTGGTCATATAAGCCACCCAGCAGTCCGATGGGGGATTCGAATCCAAGGCCTGTGCTTGGACGGCCCCTCGTACTACCACTAGGCTAGTGCCTTAGGGACTATATATATATATATATATATATATATATATATATAAAATAAAAGGTGCGTAATAAAAGGAGAGAGAGTTAATTAGTATTTTTTATACGTAATTTTTTGATGAAACAAATGGTGGACGATACATATACGACTTGGACGGCTCATTTTTGAGCGGTTTCCAACCCCCACTATAAAGAGTAGAGACGTACCCTCTCATCTTTTTTGTTTTTTTTAAATCACTCCTCCATTTTTCTTCTCTTTTCATTCTTTCATGTCAAATAGGAACTAAAGTAGTCTAAAGGTTGATTTAAGGGATATATAAGCAAAAACCCTTAAAAGAAGGATGAGCCTAGACTCATACTCTTGAATTAATAGAGTTCAGACTTAAAGTCCACTTGTAATAATGTATAGAAAGGAAACCAAGGTTGTGATTTAACGAAATTTGTTTCTACTTCTTTTGGCTACGTAAGCCTTTAATCAATCTCTCGTGGTTCTACTTGTATCTCAATTTAGCCAGCTTCAATTCCCCATTTAGCTAAATCCCTACTTCCAATATCTACATATCTACATGTATATTTCAAGAGTCACCTCGTACATGAGAATTGAGCGCCACATATTCATGCATATATGGAGTAAATTTGATTCATGTGCCTCTTATATATAGTGATCGTCATGGCGTCTCTCCAATCAGTTACTTAAATAGACCACGGCAGAAGACAAGACTCTCAGGTCGACATAGAATCACCGCAGATATCATGAAAAAAAAAATGGAAACAGAAAAACATTAATTTGGAAGTTTGGACATTATATGAAAATTAGAACACTACAAAATACAAAGATTAATTAACAGTGACAAAAGAATCCGTCGTGAGATTTGAATCCAACAGCCAACTGTTGGCTGCAAGTGCAGCTTCTTGAGCAAAAGCTCAGGTCCCACTCTTCTAATAGTCCCACATCGGCTAGATGTGTGGAGTAGTTTGTGTATATATTGTTAATCTGTATTTCTTTGTTGAAGTCTTGTGTGAGAGCCTCATGGCCATATGTGAGTGTTCTTGTTGTGGCTCAATTGCTTCAGTGGTACTCCAAAATAAAGTACCTAATGTATTATTCCTTACTTAAAAGTGACCTTCATCTGTCTCTCTCTCTCTCTCTCTCTCTCTCTCTCTAAGCTACCGGAGCGTTCCCAGATGGGTACCTCTCTCCCTTGCTCTCTTCTTATTCTTCTTCGTCTTCATTTTCGAATCTCACTTTGTTTCTCTTTATTACCGAAACAACATTAGAGGAAAACCCTAACCAGTAGTTATTATTATGGAAACCTTAAAGTAATTTATTGTGTAAACCATGCAATAATTTATTATGGAAACCCTAAAATAAAAGAAGAGTCGATCCTAAAAATGTTTATGCTGACAAAATTGCAGCAAATGAAGCAAATGAAATGGAATGGGATCTTGCGAAGATCCCATGTTATTGCGAAGGAACTTCTCTGTGCAAATTATTCACTGCAAATACACCTTGGAATCGTGGGCGTCAATTTTTAAAATGTGCAAAGGAGGTAGGATGTGATTTTTGGTGTTGGACTGATGAACTTCGGTTATGTCGTTGCGAAGCCGGATTTTGCAAAATACGAACATCAAAGGTGCCTAGGAGCTTAGGTCAAAAATTATACTGTTGTCCATTATCTACTAGTGTAAGTGAAACATACTTTTCTTTGTACATTAATATAAATTAATTATTATTTTTTGCTATTAATGTGTAACTTACAATTGTAATTTCTTTCTGCAATACGTGTAGAGGAAAAATCCCGGTTGTGAATACATTAGGTACTTTATTGTTAATAGGGTATAACTTGGAGTACCACCGAAGTAATTGAGCCCATTTCCGTTAGCAACTTGACGGAAAGTTGGTACAGGGACTGTGATACACCTTAATTATAACATGTGTTACTTTTAAGTAAGGAATAATACATTAGGTACTTTATTGTTAATAGGGTATAACTTGGAGTACCACCGAAGCAATTGAGCCCCTTGTTGTCGTCCGGCTCAGTTTGGTTCGTCATGCGTAACGAGTGCGGCTACGTGCGCCAAATGACTATTCAATTTTCTCTTTTGGGTTTGGGTTGAGATCCTAAATTTTTTCTAACCGCTTTGAAATCCATTAATATTCTAAACATTGGATATTTAATCCGACACGTTTTGTATGTGTCATTTACAGCCCCCTTACGTCCTTTAATTCAACCTTCAATTACAATTTCTAAGGCCTATATATTCTGCTCCTTTTGCGTGTCCACATCTGCTTGCGCCGAGTGACGATTCAATTTTCTCTTCGGGTTCGGGTTGAGATCCTAAATTTTTTTTTGCTACTTTAATTTTTTCTGACCGTTTTGAAATCCATTAATATTCTAAACGTTGGATATTTAATCCGAATGTTTCTGACACATTTTGTGTGTGTCATTTACAGTCCCATTACGTCCTTTAATTTAACCTTTAGTTACAATTTCTAAGGCATATATATTCTGCTCATTTTGCGTGTCCACATCTGCTGGCGCCGAGTGACGATTCAATTTTCTCTTCGGGTTCGGGTTGAGATCCTAAATTCTTTTTTTTGCTCCTTTAATTTTTTCTGGCCGTTTTGAAATCCATTAATATTCTAAACGTTGGATATTTAATCCGAATGTTTCTGACACATTTTTTGTGTGTCATTTACAGTCCCATTACGTCCTTTAATTCAACCTTCAGTTACAATTTCTAAGGCCTATATATTCTGCTCCTTTTTCTATCACTGAGCACACAGAAAACTACTCTTACGAAAACTCTCTACAAAGGGATTCCGGTGGAACGGGGACCTTACCACTAAGAGCGTTCGAATATGGTCTGCACATAGACCCGGACTTATTCTTAGGGCAGTGCTACGTGCGCGACTTCCCCGGAGGCTAGTAATATTTACTTATTTTATTTTGTTGCAGATTTAAAACAAATAATTTTAAAGAAATTCCAACACCAACTACCAAAAATACGAAATAAAATAAATCACAAAAACAAAGAGAAAAAATTTACAAATCCATTATAATCTAGTGTAGTTCTCTTGCATTCCCTTATTCAAAGATGTAAGGTATTCCTACAACTCTACTAGATACAAAAGAAGAAAAAAAAAACTTGCAACACTCATTCTCCCAATTAATACGATAAAATATTCACAAAAAATGGAAAAATTGTCAAATTGACAACCTTTGCCAACTTTTTTTTTTTTCCTTTTTCCTTTCTCTCCGTCATATGGTACTAGTGGATAACCTGTGCCATAATGGTGGCACGGATACGAACCCGACCTTCTCGACGTAGGTGTGCAGGCACCGGACCAGCGCTAGGGAGTTCCGGACGGAGACGCGACATCCGAACCCGGCCTTCTCGACGTAGGCGTGCAGGCACCGAGCCAGCGCCAGGGACCGAGTCCGGCGGAGGCGGACACGGCAAAGACCACGGTGGCGGCGTTCGGGGCGGCGTGGGGCCTCATGGAGGCGTAGACGCGTAGGGCCGTCGCGGGACGTCCGAGGATTGCGAGTACCGAGACGGCGGCAGTCCAGGAGACGACGTCCATGTGCGGCATTCCGTCGAACACCCGCAAGGCGTGGTCGGCGGAGCCGCGTCGGGAGTAGGCGGTGAGCATGACGGTCTGCACGAAGGGGTCAGACCGAAATCCGAGGAGGAGGACGTGTGCGTGGAGCGACCTTGTGGCGGCGGCGGCGGTGGTGGTGTTGAGCAAGGAAAGAGAAGGTGTATGAGTCGGGAGGGACGCGGTGGCAGAGCATTTGGGAGTAGATGGAGAGTGGGTCGGCAGAGATGACAATGGCGGTGTTGAAGGAGAAGGGGTTGGGGTTGGTCACGACGGAGAAGAGGGAGGCGGCGAAGGAAGGGTCGGCGTCGGCGGCGCGGTGTAGGATGCTGCTTGCGACGAAGGGGTTGCGGAAGAGGCCGACGGCGACGGCGTGGGCGAGGATGGAACGGAGGCGGCGGAGGGAGAGACGGTGCAAGAGGAGCTGGAGGCGGGGGTGACTTTGGAACAACCGGTTGCTCCGCACCCAACATGGGACCTCCTCCTCTCTTATAGAGAGAGGAGTAATTTAGTCCTTTCATCATCGTTGAACCAAAACATATGGGTCGGACAAAAAATCCACTGTGCTTTATATTATAGATATAGATTTCCGACGAATTGCCACTTGCTATTTTCTTAGATTACTCGCGCGAAAGAGTTGTTCCTAACTCTTCATTAGCTGTGGTCTAAACTTTTCTATAATTTGATTTGAGATCTCTAATTAACGTTATAGCAATCGGTCCCATGTGTGTATATATATACACGCCAACATGTTCCCACCTGCTAGCTAGGAAAATGATTCCTAGTTGTTATATCATGGCCGACTACTGTTTGCTTAGTATTCTAAAATAGGAAAGCCAAGTTCCTACAGCGACCGTTCTATATATATATATATATATGGAACAAAAATAGGATTCCTTTTGTTAGAGGTATATGGCATGCAATCGCTGATTTGCATATGGATCAAATTAGGATTTCTATTTGTGCTCTATCCAACTTTAATCTTGCCGTCCTATTTGGGTTGGATCCGTCCAACAATCTCTTCCTCTATCCCAACAAGGAAGGATTGCCTCGACGTCCACCTACGTGGAGACCATGTCGGACTTCTTCTGACAAAACTTGTGTTTCTTTCGTGATAGATACTTTATGAACATGTCTACACCATTCTTTTCGGTATGGATCTTTTTTTACTGAACTTGATTTCCATTCAGAACATCCCATATCAAATGATACCACACATCAGTGTACTTCGACTTCGAATGAAAGGTGGAACTTTTGCTAAGATGTTATATACAACACTTTGACTATCACAATATACGATGTATTTACCGTGATCTTGACCCTACTTCTTTAAGGAACCGCTTCATAAGTTCATAAAATACACTGGTAGTTCATACAGTAGCAAAAACAAATAGAAATAACACTACTACTGCTCTGGTGGTGATGGTGGTGGTGGTGGTGGTGATGGTGGTGGCGACGACACGACGTGGAGACGGATCATGACATTCAGTGGAAGCGAACAACTGATCCATCTAACCAGCTCAGCCATGCCAATTGTCAGGGTCAACAAGAGCAGCAGTGGCGACAATGCCAACCGGTATAGCACGGGCAACATGTACAAAAGGGGAAGTAAGAGTAGTCCAACAAAAGAACGGACCTTCTTAGCTTCCTAGGACCTCTTCTTGGACTCAGGAGTCTCAACTTGCTTCTACAGTTTCACCCATTCCCCCTCAAGACACATTTTTCTTGCTTTTCCATGACTAATCATACTCTTTGTAGCATCCATCACATAACGGATCTTATGGTTGCCAGCACCCGTGTAAGTCTTCTTAATCTCGCCCTCTAGATGCATCAGCCACTAGTAGATTTTCTACAAATCCAAAGTCAATAAAAAATTAAACATTTATAAGATTAATTTAACAAAAGGATAAAAGACTTGGTTAGTAAAATATGCCCTAATCTAGTCCAGCTATATATTTCTCTTCTCCTATATTACCTGGGAGAAGATAATGTAGGGCCTATAATAGTTTTCCCCAAATGATCGGACTAAGAGGACGTTTGGTACGCTGTATTTTTTTTTATTTTCGGAAAAATTTAAGATGAGATTCTATTACCCCGTTTGTTTGGCTTATAAAAAAATTTATTTCCGGGAATTATAAATATCCGGGTAAATAGTTTACCCACAAAACATGAGAATTCTATCCCTTGAGAATAGGTGGGTATTTTTTTTTTTGTCCGGGCAAAAAAAAAATTGTCTAAATTTTTTTCTTCTTTTTTTATCAATTTTGATTAGTTTTGAACATTTTTTCTTTTTTTGTCGTTTTTATCGTTTTTTGTCGTTTTTTGTCGTTTTTACCATTTTTTGTCGTTTTAAGAGATTTTTTGTCGTTTTTACCCATTTTGTCTTTATTTTTTGTCAATTTATGTCGTTTTTTGATTTTTTTTTTGTCAATTGTCACTTTTTGATTATTTTTTGTCGTTTTTACCCAATTTTTGTCCTTTTTATCGCTTTTTTGTCAATTTTTGTCGTTTTAAGCGATTTTTTTCGTTTTTGTAGCTTTTTTGTTGTTTTTACCGATTTTTAGTCGTTTTTTGTCGTTTTTGTCGCTTTTTGGTCATTTTTACTGATTTTATGTCGTTTTTTTGTCATTTTTGTCATTTTTTTTTCGCTTTTTACCGATTTTTTGTCATTTTTTCACTTTTTGGTTATTTTTTGTCGTTTTAACCGATTTTGTCCTTTTTATCGATTATTTTTCGTTTTTGTCGCTTTTTGGTTATTTTTTGTCGTTTTAACCGATTTTTTGTCGTTTATCATCGTTTTTGTCATTTTTAACCGATTATTTGTCATTTTTTGTCGTTTTAACCGATTTTTTTTGTTGTTTTTTGTCGTTTTTGCCGCATTTTGATTTTGTGTTGTTTTTACCGATTTTATGTCGTTTTTTTGGTTATTTTTGTCGTTTTTACCCCTTTTTTTTGTTATTTTTTGTCGTTTATACATTTTTTCGCTTTTTGGTCATTTTTGTCGTTTTAACCGATTTTTTGTCGTTTTTCATCGTTTTTATCGTTTGTCGTTATTTTGTCGTTTTTACCGATTTTTTTGTTGTTTTTACCGGGTTTTTTTATATTTGTTCATTTTTTTTCGTTATTATTATTTTTTATTTTTTTTTCGGGAATATTTATATTGTCACCAAACATGGAAATGTAATTTTCCAGGGAATTTAATTCCTTGAAATTTGATTCCCAGGAATATAGAATTCCCAGCTATATAGTATTCCGCATACCAAACGCCCCCTAAGTGTTAGGGTAACATGAGGTACCGCCTTCACAGACAGCCTATTCTTTCAAAGATAAGAGCAGATATGAGAAGAGCAAGGATCAAGGACTTGACTGGACGGACTGATTGAGAGACAGACCATGCTACTTTCTATATGGAAGAGACCTTATTTACTTATATAGGATAGGACCACAGGATAGAAAATAGATCGTTCAACTCTAGCTTCTGTTTTCAGGTCCCACATTGAATCTCAAATCGATCTTTGCTACATGCTGCTTAAGACATCGAATTCGAAGAAAGAGAGAGTGAGCAGCTGCTTGCAACCTAGGACCTAGGGGCAGGAAAGATGATATTACCCCAAGACCGAGAAAGAGTAAGCTGCGATGGAAGAATCCCCTGTTCGAGAATAACGCTAGGTCCCTTTTCTCCGAATCTGAGGGGCAGCAACTACAATAGTAGAAGGAATTGAATCAGAAGTGACATATCGTATCTTGTCGCCGACATTAGCATCCGAACAAGCTCATGCCATCTCATCTCGTGAGTAAAGGGCTTTTTTCAGGACGCACGAGCTCTCGAATGCGCAAGAATGCCTTGTGAAATAATAAGTGGATAGCCCCTCCCTCACTTGCCTGAAAGCAGAAAAAAGACAATGAGATGTCTATAGCATGATTAGTAGGAGAGACAGAAGTTGTGAGCATTACGCTCATGCATAACTTCCATACCAAGGTTGGCACGGTTAATGATATCAGCCCTGCTTCGCAGGTAGGCCCACTTAGGTTAGGGGGGCATTGTCCCTCAGTTCTTACCAACCTCAGGTGTGTAATCGACATCTAGCTTATTATCGGTAGAAGTTTCATGCAAGCCTGACCTCAGTTGTCAATTTCTTATTCATTCAGGGTGCCCCCTATGGACTTGGCGGTGCTCCTTTCTCAAACTAGAACAACTCTGAACGTTACCTATAAAAATATAGACAAACAATTAACATTCAAAAAAAGTAGTAGTAAATCAATATATGAATTAACATAAATTTCTAAACTAAATTTGCTTATATATAGTTCCTTGGTAAGGGAGAAAGAGCTTTGGTCTAAACTCCCCGACAGGCCTCTATGGTGGATTAGGAGGATCACTAGATTAAGAAAGATACCGACCACTATCGTCGTACTACAAATCGAGATACTCCATGATCCACCATGTGGGTGTCATATCAACTAGTGGACGAGATAATAGGGTGGGGCTGTCTCATGCCGATGATGGAATGGGGGTGCCTCGTGCCGATTGTCACGCCCCAGTACCGGAATACTGAGACGGACTAGGCCAGTTACTCCATATGAGGTATATAAACGTCATATGGCGATCGTGGCTGTCAAGAGACATGGGGGTGCATGCTACAATCAAGTCTCCTATGGTCCCGCAGAGCATCTATGCCTCAATCAATCAACCAAGAAGCAATAAATAATGATCATATAAGACAAAGCAGTAAGGCGTTCCCGAAGCTTCATCAAAATAATTTATGAGCGCCTAGCTATACAAGATGATAAACTAGTAACGAGTCAATAGTACATAACCGTAGTCAGCTGCAGTCTGATTTAATTACAATTATGTAAAAGGAAACTAATGTCCAGAACTGTCGGCTAAACAGGTGCCGGTGGCTAAATGCCAAGTACAAAATAGAAGATATCAGAGCAGTGAAGAAGAAACCCACTCATGGTCCCTGGCGTCCATACTCGTGGTGTGCACCATTGTTCGGGTGGAAGACTGGATCCTCTGGAGCTGCTACGAGATCTGGCCAAACAAAACCAGCGGAGTCAGGCCCCGAATAGCAAGTACCACAAGGGAGCACAAAAGAGTGATATAAAATCCAAGCATAATAATAAGACCTGATTCACGAGTTATAGGCTTATACCATATCATCGAGACAATATGACACCCTTACAACCAAACAAGGACAAACGGTGCCAATATCATACCGAGATAAGATATATCCTATAACTATGGGCAGGTGAAAGGCTTCTGATTTGCGACTTCGGTCCATAGCCTATCGCAGCACAATAGCCCAACCCAACAACCAAACAAGGACATGGGTTGGACCACGCACCACGATAGTCCATGTTCTTCAGTTGCTAACAGAAGAAAACATATCACAAACAAGTCAGCTTACAAGCGGCCAATCAATTCCTTGGTTTTCTATGATTTGCCTGGGTTATCCCAGTAATGCATATATAGGAATCCTCAGTTCGTGTCAATCCAGCAGGGCTAGCCAAACCATATAATATACATATACACATAGCACTTTGATTATGCACCGGTCCCCCGCAAGGCCACCGTGCTAAAACATTTAACACATAGCACGTAGGAGTCGGATATAGTCATCCACTATAAGCGGATGAAACTGTATCCGTGGTGGCCAACCTGACACGCCAGGGCTGGACCTAGGGTAGCTAGTATGGCATGATCTCGGGATTCCGTTCCCACCCAATGCATCTACCAAATTAAGTTGCTTAGATTAACCCTATCTTGATAATGGAATTACATGTCGTGGTCACATGGTCATCCTCCTATATGTCGTACCTGTAGGAACGAAATCGTAAAGCAGAATACTCTTTGGGGGGGGTGAATAGAGTAGGCAGCAGAATATTGCTAATTAAAAATCTCGTTAGCAGTTAGATCACAGATATAAAAAAATAATCACAAAGTAAATGACAGTAATGAAAAGTGATCAGAAGGCAAACACAAATATGGAGATTTATACTGGTTTCTCTCTTGTGAGGACTAGTCCAGTCAAAAGAACTCTAGCTTCCAATTGAATCCACTATTGGAAAATATCGCAAGTTTTCATACGAAGTCCTTGCAACTTCTACAGACGCGAGCTTTGATACGAAGAACTCGACCAACTTCAATTGTGAAGAGTTATTTCTTCAATCAAGCCTCTGATTACAACCGCTTTGAAACTTCTAGACCATACCGCACTGGCAAATCGACTAGAGGATTGTAACTGGCTTGAGATTTGAAAATGTAAGCTTTTGAGAACTCTTTGGAGAAAATGTAAGCTTTAGAAGAGAAGAGATTGAAAGTGAATTGGTGATTTGAAATGATCGAAATCCTTCTCTATTTATAGTTTTTCCAAAGACAGAATTCTGACAGAATTCGGGCAGAACTCTGACAGAGCTCTTTGTAACAAACCGCAACTGACGGGTGACCAATTTCAAAATCAAACGTTCACATAACGTTCAACTTGGTCGAACACTGGTTGAACTCTGACCGAACTTTGGCCGAGTTCTGCTAGGGTTCTGCCAGTTGATTTTGAGAAAAATCATTTTGGCTTTTTGAAAAGTCCTTCAGAATCTTTTTGTAAAATAGGATATTTTTCAAAAATATAGGTCATTTTTAAAAGGATAGGGTGATTTTGAAAAATGATTTCGGACAGCCTATTTGCCAGTACGACTTGGTGTACAATGTATTCCTAGACTCAATAAAATGAAAAATTACATTGCTTTGACGAAAATACATTCTGAATGGTAAACAACTTCAGTCTTAAACATCGTAGATATCCATCATTGAGCAGTATCCAAAACGTCATAGATAAACATATGAATTGACTTGCATTTATATCGAGACATAGTTTGATTAATTATTAAAATCAGGTTTGACCATGACCAATGGGCCAACAATCTCCCCCATTTTGATAATTGACAAATATTGCGAATATAACATCTAAGTATGGTGCAATTCAAAAATGTGTAATACCAGAGAAAACAAAAATTGTTCATAACCTACATTCATGAAGATGTTAGATCCTATTTCTCCTCCGTTGTCACTTAGAAAAATAATTGCAAAAGAGAAAGCTCCTCCGCAATAAATGCATAAGTAACAAACAGTGTAGAAACACAAGAAATATATATAAAACATTCATCATAGGCATGGTATAAGAAAAATTATATAAACAACACAGGCATGGTATTTGTCACAGACAGTTTATATGGAAGCATAAAAAGAGAGATAATGCTATAATAAAGCTGAAACAAATAAAATGCTGAATAATAAACTAAGTGAAACATATGCCAAACTGAGGCATAATAAAACCATGTCTATGAAGAGTGCTGATAATATCTTGAAATGTCGGGGCATTTTCAAGTAAACATAAGACAAAAATATCAGTCTCAATAAGAATAACATCTCAAAAGTCATCATCCTCATCATCATCGTCATCGGCTGCAGTGCCAACATGTCCAGATGGATCAGCTCCAGAAGTACCAGCTCTAGAAGTATGAGGAGTGGCACCAGAAGTACGATACAAATCGTAAGCGTTCCCTGGCTGGAACAGAGAGTGGACCGCCTCATCATCAATGCGGTAGCCAGAAACAGAAGGGTCTCGAGGTAGAGAGCTAGCTGAGTGACCCGTCTGCACAAATCTTAGATCGACGAAGTAGTTGGCAAAAGCCTGGAACCGAGTCACGTCACGGAACTCACGTTCCCTGGAAGTGTCAACATAGAATGACTGCAGATCTGATAGGTGATGATGAATACCCTCAAATGTCATAGGGTAGGACTGAGGAGGACCAGGTGCTGTGGGAGTAGGTGCAGGAGGAGCAGGTGCAGTAGGTGGAGGAACAGTGGCAATGCTACGAGGAGAGAGTTTGAGGAACTTGGGCTCAGGGTCAAGAGAATAAGTGGATAAGTCAATATCGAATCTCTGAAAGATGCGTGGGATGACCATCGCATAAGAGAGGTTGCGGTCTCTTCCGCGACATCTACCCATCATCTGAATGATAGTCTTAGGGGCAGAAAAAATAATTCCCTTAAGAATGTGATATAGAGCAGAAAGCTCAAGTGCAGTGACATCATCTTTCGAAGTGGATTTTGGAAGTAAAGTGGAATAGATGATGCGATGTAATTCGTAGTTAAACAAGTTCAAGTTATTGGCCTTAAACTTTCCAGGATGAGCACGTGCGGGCGCACAAAGCTCATTCTTGAAACTAACGAGAGTCGTACCATCGGGAAAATCGAAATCAGTGATGTCATCGAGCGGGGCACCTTCGTTTGGAATACCAAGGATTTTTGCTAATGTTTCATCAGTAAACTCGATATCTATCCCTCCGACACGTGTTCTCGCGGTAAAAGTGTCTAACACGAGATTACAGTAAAATAATCTATTGGCATTAGTAGCTATAGGGAATTGTAAAAAAATAAAGTGTTGTAACTATAATGCCTCAAAGTAAGGACGGTGGTCGGAAAAGACAGTCCACTTGATCGGAGATCCGGTACAAATAGTACGCATAATGAAATCGGCATACCACAATAGGGCTTGGTCGGGAGTTTTGAAGTAGAACTCGTCCGATGCACCGTCATCCGAATGGACCAGAGAAAAGAGGGACTCCGTAAGCGGATCCGAAGACAATGCCTCTTCACTGGCATTGGTCTTCTTCCTCTTGAAAGGATTGAATCCTTTAGGCATTCTATCCCAAAATCTAGAAACCCTAATAATTGGAAAGTGGAGGAGAGAAAGAATTATACCTTTCGAGAATTGGATATGTTGTAGAGGACGAAATTCTCCGTACGAATCTAAAGTTTGGACGAAGATCTCCACGCGGATTGGAAGAACAAAGGTGGAGAAGAGCTAGGGTTTTGGGGCGCTGCTGCTGCTGTTTGATGTAGTTTGGAAGAATGAAGAAGATGGGGGCCTCGGATTCTGACTGGTACATATATATCCAGCCAAACTCTGGCAGAAGTCGGACCGAACACGGGCCGAATTCGCCAAGGGTTGCCTGGCTATATATGTGTAAAAAAAATAATAGGCCACATCTTTTTCATTAATTCGTTTCAAATGTTTAATTCAGAGTTTAGTAATTTTAAATATCAAAATAATATAATTAATATTATTTTATAAATTAATATTCTTTACTCAGTATCTGTCTCAGATTAGCTGTAGGAGTACTGTCCCAGCTAACAGAGGTTCACCGGAGAACTCTTAAGTACCGTTTCGTTTCGACCGTAGTCGTGATGACAGACAGACTCTTTTTAGGCTTGTCTCAAAAACAGTTTTTGAGTATTGAATAAATTAATTAATAAAACAAAATTAATTAATATTATTGATATCTAAAATTTCTAATTCTCGACGTAAATAATTGAAATGATCTTCCGCTAGAGATTTTGTGAGTATTTCAGCTAATTGATTCTGTATGTCTATGTATACAAGATCTATATCTCCATTTTGTTGATGATCTCTAAGAAAGTGATGTCGAATCTCGATATGTTTAGTACGAGAGTGACATACTGGATTCTTAGTCAAATTAATAGAACTAGTGTTGTCACAAAAAATGGGTATGTATGTAAAATGCAATCCATAGTCTTCTAAAGTTTGTTTCATCCACAAAATTTGTACACAATAACGTCTTGCGGCGATATACTCAGCCTCGGTTGTTGATAATGCAACAGAATTTTGCTTCTTACTAAACCAAAAGACTAGAGCTTTTCCTAGGAAATGACATATGTCGTTAGTGCTTTTTCTATCTACTTTGCATCCAGCAAAATCAGCATCAGAATAACAGATCAGGTCAAACGACGTGGTTTTGGGATACCATAAGCCGACAGAAGAAGTGCCTTTAAGGTATCGAAAGATACGCTTAACTGCGCACAGATGTGATTTCTTAGGATTAGCTTGAAAGCGTGCACATAAGCAAACACTAAACATAATGTCTGGTCGACTAGCAGTTAAATATAGCAAGCTATCGATCATACCTCGATACTTACGTATGTCGACGGATATGCCTTGTTCATCAATATCAAGCTTGGTTGAGGTCGCCATTGGAGTGCTAAGTGGCTTTGCTGCTTCCATGTCGAACTTCTTTAACAGATCCTTTGTGTACTTTGCTTGATTTATGAACGTCCCATTGTTGGTTTGTTTGATTTGCAGTCAGAGAAAGAATTTTAGCTCTCCCATCATGCTCATCTCAAACTCATTCTGCATACACTTTGAAAATTTTTGACAAAGAGATTCATCAGTAGATCCAAAAATAATATCATCTACATAGACTTGAATCAAAAGAATATTATTATTCAAAAATTTTATAAATAGTGTAGTGTCAACCTTTCCCTTTGAAAAATAGTTATCAAGTAGAAAAGAGCTTAGACGATCGTACCAAGCACGAGGGGCTTGTTTCAAACCGTATAAGGCTTTCTTTAACTTGAAAACATGTTCAGGAAATTTGAAATCAGTAAAACCGGGAGGTTGAGCTACATAAACTTCTTCTTTTATAAAACCATTTAAAAATATGCTTTTGACATCCATTTGAAATAACTTAAAATTATGAAAACATGCAAATGCACATAACATGCGAATGGACTCTAATCTCGCAACTGGGGCATAAGTCTCATCGTAGTCGATACCTTCTTCTTGATTGTATCCTTGAGCTATGAGTCGAGCCTTATTACGAGTCACTAAACAATTCTCGTTCAATTTGTTTCGGAATACCCATCGGGTGCCAATGACCGGATGATCAATGGGCTTGGGAACAAATTTCCAAACTTGATTCCGTTCGAATTGGTTTAATTCCTCTTGCATAGCATCTAACCAAAAATTATCACTGCATGCTTCATCAATATTTTTGGGTTCAAACTGCGAGACAAAAGCAACATAAGAAGCTATATCTTTATTCGAGAAACGAGTACTTACACCCTTGGTAATCTCACCATTTACCAAGTCCTTTGGATGATTAGCCAAGAATCTCATCTTTTTTGGTGTAGTCTCAAGATTGCTAGTTTCGGCTTTTTTGCTTGGAGGTTCATCTAATGCCTGATGTGATGGTTCTACATCTTTGTGTGAAGGTTTTACAGTAGCTGTACTTGGTGTGATTATGTCTTCATTGTCATCATCGTCTAAGTGTTAATTTAGCTCATCAAACTTGACATTGATAGATTCTTCGATGATCATGGTTCTTTTGTTGAAGACTCTGTATCCTTTGCTCTTTGCTGCATAACCTAAAAATATACCATCATCGGCCTTTTCTTAAAATTTACTCAAACTATCTTTAGTATTAAGAATATAACATTTACAACCAAAGATCTTAAAATATGAAACATTTGGTGTTCTATCAAACCATAGTTCATAGGGAGTCTTCTTCGATATAGGTCGAATTAGAACCCTATTGAGAATATAGCATGCTGTATTTACAGCTTCAGCCCATAAGTATCTAGGTAGACTAAACTGATTTAATATTACTCTAGCCATTTCAGATAGAGTTCTGTTCTTACGTTCCACAACTCCATTTTGTTACGGAGTCCTAGGGCAAGAGAATTCATGCAGATAACCGTGTGTGTCACAAAATTGCTTGAATTCTGCATTCTCAAATTCGCCGCCATGATCACTACGAATGCGAGTAATCATGAACCCTTTTTCATTCTGTACTTTCTTTCAAAAGGTGACGAATTCTGATAATGCATCGTTCTTGCGTGCAAGAAAATAAACCCATGTATATCTAGAAAAATTATCTACAATGACAAATGCATATAACTTACCACCTAGACTAGCAATTCTACTTGGTCCAAATAAGTCCATATGCAACAGTTGTAAAGGTCTAGTGGTACTTACAACGTTCTTGGATTTGAATGCGGATTTGGTAGCTTTGTTCTTTTCACATTCACTACATACCGTATCCTTCTTGAAAGAAATATCCGGTAAGCCGCGTACCAACTTCTTTGTAGATAGTCTTCAAATTGTATCCATGTTTGCATGACCGAGTCTCATATGCCATAGTTGACTCTCAACGCTTTTGGCCATCATACATCTACCTGCTTTGTTAGCATCTTCCAACAAATAGAAAACATATATGTTGTCTTCCCTAATACCTTCAAATATAATACTACCAGTTGAACTATCAACTATAGTACATTTATCTTTTACGAAGTTAACACCATAATCGTGATCAGCTAAATGGCTTATGCTGAGCAGATTATGTTTTAACTCGGTAACTAGACAAACATCTTTAATCACTGGATAGGGAGTCTTACCAATGTCACCGATACCGATTATGTACCCTCTTAAATTATTACCCAATGAGACGTATCCTTCTTTATTCCTCTTCGACAGTGTTGCTAATAATGAAGCGTCACCGGTCATGTGCCGTGAGCAACCGCTGTCGAGGATCCATTTGCTCCTAGCATGTGAAGGGTGTCCCACCTACAAAATAATTTGCAGATAAAACTCTTGGTACCCATTTCTTGTAGGGTCCTGACGGGTTAGTTTTTGGTATCCATGCATAAACATTTAAATCTACTAACTTTCTGATTCTACATGCAGAAGATATATGACCAATGAGGCCACAATAATGACATTTAGCATGTTGAGTGTTGAAAGTAGTGTGAGGTGCATGATTGGTAGGTTTTGGTTTTCTAGTATAGAAGAATGCATGCCTATTAGTCTTCTTAGGCATAGTTTTGGTATGGTTTGGTCTGACAGTGTTGGGCGTGTTCCGATGATTCGGTAATTGACACGTGTTAGAATAGGAAGCAGCAACTTCAGGCCATTTTCCTAAACTAATTTCCAACTTTTTGGAAGTATCATATAATCTAGTATAGTCAGATGTGAGTGATTCTAATCTGACCTGTGCACACTGGAGACTCTTTCTCTCCTTAGACAGGTCTTCCTTTAACTGGATAATAGTTTGGTCTTTTTCTTCAGATTTTTTAACAGTCTCGTGTAACAACAACTTAATAGAAGAAAGCTCACCAGACTCATTATTATCTCTAACAGGATCTAGTAGGTCGATAAGTCTTCCTATTTTACCTTTGTACTCTTTGAGTATATTCTTAGGGGTTTCATATTTACTACGCAATTTCCTGTAATCATTTAGCAGGTCACTGAAAGCCTCTCCTAGTTGATCAAAGGTGAAATCATCATAAGGGTCAAATAGAGGATTAGTGATTACCTGATCGCAAGCCATCAAGCATACATTTGCAGTGTCATCTGATTGTTCGTCCTCTGAGTCGCTAGCTTCACTTTCATGCCATATGCTTGTGTTGGCATACTTTCTTGATGTAGATTTCTTTAGGTAGCCTTTGTCATATTTGCTGTTTTTCTTTGATGATGATGCTGTTGGACAGTCTTTCTTCATGTGTCCTTTCTTCTTGCATCCGTAGCAAATAGGATCTTCCTCGTTGTTGTTGTTGTTGCTGTCTTGTGTTCTCCTGTTAAATCTCATGAACTTCTTAAATTTTCTTACCAGAAGAGCTTGATCTTCAGAGTCGGATTCGTTGTCATCAGAGTCGTCTTCGGCAGTTCTTCTATGTTGAGCCTTGAGAGCGATCGACTTTTCTGACTTCTCCTTTGGTGTAGCATCTTCAAAGTCTTGAAGTTCTAACTCGTGAGTGAGTAGCTTACCCATGAGTGTTTCCAGAGACATTGTTGAGAGGTCGTTCCCTTCAATGATTGTTGTAGCCTTTGGAATCCAGTTCTTTGTAAGAGCTCGTAGAAGTTTACGAATCTTCTCATGGTTACTGTAATCCTTGCCTAGTGAAGACAAATGATTTACAATATCCAAGAACCTTGTAAACATCTGAGTGACTGATTCACTTGGCTTCATTTTGAACGCCTCATACTCTTGAGTAAGTCTGCTGATCTTTGACTCCTTGACTTGTGTTGTTCCTTCGTCGGTTACTTCGAGAAGTTTCTATACTTTATTTGATGTTGTGCAAGTAGATGCCCTGTAGAATTCAGTTCTGTCTAAAGCACAAAATAAAGCGTTAATAGCACGTGCGTCAAGACTGGCCTTTTTCTTTTTCTCTTCTGTATATTTGTTATGGGGTTTTTCAACTAAAACACCATCAACATTAATACGAGGGGACTTTTTATAGCTATCAATAACTACAGACCATAAGTCAAAATCAAGAGATTTCAAAAAGAAACTCATACGTATTTTCCAATAAGTGTAATTAGTGCCGTCAAACAGTGGAGGTCTGTTTGTGGCTTGACCTTCACTTGTGAATTTTACAGTAGCCATGTGTAATGCTGTGATCTATATAAAAATTGAATATAACTGCAATTTTACCTTGCTTTACCTGTATAACCCGCTCTGATACCAATTGTAGGAACAATTGGGATCAAAATATAATACCTCTAGATGGAGAGCCTGCTCTGATACCAATTGTAGGAACGAAATCGTAAAGCAGAATACTCTAAAGGGGGGGTGAATAGAGTAGGCAGCGAAATATTGCTAATTAAAAATTTCGTTAGCAGTTAGATCACAATATAAAAAATAATTACAAAGTAAATGACAGTAATAAAAAGTGATCAGAAGGCAAACGCAAACACCGAGATTTATACTGGTTTCCCTCTTGTGAGGACTAGTCCAGTCGGAAGAACTCTAGCTTCCAGTTGAATCCACTATTGGAAAATACCGCAAGTTTTCATACGAAGTCCTTGCAACTTCTACAGACGCGAGCTTTGATACGAAGAACTCGACCAACTTCAGTTGTGAAGAGTTGTTTCTTCAATCAAGCCTCTGATTATAACCGCTCTTAAACTTCTAGACCGTACTACACTGGCAAATCGACTAGAGGATTGTAACTGGCTTGGGATTTAAAAATGTAAGCTTTTGAGAACTCTTTGGAGAAAATGTAAGCTTTAGAAGAGAAGAGATTGAAACTGAATTGGTGATTTGAAATGATCGAAATCTTTCTCTATTTATAGTTTTTTCAAAGACAGAATTCTGACAGAATTCGGGCAGAACTCTGACAGAGCTCTTTGTAACAAACCGCAACTGAAGGGTGACCAAGTTCAAAATCAAACGTTCATATAACGTTCAACTTGGCCGAACTCTGGCCGAACTCTGGCCGAGTTCTGCTAGGGTTCTGCCAGTTGATTTTGAGAAAAATTATTTTAGCTTTTTGAAAAGTCCTTCAGAAGCTTTTTGTAAAATAGGATGTTTTTCAAAAACATAGGTCATTTTTAAAAGGATAGGGTGATTTTGAAAAATGATTCCGGACAGCCTATTTGCCAGTACGACTTGGTGTACAATGTATTCCTAGACTCAATAAAATAAAAAATTATATTGCTTTGACGGAAATACATTCTGAATGGCAAACAGTTTCAGTCTTGAACATCGTAGATATCCATCGTTGAGCAGTGTCCAAAACGTCGTAGGTAAACATCTGAATTGACTTGCATTTATATCGAGACAGAGTTTGATCAATTATTAAAATCAGGTTTGACCACGACCAATGGGCCAACAGTACCATAGTACGTATACCCTAAGTATGAATCCACATCGGCTCAAGGAGTCCCAAATCTAGATCCATGCTTAGTGTAATGCATCAAACATCAATCATTATACCACGATACTATTACTGACCAATTACCATGACTGTACTGGAAGGTACACATGTATTGACATATAACACGAATGATCACTTAGCATGTAGAGTCACACCTCAGTACACTCATTAAATGGCACCGCAGTGCATACTAATAGTGTATCTCAATACACACTTAGAACCTGTACCAGCACGCATACAGGTAATCAGGTCAGGAACATGGTCAAGTCAGGAAGTCATACGGACCCCTCGTGACATAAAAGTCACATGTGAATTCAGGTTAAACTGAGACATGAAGATCCTTGAAGCCAATACAAAGATCTAAAACTTTCATGTTGGGAGTTGGAAGAAATTCTGGCCACAAATCAGTCAAATAGGGCATAAAACAGCCAAAAACAGCCAAAATATACACTATGCAGCCTTCTGCGGCACTATGCGGCACTCCCATATGCGGCTCGGCACTATAAGGCACTATGCGACACTCCTATATGCGACTCGGACACTATACAGTACTATGCGACACTCCCATATACGGCTCGGCACTATGCGACACTATGCAGCACTCCCATATGCGGTTCGGTACTATACGGTACTATACAGCACTCCCATATGCGGTTCGGCACTATACGGCACTATGCAGCACTTCCATATGCGGCTCTGCACTATACGACACTATGCAGCACTTCCATATGCGGCTCGGCACTATGCAGCACTCCCATATGGGGCTCGGCACTATGCAGCACTCCCATATGCGGCTCGGCACTATACGGCACTATGCAGCACTCCCATATGCGGCTCGGCACTATACAGTACTATACAGCACTCCCATATGCGACTCGGTACTATGCGGCACTATGAAGCACTCCCATATACAGCTCAGCACTATTCATGCGGCACTATTCATCCTCCTGGCCAAAACCAGGACAGATGACATAGAAATTGTCCAAATATTGCTTTGGCCATAACTTCCTCAAAACAAGTCAAAATCTAACTTTTCAAAGGTCAAAATTGTGTAGAATCAAATTTTCTACAACCTAGGACCACTAGTTTTCGAAAATAACCAAGTTTGATAGATCAAAATCATATAAATACATGAAATCCTGGTTTTAGAAACTTAGATCTACACAAAACTAGCCATTAGAATCAAAAACTCCAAGAACTAAACTTATAGAGAATGATGAGAAGAACAATATAGACAAATCATATCAAAGAAAAATCAAGAAATAAAAAATGTAAGAATCTCTCCATTTGGTACAAGGTGTACTTGCCTAAATGTTGTTTGAGCAAAATAAATAAAAGAGTGAATGAGGAGAGAGAGTGTGGAAGAGAATATATATAGGGGTTGGGTTGACTCAAAGAAACCCTAAGCTTAAGCATGCTCTTTACCATGTGACTAATGACATGTTAAATGCTACATGATACAACTAATTAAATTAATTAAATAAAATCCTAACCACAACGGTTCAGAAATCCTATCATCGAAACAGTGAACCACACCTACAACCAGACAAGGACAAGGGGTGGCACACTAATCCACGACGAGATACTGTTCCATGCCATGGCCAGTTACAAATACAGGATACATGCAATAAAGATACAGGTGCCAGATACCATATACATGAAAAATCAAAAATTTACGTATTCCGAAAACGGGAAATGATATCTCTACCCTCCTTAGAAAAATTTTGTCCTCGAAATTTTGATAAGGCTAGTTGAGCGCGCTCTCAGATCACGAAATACACTCATGACATATAGCTAGCATAATTATCAAACAACACATGGCACATAAACAGATTACGAAAATAAGAACAATTAAGTAAAAAAATACAAACCATAATCATACTCCAAATTCTATTTGCCTCTGTCCCTGCTGGACTCCCTGCTGCTGCCTTCCCTGGCCCTGCTGTTGCAGCCTCTGCGGTCCTGCCTGATGTTACGCTTGTCGGTACATCTGAGATTGTGTCAGTAATGGATGCTGGGCTAGTGGCGTCACTACTAGTTCTGGCCCTTGATTCGGTGCTACTTCAGGAGCTGGCAACGCCGGAAACTGTTGAGCTGGCCCTCCTGGCCTCTATATCTGTGGGCATGTAGCTGTACGATGGTCTGAACCTCCACACCTCAAGCACTGCCCATTCGCTGACCGACATACTTTCCGAGTGTGCCCTCCCTTACCACAATAAGTGCAACCCACTGGTGTCTCCTGACGTTTCTGGTGCCTCGGTTGTTGCTGTCGAACTGGTGCCGTCACAACTGTCGTGATCGGTACTGCATCACGAATACGGACGCCAGGCGCTGGTACTGACGTCCGAGGTACTGCTCCTCCTCCTCTTGTACTCTGAATATGAGACCTCTTCTGGCCTCCAGTCCTTGCTGATAACCTTTGAATTGTAAGCTCGTGCGTCCGAGCCGCCATCAATACTATATCGAATGTCTGATAGTCGTGCCCCTCGACCAGCTGCAAAATCTCTAAGTGAAGTCCCTGCTGGAACCTCATTGCTCTCTCTGGCTCTATCGCCACCATCGTTTGAGCAAACCTACTTAACCTGCAGAACTCCGCTGCATAACTATCTACCGTCCTACCAGCCTGCTTGAGGTTGATAAATCTCTGCTGAAGCTTATACCGAGCTACCATGCCAAAGTACATGACCTTGAATCTGGTACTGAAGCTATCCTAAGGAACAACAACCTCTTCTTATGCCCACCAGTCGCGGGCGAGATCCTGAAGCAATAATCTGACTTGGTCAACCTTCTCTTCTGCTGGAACCTTTGCTGCCGTCAATATGGCCTCAATATCCTGAAGCCAAGCATCCGCCGTGATAGCGTCCTCCGTGCCATTAAAGTACCTCGGGTTAAGCCGGCAAAACCTTCCCGACGCTCCTGAGACATTCCTAACGCTCCTCTCAAGAGCTAGCTGTAACCCCTGATTTAGTAATATATTCTGTTCTTGCTGCTGGGTCTTTTGTTGTTGTTGTTGGGCTGCTGTCTGGTGTTGCTGGGTCTCCAATAACCCTCTGATAATCTGCAATAGTGCCGACGCGTCTAGTGCTACTGGTACTATCGGCATCAGTGGAGGTACGGGAACCTCTGGCCTCTGTGGCTCAACTGGCTCATGCTCGATAACATTCTCAATGTGAATCTGTCCAGGTAGAGGGGCTACCCCTTGCTGATCTCCAACTGGTCCCTGCTCTACTGGATTCTCTTTCATGCCGACTCCTCCAATAGCCGAGAACGATGTGCCCCTAAAGGAAAGGATACAAGGTATCAAAAGTCAGGACGGGAAGGAATCGAGGATGATAATCAAGTTAGCAATCAAGGTGAGAGAAAGAGAATACGAAACAGGAGATCAAGGGGGATATATTTTGATTGAGACTCCTATAATCGCAACACCCCACAAGTCTGAAAAATAGACCTGCATGGGCCACCAATAAAACCTTGTCACGCCCCAGTACCGGAATACTGAGACGGACTAGGCCAGCTACTCCATATGAGGTATATAAACGTCATACGGCGATCGTGGCTATCAAGAGACAAGGGGTGCATGCTATAATCAAGTCTCCTATGGTCCCATAGAGCATCTATGTCTCAATCAATCAACCAAGAAGCAATAAATAATGATCATATAAGACAAAGCAGTAAGGCGTCCCCGACGCTTCATCAAAATAATTCATGAGCCTAGCTATACAAGATGATAAACTAGTACCGAGAGTCAATAGTACATAACCGTAGTCAGCTGTAGTCTGATTTAATTACAATTATGTAAAAGGAAACTAATGTCCAGAACTGCCGGCTAAACAGGTGCCGGTGGCTAAATGCCAAGTACAAAATAGAAGATATTAGAGCAGTGAAGAAGAAACCCACTCATGGTCCCTGACGCCCATACTCCTGGTGTGCACCATTGTTCGGGTGGAAGGCTGGATCCTCTGGATCTGCTACGAGATCTGGCCAAACAAAACCAGCGGGGTCAGGCCCCGAATAGCAAGTACCACAAGGGAGCACAAAAGAGTGAGATAAATCCCAAGCATAATAATAAGACTTGATTCACGAGTTATAGGCTTATACCATATCATCGAGAAAATACGACACCCTTATAACCAAATAAGGACAAACGGTACCAATATCATGCCGAGATAAGATATATCCTATAACCATGGGCAGGTGAAGGGCTTCTGATTCGCGACTTCGGTCCATAGCCTATCGCAGCACATGGCCCAACCCAACAACCAAACAAGGACATGGGTTGGACCACGCACCACGATAGTCCATGTTTCTCAGTTGCTAACAGAAGAAAACATATCACAAACAAGTCAGCTTACAAGCGGCCAATCAATCCCACGGCTTTCTATGATTTGCCTGGGTTATCCCAGTAATGCATATATAGGAATCCTCAGTTCGTGTCAACCCAGCAGGGCTAGCCAAACCATATAATATACATATACACATAGCACTTTGATTATGCACCGGTCCCCCGCAAGGCCATCGTAATAAAATATTTAACACATAGCACGTAGGAGTCGGATATATTCTTCCAATATAAGTGGATGAAACTGTATCCGTGGTGACCAACCCGACACGCCAGGGCTGGACCTAGGGTGGCTAGTATGGCACGATCTCGGGATTCCGTTCCCACCTAATGCATCTACCAAATTAAGTTGCTTAGATTAACCCTATCTTGATAATGTAATTACATGTCGTGGTCACATGGTCATCCTCCTATATGTCGTATCATAGTACGTGTACCCTAAGTATGAATCCACATCGGCTCAAGGAGTCCCAAATCTAGATCCATGCTTAGTGTAATGCATCAAACATCAATCATTATACCACGATACTATTACTGACCAATTACCATGACTGGACTGGAAGGTACACATATATTGACATATAACACGAATGATCACTTAGCATGTAGAGTCACACCTCAATGTACTCATTAAATGGCACCGCAGTGCATACTAATATTGTATCTCAATACACACTTAGAACCTGTACCAGCACGTATACAGGTAATCAGGTCAGAAACATGGTCAAGTCAGAAAGTCACACGGACCCCTCGTGACATAAAAGTCACATGTGAATTCAGGTTAAAGTGAGACATGAGGATCCTTGAAGCCAATACAAAGATCTACAACTTTCATGTTAGGATTTGGGAGAAATTCTTGCCATAAATCAGTCAAATAGGAAATAAAACAGCCAAAAATAGCCAAAATAGGCACTATACGGCACTATGCAGCCTTCTGTGGTACTATACGGCACTCCCATATGCGGCTTGGCACTATACGGTACTATGCGGCACTTCTATATGCGGCTCGGACACTATGCGGCACTATACGGCACTCCTATATACGGCTCGGACACTATGCGGTACTATGCGACACTCCCATATGCGGCTCGGTACTATGTAGCACTCCCATATGCAGCTCGGCACTATGCGATACTATGCAGCACTCCCATATGCGGCTCAGCACTATGCGGCATTATGCAGCACTCCCATATACGGTTCGACACTATACAGCACTCCCATATGCAGCTCGGCACTATAAGGCACTATGCAGCACTCCTATATGCGGCTTGGCACTATACAGCACTCCCATATACGGCTCGGCACTATGCGGCACTATGCAGCACTTCCATATGCGGCTCGACATTATGCGGTACTATGCAGCACTCCCATATGCGGCTCGGCACTATACGACACTATGCAGCACTTCCATATGCGGCTCGGTACTATTCATGTGGCACTATTCATCGTCTCTGTCAAAACCAGGGTAGATGACATAAAAATTGTCCAAATATTGTTTTGGCCATAACTTCCTTAAAACAAGTCAAAATCTAACTTTTCAAAGGTCAAAATTGTGTAGAATCAAATTTCCTACTACCTAGGACCATTAGTTTTCGAAAATAACCAAGTTTGATAGATCAAAACCATGTAAATACATAAAACCCTAGTTTTAGAAACTTAGATCTACACAAAACTAGCCATTAGAATCAAAAACTCCAAGAACTAAACTTGTAGAGATTGATGAGAAAAACAATATAGACAAATCATATCAAAGTAAAATAAAAAAATAAAAAATACAAGAATCTTTTCATTTGGTGCATGATGTATTTGCCTAAATGTTATTTGAGCAAAATAAATGAAAGAGTGAATGAGGAGAGAGAGTGTAGAAAAGAATATATATAGGGGTTGGGTTGACTCAAAGAAACCCTAAGCTTAAGCATGCTCTTAACTATGTGACTAATGACATGTTAAATGCTACATGATACAACTAATTAAATTAATTAAATAAAATCCTAACCACAACACGGTTCAGAAATTATATCATCGATATAGTGAACCACGCCTACAACCATACAAGGACAAGAGGTGGCACACTAATCCGCGACGAGATACTGTTCCATGCCATGGCCAGTTACAAATATAGGATACATGCAATAAAGATACAGGTGCCAGATACCATATACATGAAAAATTAAAAATTTACGTATTCCGAAAACGGGGAGTGACTCCGATGATGGGATGGGGGTGTCTTGTGTTGATGATGGAGTCAATTGGGGAGATAATTCATCACCAAACGAGAACATCATCCTCTATAACTCCTCTAACATGCACAAGTGGACTGGTCGGATGTCGAAAGGATCATGATAGTACGGGGAGCCCCGTCCATTTCAACCACCATCACTAGACATATATGAATATAAGTAATGAGAGAATTGGTGTCATGATATATATATATAATTAGTCATGTGCAGAAATGATACATATATCTAAAAACTATGTATACCTATGTAAATTAATATAACTTTATCATAGGAGGTAAGTATACCTAATCATGCTCTGTTATCGTCATCACCATCTTCTTTGTCATCATATTCTTCTTCTTAATTCTATATCTATATGTTCATCTTCATCGTCTAATTAATCTTCCTCATTCGATACCTCTTCCCTCTATTCTTGATCTTGGACGATGCTAATAGTTTGGGTGCAAGCTAAGTCTTATATATCAACCTCTTTGTCACCTCTAATATCCTCTATAATAGAGTCAACATCCATATCATTCCGGATGCCTTCGTCTGACCGTTGACTCATAGTTGAGTCTATTTGAACTCGCCCTCCTGGTATGCTAACTCTCTAACACAAAGTGTTTCTTGATTTAGTCTTACGTACTGACTTCTTGTCAAATTGATCTCTATGTTGTCTAAAATAACTTATATAGTACACTTTAACAATTGGCACTCCATCACAAAAGAGTCAGAGCCTCTAAATCTTTGTCGATGGTTTATATTGACAAATCCAAAAAATTGTCAAATTTTCATCTTGGGTGTTGTGTCAAACCAATTACATTTGAACATCACAATGTTCATGTTATAAAGGGGAGGGGGATTTCAACTATACAATATCTCAAAGCACACCATAATAATAAAAATCGTGTTCATCATCCTAGATGGTGTCCCAATGGAATCCTTTGTATTAACCCATCCGAAATAAATTCAACATTTATAGAATTCTAAGTTATTCTAAACTTGAAGCAATTAATGGTGTAGCCACCAAGTCTTTGTTTCCTTAATCGGTCTCAAGGCCAATAACTAGGGCTTTCATTCTTTAGTTTAGTTTCAGGGAAGAAAACTGTAATCATAGAATGATTTATTTAACCTTAGTTCTGATATCTACAAAAATCGTACGACTCTAGTAGCCAATAAGGTTTAAGTTTCTTGCATATTTGATAAACCAAGATGTAAAATTACTATCAACCTCTTTTTGAAGTTCCTACTTACTAATATTATGTCTCCGCATTCTCACTTCATCGATCTCTAAATACATCGAGATAGGAATTAGATGTAGAGTTAGTATACTTATTTGACATTTATTTAGAGAAAGCGAGCAAAGTCGAGTCACTTTATAAATATCTCTCATTTCTTGTATGCGGTAATTCAATAGTACACATTTGTGATAGGCTTCTAACTCATCATCCCCCAACAATCATCTTTTACCAGTACCAGCATGCTTGCGACTCACATTATATATAGATACAGATCCTCTGTTTTGTGCATCACCATGCCTTCGTCATTTCTTGGAATCCTATTTCAATTTTTTTGGACATAAGTATCGAAATAGATCAAGCTAAATTTAAACTCTCATATATTATACATGTTTTGCATATCGAGGCCTCTACAAAACCTTTTACGTACCTTCTTCCTAAGGTAATGGAGATACTTAGAAAAACATGTTCTCAATCAATTAGATCACTTCATCTATAGCATTTATAGAAATTTTATTACAATAGATATTTTACTTCTCAAATTGATACATCCATTGATATTGGACAAGTCCACAAACATGTGTTTTGTATGGAAGATGAATATGCAAATGCTCCATACTTTCTAAAAATTTCAAGAGGGGCGACCTTATCCAAGTTGTACAGTGTCAAGACAATATTATCCTTGAGCTCAACCGTCAACTTACTTGAACAAATATCACTAAAGAATATAGATAGCTTGGCCAAAAAAATCAATACAACATGAGACAACATCCCTTTCAACGTAATCGATAATAACCTCTCCATGAACACGTGACCATCATGACTCTTCATCTCCATAAGTTTTCTTTTATTGAGATCAATGCATCTAGATAGTTCGAAACATATCCATCTAGGAATCTCAAACCTTTATCCAGTTGCATATTATCAATTTATCTTCCATGCTAAATTTGAATGGCGATATTGGATTTGCAAACTAACTAGCTCTCCTTGGTTTTAAGTTAAAATCGTGATGCTTGCATATTCCTGACAAGTGTTGTCTTACTTTGGAATTGTCTTTCGTATTTTCCTTAATGTACATCGTCATTGAAGACATTGTCAAACACATTCTTTTTTAAATGCATGACATCAAAATTATGCCTTGTGACATCCTCCCTCCAATAAGGTAAGTCATAAAAGAGACTCCGATTGGATCAATTATGGTTATGCATAAAGCCTTTCAAAATGCTGGTCCGATATCGGATCTTCTATCACGGTTGGCAAATCTGAAGCCTTTGAAACCTCCTATCCAGTCAATCTCGAAGGTGGAAGAAAGAGTTCTTATTTACTAGCTTTAGAGGCCTTGTTGTTCTTTCTTGAAGGATTTCATGTGGGTAGGAAATGGTTATAGTAAAAAACATAATTTTTCTCTATCGTGAATACGAAATGACTTACTTTCTCTGATGTCTAGTTCCATGAGTATTCCATCATGATAACATTTTATAAACTAGAAAATGGTTGATAGTACTCCACATAATTGTACCTCCCAATTGAAAGTTTTACTTTTTTTTGTTAATTATACATTTGTATGTCGAACTCCAAGGATCGTTTAAACACATCCAACAATGACCATATGTAGATATCAATGTCTATTAGATTTTTGGGACCGAGTATGATAAGTGTCAAGAACATATACGGAGTCTTCATGCATATCCATGGGGGTAAATTATAGAGTGTCAAAATAACTGGGAAGTAGGACTTCTGAGATCCTGATTGTCTAAAAGAAGTGAATCCATTAGAAGATAGTGTAAATATGACATTCCTAAGCTTGACAACAAAATCTAAATGATACATGTCAAAATGCTTCCATGCCACTTTATCAGAAGGGTAAAATAGTTCTCTTTCATCCTCAATTCCTTGCTTTGCTATGTCATGTGTTGGGGCTTTATTTGTAGACATACGTGTAACTCCACCTTCTAAATTTTTTTTTTAAACAATTTGGGAATTTTTCATATATACTTTAAAATACATGTGAATTTATATATATGTGTATCATTTATTTTCAGTCAATTGTTTTGATCTCATTTTAAAACAGTAGCTCCTAAGTTACCAACCTATTTACTCATTTTAAGAAATGGGCTAACCAATCTCTTGAACAACTTCAATGGGTCAGGCCCATTCCGGAAAGCCCAAACCCCCTTTCTATTGAAAATCTTGTTGGTAAAAAATCTCTATTTTAAAAACCTATTAGAGGGATTAGTGTTCTTCTTCCTTCACAACTAAAAATTCTCAACGTTGGCTCAAATTCAAAAGGCAGTTGCACATGCCATGTGCAGCCTTAACAAACCAATTTTTCCTGCACCTTTTCCATTCCATCCACCAGTGAATTCCCTAACTGCCTATTTAAGAAGTCGATCACTCATTCCTTCTTCCTCATTCCAAAATTTGGATCTGTAGAAATCCTTCTTTCTTTCCCAACCTGAAGCTCGACTTCAACCCGAGGAATGATGGTGATGGAGCTAGCAGGACATTGCGTCGATCATTGAAGCTAGGTAATGGTGATTCTCCTATGTTTCTTCTCTGTTCTTCCTTGATTCGAAACTCAAAAGTTTACATTGATGACTGAACGACTCATTTCATTCAGATTTCTCTTCGTATCCTGATCTGTTCTTGATGGGATCATCAATCAATTAACAGGTAGGGTTATCAATTGAAGAGAAATATCTTTTGATTCATACATATCTTAAATTCTGTTTGATTTGAGAATTGGTACAATCCATATCAGAATTTAGGTCAGATCCATCTCTCCTTCATACTTTGGATCGATCGATCAATCTATTTGAAGATCGGGAATTGAAAGGTAAATTCAGATCTATAGAAGTTGAAATGTGTAACTGCCTTTTCAATGAATGTATTTTTCTTAATCTAGATCACTTGATCGAGTACATGTTCTGATCCGTGTTCCTGAACTCTCACACTAGACGAATCAAGTTCTAAACTCGAATCAGAGGTGAACGTTCAGTCCTCCATTTTGTTCGATCGATTTTAAGTTCGTTTTAATTATTGTCGAAATCAGTAGAATTGTATGATGGTTGATATCAGGATTTGTCACGAATGGCCAGTGATTGATTCAAGAATTGGTGTCGAGAATTGATTTCCATCAGGTAATTCCCTTACCTCTTTGTAATGGACACTGTTGATTACTGAACTTAGATCAACATGTAGATATTTAAACTGTAGGATGAATCAAGGATAGATAGCAGTCTGTACACTGCAATCTTATCTCTACGAGAATCTCAGGATTAGGATGTTAGATATTGATAATCTTCTGTGTATTTCAATTGAAGTTAGTATGATCCTGATTTTGTTTTTGGACCAACTGATATCAGGCTTGATAATGAATTCCTGTGTTGAAGTCAAACTCAGGATCAAATACTCTTTTGATCATTTTCCTATCATAACCTAACTCTTGAGTTGGGTGAATGTTTGGCAAGATTGATCGAGCAACACTGGGATTATTACAAGACTGATATATTGAGGCCAGTTGGTCATAAGAGCATGTCCTAGGCTCTTTAGGATTTTTATAACAATAGGAGTATAACATACCTGCATAGCAATAATGTGTAGACTGTTGAACAAGAGATTTCAGGATTTAATCTATCAGTAAAGTTAGAAATTGCATGACTGTTGGTTCATGATAAACCTGAAATGATAACTATTCTACTGGTACTGATTTGGGATAGTATCTATATGCAGTTGAGTTTAAATGTTTTTTTAACATTAATTAAGGAAACCTGAATAGGAGTTAGTACCCGAGTTAAGTTCTTTGCAAAACTATACATTCTCTCCAATCCCATTTCTGAAACCAATGTACCTGGTATATAGGGGGGTTTGTAACCTAAAATCTCAGTCCTATGGACTGAACCCTTCCCTGTCCTGTTAAGGACTGAGGCATATATTTCCTAGTTAGGAATTGGTCTTTGAAATCTGAGTTTCCTTGGCAAGCAATAGCTTGGTATCAGGTTGTGAGTGAACCATTAAGGTTGCTTAGGATCAGAGCCTTAAATTATAACACCCAGTTTTCCAGATGAGGGTAATTTTGAAATTTTGTAATTATAATTATTATTTATTGATATTTATTTTATATTATGATTCTTGGTAATTTTTAATCATTTTTAAACTATTTAAAAATTATGACTTATGATTTTGGTGTTTTGCTAGTGTAACCTTAGAGACTGTTGACCTAGAGTCTAGCCATGTGATTTGGATGTTTAATTAGTACATTTTAACGTAGAGGGTATCTTGGTCATTTTAGGATTTATTTGAATTTATTATGATTTATTGGAATTTGTGTGAATTTATTATTAATTAAATATTGCTATGTGTTATATCTGTCACGCCCCGCTCCCGTAGGAGCGATCGTCCTCGCTAAGGCGTGATGCCGTACGGGCCTAGGTTGCACCCGTACAAGGCAATGTCCAGAAACGGCCGATTCGAGCTAGGCCACAGAGTCGCACAGAGTGTCCCCATTTGCAGCGGAAAGTAAAATGAACACAAATTGAAGCGAATTCAACTCTTTATTGATATTCAAGAAGTTTACAAGCGGCGCTAGACCGATATTACAAATCGCTCAAGCTCTCTCTCTCTGAAACATAAAAGGCATGCCAAGTGGCTTACAACATGGAATGATTCATGGCGATGTTCCGATACATTATGTCCTGTATATGGTGCTCCAGCTCCTTACAACGCTCCAAGGCTCCAGAGAAAGCTCTGTGCCTTAGCACGTTTGAGGGAAGCTCTACACCCGACGACGTCTCCTGCATCCTGCAAGCAGACTGTAGGGTTATCATACATTATTATGCACTGGTGGGGAGGCTAGCTCGCCCACAATACTATCATTACCAAACACGTTCTATTTACTTTTGTGCACCGTCTATCATTCATTGTCTTTCTAATCTTGCCTTAGGATCAGTTTCATGGCATATTTCATAGCCTATCTCGTGTTACCGAATACAAGTATCGCATGGAAATACATGCATGACTTACCCATACTGACCGTCCGGCCTTCCCTGTCCAAAGTAAACCAAGTTAGTCAACAATTCATAAGGGATAACTTAACGTGTCTCATGTAAACTTTCAATATCAAAGGCGTATCCCTGCGTCGGGTCCTAGCACGTCGTAGGCACGTTCTCTAACTCATTTTGCATGAATTACTCTTTATTCACTTGGTGTGTTACGTTTCAAGCATGTTCAGAGTGTTACATTTCAAGCATGTTCAGGAGTGTTACATTTCAAGCATGTTCAGGAGTGTTACATGTTCAGGGTGTTACATTTCGAGCATGTTCAGCAGGCACTTCATTTAGTTAACTTAGACTACTTGTTTCAATGCAAGGACTTGCACGTGGATTGCCACCAGCATAGTCCACTTAATCTACATGCATGGGTCGCTGGCTTTACAAGCCATTTTGGACATATCACTTGGGCATTCTCACCTATCGAAGCGTGATGGCTGGTACACCTTGATAGTCTCTTGAAATGCCTGGCCTTACGTCTCCTTGAGTGGCCAAGCCCCCACTCAAAGCAGCCCGCAAGCTCCATGTCTGATTCCGCCTAGGCCGGCCACGGTATTCCTCCCCATCGCCCGTGTCGCAGAATCCTTCCTCATGACGGCCACGGTATTCCCCCCCATCGCCCGTGCCGTTTGTCCACGACCATTTCTTATTGTCTTGTCATTTAACTTAACGGCTGTCCTTTGAGCCATAATGCGTTATCGACCAGGTTGGCGTCCGTGCGGGGTAGCGAGCCCCGTTGCACGTGCCCGTCATACCTGTCGCTAACGTCTTTCATGTCTTATATTTTATTCACTCTTTCATTTCTTTTTTTCACTTGTTCGTTCATTCATTCATTTTTCACGTATTCATTCATTCATTCATTCGTTGATTCATTCATTCATTCATTCATATATTATGCAACTCCCCGTGCGGGAGTCGCCTTGGCGACCCATCGGTCTCGAAGACTTTCAATGTTGCTATACTCTACTCGGAATGACTATGTCGATAGTCTTCCGTTTCTTTGTTGTAAACCGTTTATTCTTTCACTGTTGAACGCATAGAAAACTTGAACGTAAGCTTGTGCCTTAGCACGAGCGTGGAGCGTGGTGCGAGAGTTCTTACATTTTTTTAAGTTCCTTTCCATATTCTATACAAGCATGCAAGATGGGATTATTCCCTTAGCTAGGTGCGTTAAGTCATTCATTTATTAGCATGCGCGGTGTTGACGCCTAGCGATTCTAGCAATAGTGTCCGCATTGTTATCTGTCTAGGCTAAACAAAGACGGGTTCATCGAAGCCACCCACCTTAGCGATGTTCGTATCAGCCGAGCGATACTTCGAGCGCGCCATTGAACGTCTAAGTCTGGATTCATCCTTGACGGGCCAATGTAAGTCTCGCATCGATTCTTTATCAGGTCGATACCAACTCTTCGGGTCGACGGCTCGTTTGAGTCGTTGCACTTGCCGTTTGAATCGGCGTTCCGCTAGGGCGGAGCGGGTCATTACATAATACACCACTCAAAACAAGTCTCGTCCTCGAGACTTCTTGAGTGCAGGTCATCTTATCGTTCTTTAACTCATGTCGTGTGCGTATCGTAGACAATTCCTATCGTCTGGCTTTATCGCTCGATGGCATCGAACTATACTCGATACCTTTCCAAGTTCCGTATCTGCATAGGTTTGGTCGATTTTATTGAATAACTTTTCATTCATTTTAGAGTTGATGGTACTTATTCAATTCAAGAGTTTCTTTGACTTGGTTGCAATTTGGACATATCGTGGGACTGAAATGGTCGCACGAGGTGCGTTGTAATTTATCAAATATGAGAGACGTAAGCTGAGGCAAACTCACTTATTCGTTCATGCGCATCTCAACACCCACTTGCAGCTGCATTCGAGTTCATCATATCGCTGAGTTTGTATCGTGTACATATTCAAGGCGTCCCCCGAATACGTATATTTCAACCAAACTTAGCGATTAGCGAAGTCGGACAAGCTACTCGTGATAATTTTGATTTGCCGATCGTTTTTACTAACTTTGATTTAAAATCGAACTCGTGTGCATCTCACTATCGTTTTTCTCGGTCATCGAGATGACCCGAATCGCTTCTCAAGCGTTCTTGTCCACGAAATCAGTATGATTTCTTCTTAGTGGGGTCGACCAAGTCTAAGTAATTTCCGTCCGATTCAAGACCAAGTATTGCACTATCATCGAGCATATCTTCCTATCAACGATTTAATTTGTTATCCCAACTTTATTTGCGCATCATTCATTCCTATCATGCCTTCGTTTGGGGCCAATCTCGCCGTCGTTCACGTACATCCCCAGTTCCACGTCCTACTCTAAGTCTTGTTGTCCCAAGTCTATCGTCCGTCCAGACGATAACGTAAACAACACAGGTTCAATCACTCGGCATAGGGTCGTCCGCCTATCCACTAGGTCAGCTCACAAGGTTATAGTTACACGTCAAGTCCGTTGCTCATTGTGCAAGGCCGTTGCACGACGCTCGTCCCAATTCCTATGGTCAAACCATTTGTTCGCTTGTATGGGAGTTTCTACCCAAGTTCGTTTCACTCAAATTTTTAAACATCAAGCAGCATTCACCCCATTCGCGTCAACACATTCTCCGCTCCAAGTTCGAGCTCGTAGGTTATCCTCAACCAAATCCTCGACATGTTAATATCGTATGTCCACACTAACAATTTTTATAGTCTATCTCTTCAGTATGTTTGATACAATCCACCTATCCATCCTATCCAATTCACGTAGTCGATCACAAGGTCGTCTAGCCTTACAATATGTCATACCCCGATCTCACACAAGTCTGATTATCTACGGCGGACATGAATCACCATGTCAACGTTTCCGCAGAATAATCGTCCTCATCGGGACGTAACTCTTGCGTTGAATCTAGACTTGTTTTTGATACGCGGATTGGGTCTATTCAATCATCGACTTTACTTCGCCGTCTATTATACGTCCGATCAATCCTCAAATTCGCCTTCGCTTCAAACCACAAGTCGAAGCGATCAAAATTGTATGTCAAGGTATTTCGAGTTCGATCATTCCCGCTGGACATGAATCACCATGCCAACGCTCACGCGGAATGATCGTCCCAAATCCGACGTGACGCATGTGCGAGGCTGGAGTTGCGCTCGCACAAGACAAGATCGTTGTCGTTGTGGTTATCACCGAACAATCAAGTCACTTTCCTTCCTCATTCCAAACATTCATTTCCAACATAGCATCCTTCAAAACAATAACTTCTAACACGATCATCCTTCGTCGAATCAGAGTACCCTCGTGTTATTGTACATCGATCTTTGATACGCCTCAATACCATCGATGATGTACATAACTTGACGATCTTCCTTTTACAATGAATTTCGAGTCGTGCAACTTAATTTCTCAATTTGTATTGTCTCGTGCTAACTCTTCATTGAGCAACATCAATTCCAATTCCTTAGTCATTCTCGTATCGTCAAACTAACGTTTTCCATGCATGCTATCTTTCGATCGTGCTATCTTCGATCTCGTCCATACGTATTTTACCTTAACTCAAGTTTTAATCCCTTCGACTAAATTTAAAATCGTATGCACGATCTTCTATGTTTCCTCGACCAAGACCTCCATTCGTTTCATCGTTCCAACTCTCTATTCAATCGTTTTGTAATTCGCACTACGCATTCTTAATTCGTCCGAACGATATCTCGTTTGAGACTATCGAAGTCAAAACCAACTAAGCGTTACTCGTTCTAAGGCTTGCGCGATATCATCGCTTGTCGACATACTCGTTCTATCCGTATATCCTTTAGTCTCGCTCGAACAATTTCTATGTCGTCCATACACCACTCAGGGTTCGAGCCACTCGACTAGTCGTTGACACTCATTCTTATTCTTCCTCGAACCTATCACATACACCACTCGGAGCCAAGTCATTCTACAAATCCTTAAAAGATCATTCGATTCCCAATCGATGTGTTCCATCGTGCGTTCGCCCATTCCTCAAAGTCCAAATCAATCTTCCATGCATGCCTAAGTGTGAACTCGATAGCGTTCCTATCGACATACACTCTAAGTGTAGCTTCGTTCCAGACCGAGCGGTACTTGATATCGCTCGTAACTCGATTGCACCAAAAGTCGAGGTGCGCGACACACGGCACAACTTAACCAAAAAGCCGTGTGCATAGCTATCCCATGCGGACTATATTCAAGTTTGCATGCTTACTTATTCTCGTTCGAGCGATAATCGATCTCGCTCGCAACTCGTTTGCACCAGAAGGTCTAGGTGCGCGATACTCCGGACAACTTATCCAAAAGGCTGCGTGCATAACCATCCCGTTCGAACTATACTTTGGTCTCGTGTACTCGCTCGCTATTGTCAGCGTAAGGTTATTCAAGCACGCTTTGTGTTTGCTAACTTCTAGCATTTTAGTTTTCTTTCGACTTAAGTACGTCGTGGTTCGGCACAAAGGCCTTCGCCTATCGATCCCTTCAACCGAGTACTTGTACGAGCTTTTGAAAATATTAGACTTATTGTATGAAACATCCCAAGAAACAACAAGAGAGAGCATAACACTTCTTTTATTTCCAAATGAGCTTTCAAAACTGAGAAAATCGAAATGAAGTCCAAGGACGTAAAGCCGTGCTCTGATACCAATCTGTCATGCCCCGCTCCCGTAGGAGCGATCGTCCTCGCTAAGGTGTGATGCCGCACGGGCCTAGGTTGCACCCGTGCAAGGCTACGTCCAGAAACGGCCGATTCGAGCTAGGCCACAGAGTCGCACAGAGTGTCCCCATTTGCAGCGAAAAGTAAAATGAACACAAATTGAAGCGAATTCAACTCTTTATTGATATTCAAGAAGTTTACAAGTGGCGCTAGGCCGATATTACAAATCGCTCAAGCTCTCTCTCTCTGAAACATAAAAGGCATGCCAAGTGGCTTACAACATGGAATGATTCATGGCGATGTTCCGATACATTATGTCCTGTATATGGTGCTCCAGCTCCTTGCAACGCTCCAAGGCTCCAGAGATAGCTCCGTGTCTTAGCACGTTCGAGGGAAGCTCCACACCCGACGACGTCTCCTGCATCCTGCAAGCAAACTGTAGGGTTATCAGTACATTGTTATGCACTGATGGGGAGGCTAGCTCGCCCATAATGCTATCATTACCAAACACGTTCTATTTACTTTTTGTACCGCCTATCATTCATTGTCTTTCTAATCTTGCCTTAGGATCAGTTTCATGGCATATTTCATAGCCTATCTCGTATTGCCGAATACAAGTGTCGCATGGAAATACATGCATGACTTACCCATACTTACCGTCCGGCCTTTCCTGTCCAAAGTAAACCAAGTTAGTCAACAATTCATAAGGGATAAATTAACGTATCTTATGTAAACTTTCAATATCAAGGGCGTGTCCCTGCCTCGGGTCCTAGCACGTCGTAGGCACGTTCTCTAACTCATTTTGCATGAATTACTCTTTATTCACTTGGTGTGTTACGTTTTAAGCATGTTCAGAGTGTTACATTTCAAGCATGTTCAGGAGTGTTACATTTCAAGCATGTTCAGGAGTGTTACATTTCGAGCATGTTCAGGAGTGTTACATGTTCAGGGTGTTACATTTCGAGCATGTTCAGAAGGCACTTCATTTAGTTAACTTAGACTACTTGTTTCAATGCAAGGATTTGCACGTGGATTGCCACCAGCATAGTCCACTTAATCTACATGCATGGGTCGCTGGCTTTACAAGCCATTTTGGACATATCACTTGGGCATTCTCACCTATCCAAGCGTGATGGCTGGTACACCTTGATAGTCTCTTGAAATGCCTGGCCTTACGTCTCCTTGAGTAGCCAAGCCCCCACTCAAAGCATCCCGTAAGCCCCATGTCTGATTCCGCCTAGGCCGGCTGCGGTATTCCCCCCCATCGCCCGTGCCGCAGAATTCTTCCTCATGACGGCCACGGTATTCCCCCCATTGCCCGTACCGTTTTTCCACGACCATTTCGTATTGTCTTGTCATTTAACTTAACGGCTGTCCTTTGAGCCATAATGCATTATCGACCAGGTTGGCGTCCGTGCAGCGCGGGTAGCGAGCCCCGTTGCACGTGCCCGTCATACCTGTCGCTAACGTCTTTCATGTCTTATCTTTTATTCATTCTTTCATTTTTTTCTTTCACTTGTTCGTTCATTCATTCATTTTTCACGTATTCATTCATTCATTCGTTGATTCATTCATTTATTCATTCATATATTATGCAACTCTCCGTGCGGGAGTCGCCTTGGCGACCCATCGGTCCCGAAGACTTTCAACCTTGCTATACTCTACTCGGAACGACTATGTCGATAGTCTTCCATTTCTTTGTTGTAAACCGTTTATTGTTTCAATGTTGAACGCATAGGAAACTTGAACGTAAGCTTGTGCCTTAGCACGAACGTGGAGCGTGGTGCGAGATTTCTCACATTTTTCAGTGTTCCTTTCCATATTCTATACAAGCATGCAAGATAGGATTATTCCCTTAGCTAGGTGCGTTGAGTCATTCATTTATTATCATGCGCGGTGTTGATGCCTAGCGATTCTAGCAATAGTGTCTGCATTGTTATGTTTCTAGGCTAAGCAAAGACGGGTTCATTGGAGCCACCCACCTTAGCGATGTTCACATCGGCCGAGCGATACTCTGAGCGCGCCTTTGAACGTCTAAGTCTGGATTCATCCTTGACGGGCCAATGTAAGTCTTGCATCGATTCTTTATCTGGTCGATGCCAACTCTTCGGGTCGACGGCTCGTTTGAGTCGTTGCACTTGCCGTTTGAATCGGCGTTCCGCTAGGGCGGAGCGGGTCATTACAATGTTAGTCCTTAACATAGAAGTTTAGCCCTAACCCAGATTAGACATGGCCTAGACTAGGGTTAGTTAGCTTGGATTAGTCATGACTAGTCATTGGTTAGAATGATCAAGTTAGACTAGCTAGTTATAGTTAGTTGAGACTAGCATTGAAACCTAGGTTCCATCCTAGCCATTAATTTGACATGATGTGAGGGTGACCATTGGATGGGATCCTAAAACCCTAGAACTGGCCAGCCCAAAACCCTAGGTGAGCCTATTTAATCCCTCCCAAATTATTGCCTCTTTGTTCATTCTCTCTCTTTTCAAGAACAAGGTGAGCTCAACTTCATTTCTCCATAACTTCTCCATTCCCCATCCTTTTTCAACCAAACTTCTTGCATTGTGACCTAACCATCACCCTCTTGCTGTCCATGGAGGTAGAATACCGATTTGGGGATCATCTTGTTCTCGAGCTACAGTAAAAAAAGGATTGCACTTTGACAATTTTTGAGCTCGATCCCTCATTCTTTATTTAAACTATTGGTTTATCATCATGGATGCATAGCCCTAGGTCCCCTCTAGACTCAGGTAGGAGCTGACCCGAACCTGTATCGGATACGTGTCCGTATCAGACACGTATCAGTAGGTCTCCTAGGTGTTCGACCTGATGCCACATAGGATTTTAGTTTACTATTTTAAAATTGTAATTGATAGGAATTATAGATCTAGAGATGGCTTAGGCATTTTCATTCGACTGAGTCGATATTAGAGTTATGTCGTGTCAGAATTTAGACACGAACACGCGGGTTTGGATACCGCACGCACTGTCCTGCTACTCGGGGTCAAATTCTCCCTGTGTAGGACACATGGACACGTGACACTGGTTGGACATGTTGGGGCAGTGTCTGACAGACACTCCCCAAGTGGCATGACCTATCGTTTCGTGTCGGACACGTAATTTAGTGTGCACGGGTTTTACACTGGGTCGTTCAGTCGAGTTTTTGGGTTCGGATACACGATTCGTACGTGGACACGGGGACACGAGGACATCTCGTGTTGAGTGCAGTATGTTGCCCTAGTGTGGGCGTATACGTGTGCACGAGCACCTGTCCTAATTCGTGTCGTGTCGTGTCCACGAACACGATGAACACGTACACGATGTAGTATTTGGTTCTGTGTCCTGTTGCCTTGTTTTTGGATTATATCGATTTGGACACGTTGTGTCCTGTTTCTGGAAACCATTTTGTTTGAATGACACCTACTAATACCCCCCATTAATTATCTACCTAATGTTCATCATGAATTGTTAAAATGAATTGTGAAATCGAATGTGGAATGGGGAAACTTCCAGTCGACTGATACTCAGGTATCAGTGAGTATCACTGTTCATTGTTTCCTTTACTAATTTTTCCTGTTAATGCCATGTATTAGTTATGTTTTAATTACCTGAACACTAGACATCATGCTAGGATGCAATTCTCAGTTTTTGATTGATTATCATGATCGAATTCACATGGAAGTAATGAAATCCTGAATTGGTTTCCCATTTTATTCCTTGGTTTTAAACCTGAAATTGTTCCTTAAATTCTGAACCTGAGATGATTCCTGAGTTGGGATTTGCTACTGATTTTCTTCCTCATAAACTGCTAAGTCATATTGGTATGGCTAACTGTCTGAATGTTTGGATTGCTTTTGTTTTGAACTGTAAGTAGTTCCTGAATTCTGAGTTCTTATCTAATGTTCTCTGTTTATGTAAACTGAGAATATTCCTGTCATCTTCCTAATGACTGAACACACACACACAGGGACTTGGTTTCATTTATCAATCAAGTTCACCCCCACATGTGTTCATGCCACACACACAATGGAATAGGGAACCTGAGAACACACACAGGTTCCTTTCTTAGCACACACACACATTTTATAATGTATACACACATGTACCACACCTATCTAAATCATGTACTCATACTCACTCACAGGTTCACATGGTCCACTGGAACACACTCTAACACACATTTTCTGCACACATGTTTACTATTAACACACACACATGTTTAACACCCACATTGCTATGTACCACTCCTCTCATACACACATACTATTTTCTGATTTCTTTTCACTGTATACTCACACACAGTTCATACATATTCCTGTGCACACATGTTTCAGTCCACACACATTGTATGATTGACATTCACACACACACACACAGGTATCTCTGTCACTCATACACCCACATGTCCCCTCACACCCTCATGTCACATACACACACACAAGTATCTATTCACATTGCCTAACACTGTTTTCCAGAGTATTATATACTATTTTGTATTGCCCTGTCTTCTCACACACACTCTTGTGTACTCTCATGACACACACACACACACACATGGACACATACATGTGTCTTTCCTATTCTCTATATGTATGTGTATATACTTATATACATGTATATATATTTATGTGAGATGTATATATAGGTATCCTATATATTATAATATGTGTGTGTATTATATTTAGTTATATGTATAGATATGATAATATAGGATATGTGGTTTGGTTATAGGCATGAGATAGCCTATAGCCTAGGACTCTTAGCCTATGGGTGTGGCTTGAATGCCAGTATAGAGTCTAGATAGACTTGTTTAGCCTTGATTAGACCTAGTTAGACTAGCATAGGCTAATTTGACTAGTTTAGACTTGGTTAGCCCTAGTTGACCTAGTTTGACTTCTAGGGTTGACCAAAGTTGACCAAGAGTTGACTTGGGTCTAGATTGACCTAGAATCATGTAGAATGCATAGTAGAACTTCATATTACCATTTTGGATATGTTGTGACTTGTACTGTTCTATAGGAGATAGACACCACTCCTCGGACAGTATATTCTCTTCGAACATTCAGGATACCAGGCGAGTACATTCTCCGATCATTTCATATCATGTTATAATTATTTTCCTGCTTTAGATTACTTTACTTGATGCTGTCACGTTGGTAACATGGATTAGTACTATATGGATCCTTTCTTGAGATATTATCCTCTCAGGGAGCATCGGATACTACATGTTCTGTGCGTTTTACTTACATTGTGTATCACTTTGATTCATGGTTCATTGATCACTTGTGACATGTACTCTCATGATCACAGAGTCTTCCTTGAATCACCCATTTATGGGCATTCCTAGAATCACCCATTTTTGGGCCTACTATGTATCACCCCTTGTGGGCCGTTGCATGGATCATAACATAACCTGGCTGGATCCTTGTGTATTGATTGGGGTACGGGGGAGTAGAAGTAGACATGTGAATAATATCCAAGTAGTGTAGTTCCCAGAATCACTTCATAGTATAGTTTCCAGAATCTTCTATGCCATTCACATGTCTATATTGTACTCTGACTCACTAGTCACTGTTAGTTCTCTATTTATAGTAGATATTTCTATTACAGTTCTTTCTTTGTTTACATTCTGTACTTTCTTTCAGTTTCTTGTATCTTACTCTACTGCATGTTTATATTTCTAACCTGCTATGATCTGTTGAGATATATTGTGCTCGTTCCTGTCCTGACTGGACCTGTTGAAAATATTACAGAGGACGAGGAGGAGGCCTGTGTGGATACCTTCTACGGGGCAGCTCTAGATGACACCAGTGATCTAGATTTCCAGACGGATCCATTAGCTATAGAGACTGAGGCTCCCTAGTCTAGGTTTTACTATTTCTGTTATTTGGGATCTGGATTGTATATATTCTTTCATACTCTGTACTTGAGATTTTGTATTTCTGGATGTTTGCTGAGTTGTTATCTTAGACACTTAGACTCTTCTGATCTTCTGTATTTCATTTTGAGTTTTATATCATATCATACTTCTTCTTCGTTAGTTGTGATTGAGTTTACATTCTGCTATGTCACCCCCATTCGGGGAGTATAAACTGTTTAGACTTATACTGTTAGATGCATTAACCTAGGACAGCATTCTACCGCCGACACTGCGGCGTAGGCTGGACGTACCCACGTCTCGTGTCCTTACTCTAGGGTGCGGGTCGTGATACATTTTTAGTGGTGGCCCATACAGGTCGAGTTTGTGTAGTGGTATTCGAACTAGAGTATCACTACAGCCTGTAGTAGGAATTAGAATATTTTTGAAGGTACTCAATCACACTAGAAAAAACTCTTAATCAGATTCCATTTATCTAAATTATTGTTTATTGGCTTCCCTTGAATATAAACTGTCCTCCTTTGAATTTTTGTTTCATTCTCAAAAATTACTTATTGTTTTGATCTGTCTTCATGATGGTTATGGAGACACGATCTCATCTCTCCGGTTCGGGGAATACTATCGAGAGGCTAGCCACCTCTCGTCTTGTTCATCAGGACCTCGAGACCGCAGCTCCTGTTGTGCCGACTCAGGTTGACATTTCTGCTACATTGGAGGTGCACCTCTGTCTGTACAGAGACTTTTTCCCGTCATTCCCGATTTCTCTCAGCAGCAGCGGTTCATGCAGCATCAGCAGCAGACCAGGGGAAACCAGCAGGGGCAAGCTATCGCCAGGACAGTCTAGGATGCACAGACCATTGGAGATCTTGCTGCAAGTTTCGTTCTTCTCGATTCTATTCCCACAATTGCCTCTTATAACTATCTTGAAATCCGATTCCATCTGTTCCATGTTGATTGATTAATTTTGTCCTGTTGCTCTTTTGTTATGTTTGTTTTTTTTTAAAAAAATCATATGGGCTAGGTCACCTCCGTTATGGGATCTAAAATCTTTGATAGTCATGTTAGCTGGCATAGTGAGGACATATAGTCAGATTTTGGACGTATTTCTCGGGTGTGGAAATTTAAGGTTTTCGCCGTCGCATGCGGCAATGCGGAAATTTTAAATACCATGAACCTAGAGGTATGTACCTTAGTCGAGGACTCTGTGATTATCGTAGCCTTGCTCACTAGCATGACGAAGACTCTGAGTAACATAATTTTGGACAGACGCATATGATTGTACCCTTCTGTTGTTATAAATAACTTAGGAGTAGGGGATATTTAGTTTTGTAGAGCTTATTCATATGTAGTTCTTTCATAGTGTAATGATATGACGACTTGTAGAGTGTCTGTACCCTAGAGATGATAGTTAGCATTGGTATTAAATTAGTGACCTATTGTAGATGATTTTCCTGTTATTTATAATACCAACCAGTTTATATATAGGATGTTAGTATGCCTTACAGCCTTCATGATTGTTATTACTTTCCTTATCTTTTCCAGTGAGACACCCATGACCAGAGCCTGTCCTTGAATATAGTGGTAGTTTCACCTAAGATTGAGAGGTCTATATACATATAGATTGCAGATGGTATTGGCATATGAGATATGGGTTTGGTTGGTGTCTATAGGTCATTGTTGTATAGGATTATTGACATGTTGATTAGCCTATATTGGTCCAGTTTCTATTTTTAGTTAAGTTCTCTTTGTGTTGAGTTCAGTCATGTTTGATTAACCTTTATAGGCAGTGTGCAGACCCTTCACTAAAGACCTTGTTCCCTCAGTTCATACTATTTCAAGTCGTTCACTGCACTCAACTTTCATTACCTACCATATTGCGTCATAGATTTCACTGGACCATTGTTCAGACCCCAATTATTGACTCACCAATATAACCATCAACCACTTACCATATTCATATCTGAGAGTTAGTATCATGCATGCTAGAGGTCTTCACTCACCCTTGGGACAATTCACTGTTCTGTCCCAGTACACCTTACAGTATCTGACCCCTTCATTAGAGTGATAGGCATGTGGTAGGGAGTACGTGTTATTAGACCTTGAGTAGAGTTGAGGTGATGAGGGTTATATATATATAGTTTGTATATATATATAATATATTTTGATTGGTACGTAGCCTGCACTCATTTGCAGTATACTGCCTATTGCATTCCCTGTACACCAGTTCGGTTCACTTCTTCAGACCACTGTCCTGCATATAGTTAGTTCAGCCAGATATAGAGGAGAGGCCAGGTTGATCTAGAGGCATATTTCAGTCACCATGTAGGATTTCTTTCACTTTGACTATACAAGTGGACCCAAATGTCCTGTCCTTTAGCTCATAATTTCAGTCCCCTTGGCATCATTCCCTTTTGCCTATATTGATGTTTCAGGCCATTCATCCTTAGCCTAAATTCTAAGCATCTGTTTAGTCCCTTATGAGTTTAGTCTACTTAACCCTTAGTTGATCAGTCATATATATATATATAGATGATATACTAGGATATATGTGATGGGTTGTTGTTCTTGAGCATATATATGTGGTATTTGGGATTGGTGTGCTTAGCTTATAGGTACTTAGTTATGGGTGACTTGATAGGATTGGGAAGTTAAGAGCTAGCCTATTATAGAGTGTCTTTTTTTGCTAAATTCTAGTTGCCAACACTTAGGTAGCTAGCATAGGTAAAATCCTAAGAAGTTGACCAGCTGATGACCAAGTACTAGGATGTTGAGAAAATTGACTAGTGATTGACCCTTGACTATGTTGACCTAGAAGGGGGTGCGATCATCTTAATTTCGAGGACAAAATTTTTCTAAGGTGGGTAGGATTGTAACATCCAGTTTTCCAGATGAGGGTAATTTTGAAATTTTGTAATTATAATTATTATTTATTGATATTTATTTTATATTATGATTTTTGGTGATTTTTAATCATTTTTAAACTATTTAAAAATCATGACTTATGATTTTGGTGTTTTGCTAGTGTAACCTTAGAGACTGTTGACGTAGAGTCTAGCCATGTGATTTGGATGTTTAATTAGTACATTTTAGTGTAGAGGGTATCTTGGTCATTTTAGGATTTATTTGAATTTATTATGATTTATTGGAATTTGTGTGAATTTATTATTAATTAAATATTGCTATGTGTTATGTTAGTCCTTAACCTAGAAGTTTAGCCCTAACCCAGATTAGACATGGCCTAGACTAGGGTTAGTTAGCTTGGATTAGTCATGACTAGTCATTGGTTAGAATGATCAAGTTAGACTAGCTAGTTATAGTTAGTTGAGACTAGCATTGAAACCTAGGTTCCATCCTAGCCATCGATTTGACATGATGTGAGGGTGACCATTGGATGGGATCCCAAAACCCTAGAAGTGGCCAGCCCAAAACCCTAGGTGAGCCTATTGAATCCCTCCCAAATTATTGCCTCTTTGTTCATTCTCTCTCTTTTCAAGAACAAGGTGAGCTCAACTTCATTTCTCCATAACTTCTCCATTCCTCATCCTTTTTCAACCAAACTTCTTGCATTGTGACCTAACCATCACCCTCTTGCTGTCCATGGAGGTAGAATACCGATTTGGTGATCATCTTGTGCTCGAGCTACAGTAAAAAGGGACTGCACTTTGATAATTTTTGAGCTCGAGACACCCATTGGTAAATCCCTCATTCTTCATTTAAACTATTGGTTTATCATCATGGATGCATAGCCCTAGGTCCCTTCTAGCCTCGGGTAGGAGCTGACCCGAACTTGTGTCGAATACGTGTCCATATCAGACACGTATCAATAGGTCTCCTAGGTGTTCGACCTAATGCTACATAGGATTTTAGTTTACTATTTTGAAATTGTAATTGATAGGAATTGTAGATCTAGAGATGGCTTAGGCATTTTCATTCGACTGAGCCGATATTAGAGTCGTGTCGTATCAAAATTTAGACATGAACACGCGGGTTTGGACACCGCACGCACTGTCCTGCTACTCGGGGTCAAATTCTCCTTGTGTAGGACACATGGACACGTGACACTGGTTGGACAAGTTGGGGCAGTGTCTGACACGACACTCCCCAAGTGGCATGACCTATCGTGTCGTGTCGGACACGTAATTTAGTGTGCACGGGTTTTACACTGGGTCGTTCAGTCGAGTTTTTGTGTTCGGATACACGATTCGTACATGGACACGGTGACACGAGGACATCTCGTATTGAGTGCAGTGTGTAGCCCTAGTGTGGGCGTACACGTGTGCACGAGCATATGTCCTAATTCGTGTCGTGTCGTGTCCACAAACACGATGAACACGTGCACGATGTAGTGTTTGGTTCTATGTCCTGTTGCCTTGTTTTTTGGTTATATCGATTTGGACACGTTATGTCCTGTTTCAGGACACCATTTTGTTTGAATGACACCTACTAATACCCCCCATTAATTATCTACCTAATGTTCATCATGAATTGTTAAAATGAATTGTGAAATCGAATGTGGAATGGGAAAACTTCCAGTCGACTGATACTCAGGTATAAGTGAGTATCACTGTTCATTGTTTCCTTCACTAATTTTTCCTGTTAATGCCATGTATTAGTTATGTTTTAATTACCTGAACACTAGACATCATGCTAGGATGCAATTCTCAGTTTTTGATTGATTATCATGATCGAATTCACATGGAAGTAATGAAATCCTGAATTGGTTTCCCATTTTATTCCTTGGTTTTAAACCTAAAATTGTTCCTTAAATTCTGAACCTGAGATGATTCCTGAGTTGGGATTTGCTACTGATTTTCTTCCTCATAAACTGCTAAGTCATATTGGCATGGCTAACTGTCTGAATGTTTGGATTACTTTTGTTTTGAACTGTAAGTAGTTCCTGAATTTTGAGTTCCTATCTAATGTTCACTGTTTGTGTAAACTGAGAATATTCTTGTCATCTTCCCAATGACTGAACACACACACACAGGGACTTGGTTTCATTTATCAATCATGTTCACCGCCACATGTGTTCATGCCACACACACAATGGAATAGGGAACCTGAGAACACTCACAGGTTCCTTTCTTAGCACACACACACACACATTTTATAATGTATACACACATGTACCACACCTATCTAAATCATGTACTCATACTCACTCACAGGTTCACATGGTCCACTGGAACACACTCTAACACACATTTCCTGCACACATGTTTACTGTTAACACACACAAATGTTTAACACCCACATTGTTATGTACCACTCCTCTCATACATACACACTGTTTTCTGATTTCTCTTCACTGTATACTCACACACAGTTCACACATATTCCTGTGCACACATGTTTCAGTCCACACACATTATAATGCACACACACACATTGTATGCTTGACACTCTCACTCACACACACAGGTATCTCTGTCACTCATATACCCACATGTCCCCTCACACCCTCATGTCACATACATACACACACAAGTATCTATTCATATTGCCTAACACTGTTTTCCAGAGTATTATACACTATTTTGTATTGCCCTGTCTTCTCACACACACTCTTGTGTACTCTCATGACACACACACACACACACATGGACACATACATGTGTCTTTCCTATTCTCTATATGTATGTGTATATACTTATATACATGTATATATATTTATGTGAGATGTATATATAGGTATCCTATATATTATAATATGTGTGTGTATTATATTTAGTTATATGTATAGATATGATAATATAGGATATGTGGTTTGGTTATAGGCATGAGATAGCCTATAGCCTAGGACTCTTAGCCTATGGGTGTGGCTTGAATGCCAGTATAGAGTCTAGATAGACTTGTTTAGCCTTGATTAGACCTAGTTAGACTAGCATAGGCTAATTTGACTAGTTTAGACTTGGTTAGCCCTAGTTGACCTAGTTTGACTTCTAGGGTTGACCAAAGTTGACCAAGAGTTGACTTGGGTCTAGATTGACCTAGAATCATGTAGAATGCATAGTAGAACTTCATATTACCATTTTGGACATGTTGTGACTTGTACTGTTCTATAGGAGACAAATACCACTCCTCGGACAGTATATTCTCTTCGGACATTCAGGATACCAGGTGAGTACATTCTCTGATCATTTCATATCATGTTAGAATTATTTTCTTGCTTTAGATTACTTTACTTGATGCTGTCACATTGGTAACACGAATTAGTACTATATGGATCCTTTTTTGAGATGTTTTCCCCTCAGGGAGCATCGGATACTACATGTTCTGTGCATTTCACTTACATTGTGTATCACTATGCTTTATGGTTCATTGATCACTTGTGACATGTACTTTTATGATCACAGATTCTTCCTTGAATCACCCATTTATGGGCATTTCTAGAATCACCCATTTATGGGCCTACCATGTATCACCCCTTGTGGACCGTTGCATGGATCATAACATAACCTGGCTGGATCCTTGTGTATTGATTGGGGTACGGGGGAGTAGAAGTAGACATGTGAATAATATCCAAGTAGTATAGTTTCCAGAATCACTCCATAGTATAGTTCCCAGAATCTCCTATGCCATTCACATGTCTATATTGTACTCTGACTTACTAGCCACTGTTAGTTCTCTATTTATAGTAGATATTTCTTTTACAGTTCTTTCTCTGTTTACATTCTGTACTTTCTTTCAGTTTTTTGTATCTTACTCTACTGCATTCTTATATTTCTAACCTGCTATGATCTGTTGAGATGTATTATGCTCGTTCCTGTCCTGATTGGACCTGTTGAAAATATTACAGAGGACAAGGAGGAGGCCTGTGTGGATACCTTCTACGGGGCAGCTCTAGATGACACCAGTGATCCGAATTTCCAGCCGGATCCATTAGCTATAGAGACTGAGGCTCCCTAGTCTAGGTTTTACTATTTTTGTTATTTGGGATCTGGATTGTATATATTCTTTCATACTCTGTAGTTGAGACTTTGTATTTCTGGATGTTTGCTGAGTTGTTATCTTAGAAACTTAGACTCTTCTGATCTTCTGTATTTCATTTTGAGTTTTATATCATATCGTACTTCTTCTTTCTTAGTTGTGATTGAGTTTACATTCTACTATGTCACCCCCATTCGGGGAGTATAAACTGTTTAGCCTTATACTGTTAGATGCATTAACCTAGGACAGCGTTCTACCGCCGACACTGCGGCGTAGGCTGGACGTACCCACGTCTCGTGCCCTTACTCTAGGGTGCGGGTCGTGACATAAATGTCCTGTGCAGACAATGAGAGAGTATAGCAAGTGTTAGGACACTGATTTCTGATTTCATTGACTGATATTAAGGATGCCTGGATGTGTAAGTTTTCTCTAGATTTATTCATTTGATGATAGTGTTCCAAAATTAGGAACTTAAGTCTGAAGTCTCTTGCCTCAACTTTTAGTTTAACCTTCAATTTTGGATGAGTTTTAGATGAATGATAATTTAGTTGTAATACCAATCCTTGTCTCTAAATTTGTATTCAAGTATAGCTGCATCCTATGGCTACTGCTATTTACCTTTGCAGGAACACATACAACCTGTAATAATGTTCAGAGTTATCTAAGTGTAGGTTTCGATTTTAGACAGAACTGTGGTATATCAGTCCCCTAGCAAGTGTTAGGACTGGACTGTGTACCAGTCCTATCTGGTCTGAGCTGTTCAGCAACCTGAGACTATAGATTTTCATGGTTGGTTGGTGAATGATTCTTTTGAAGTCTTCTTGGCTCACACTCTTGAGTTATCTATGCCTCAATTAAATTCAGTTGGATAGAGTATTAGTAACTGGAATATGTGATAATCATGATGGTTTATAAAGCCCTGTTTTTGGACTGTATATGTTTAATTGAGACTGATATCATTTAGCATTGTACTTAGGGTTAGCATTACTGGGCTAACTGTTTAAACCTTAGTTAGAATTGTTATACCTTAGTTAGAACTGTTAAACCTTAGTAGATGGGTTAGCATTACTGGGCTAACTGTTTAAACCTTAGTTAGAATTGTTATACATGAACATGTGGAGGGAAGATGTCCTGTGATATAACAACCACTTTTCTAAAATGAGGGTAATTTTGAACTTTTATAATTTTGATTAATCGATAATAAGATTTAACTCATGATGTGATTTTTGGTAATTTTTTTAATCAATTTAAAACTATTTAAAATATTGAATTGTGATTTTGATGGTTAACTAGTTAATCCTTAGTTTTGCTAAGCGTAGAGACTAACCATGACCATGGAGACCTAACCATGTGATTAGAATGACTATTTACAACTTTTTAGGCTAAGGGTATTTTGGTCATTTTGTGACTTTTGAATTATTTAGGATTTTGATTAATTGGTGAATTTTAGATTATTTTAATAATATTTAAATTGATGTATTATGATTTTGGTCATTTTTTATATTTTAATATTTTGGAAAATTTTTATATTTTTAATATTGTTTTTATTGGATTTAATTAGTCGGGTTTGAGTTTCGTCTCGTTCCGACTTGTATTGTGACCCGGGTAGCTTGAACTCTAGATGGGACCCAATATTAAGTTAAGCATGGCTCACAAGACCCAACATTAAGTTAGTTAATTAAACTAATTTTTATCATGTTAGAATGGTTAAGTTAGAGACTCAAAACTAGATCATTTTGACCCCAAACTTGAACCTAGTTTAGACTTAACCATATGAGACTAGAGAGGGGCAATTAGGACATTTTCTATTATCCCTAACGGACTCTTTATGACAGCCACCTTTAGGGGAGAATGATTCATTTCATTCATTACAATCTTGCCTCTTTTATTTTCCTTTTGTTCTTCCCCAATTTTAGAGAGCCTTCCTATTGATTTGATCTCCAAATCAAATCATTCCTTCACCAAACCTTCCCTCAATCGTTCTCATTCTCCAAGGGAAGGGTGCTACCAAGGATTGGAAGAGGAGTGCAAGGAGGAGTGTTCACTTTGATGGATCTTCGTATCGAAGTCGTGTCCTAAAGGATTTTATTGGGATTCCACTCCCAATAGGTAAAATCCATCCTCTAAATTGATTTCTTTTGCATATAAATTAGTTTTGAATCCGTAGGATCCATCCTCATGCATGAGCCCCATTTAGATTCAAATTTGAGGCCATTTGGAGCGCTCTTGAGGATTTTAGATATGTGTCTTGTGTCCTACTTGATAGATCCCAAATTAGGACACCCTATGTGTATGTATATATGATAATAGTTTAAATAGATATTTAAATTCAGTTTTAGAATGGTTAGAGAGTGGATTGATCTTAGTTAGGATGGTTAGAATAATTTTCATTTGGATACCTATGTTTGTATCCAAGTATCTTGGCCTATATATGTCATTTTGTCCAAAACAACTCAAATTCGTCATAATATTCATCCACGTTTTTATTAACCAAAGCAACTTAGAAATATCATAACTTTTAGCTTAGAACTCCGATTTATCTCCCGTTTTTTTTTAAAAGAACCATATCGAAGTTAGTTTTCCAAATATATATTTTAGTAAGCCAAATTCTTTCTGTAACTTTCTGTAGAATTATTTGAGTGTCTGCTGTACGAAAGACGAACGTGTTTCGGTATTTTTGCGATTTTGGGAGCTTCCGGACACGAAAATACGATCCGTTTAAAGTTTCGAAAAGCTAACACAAAGGGCTACGACATACTTTAATCCTAGAATTTAGTGAATGCCCAATTGGTACAGTATTGGTTTTAAGTAGAAGAGTGACTATACGATATATGCATTTTGTGTAACCTATGAGCCTATGTAGTATGGATATTAAATAAATATAGAGTATGTAATACATGATATGTTAGATGAATGAAATGATATATATATGATATATATTCTCTTTACATTAATGTATATATATGGTTGAATGCAAGCATGTAGGAATGCAATTAATATAATGCATATAAGCAATGCATAAATGAAAGAATGATATATAATGTATACATGAAAGTATATAATGAATGCTAGATATGAATGCAAGATATATATGTAATGATAGATATGAATGCATAATGTATAAATATTGTAATACAATATATAATGATAACATGTATGGTAATGTAGAGTATATGATGCAAGCATGAATGAATGGAGGAAATACATGTATATAGGTAATATAGAATATAATATATGAATGCAAGCATGCAAGATAATGTATTGTATCCATATATGATGTATTCAACTTAAAGTTAATGTAATATATGAAAGGAATGAATGATAATATATAACATGATATGTAAGGTAATGCAAGATATGAAATATATGATGTGTGCATGTTTGTATGTCTCTATGTTAATATATGAAATGATATGAATATACAATGTATGCATATGTATAAAATATGTAGGTAATGCATAGATGCATGAATGAAATGAATGTTTGCAATATGTTAATATAAATACAAGTATCTAATATGCATGAATGTAAGTATAATATAATACAAGTATACATGTATGTATCATGTAAATGTAATATACATGATATGTATGTATGCATGTATACAAGGTAAGTATGTATGTATGCATTTCTATAAACTGAGTTAACCTATAACCTTTTACACACATGCATTCATACACCCTTTGACATCCTGTATCCCATGTCACATACACCTACCTATCACTAAATTTTATAACATTAACACATATCCTTTCATACACATGCCAAACACACACATACTCACTTACTCTTTTACCTCTCTTTCTCTCTCTATATATATGTATGTGCCTATATATATATAGCTTTCCTATATATATCTATGTATATGAATATATGAATGTGAATAATATATATACATTATATGACTAAGTTTGTGTGCCTTGTTAGCTTATGGTTTAGTTTTGTGCTTGGTTTAGCAAGTGACTTAGGTTATGAGTTAGTAGCTATCTTGGATACTTGATTTGCATATACTTAGTTTGTTTAGACCTAGAATAACTTGTTTGACCTAATTTAGACTTGTCAGGGTTGACCAAGTTGACCAAGAGTTGACTTTGGTCTAGATTGACCTAGAATCATGTAGAATGCATAGTAGAACTTCATATTGCCATTTTGGACTTGTTGTGACTTGTGCTGTTCTGATTAGGAGCCAGACACCTCTCCTCGGACAGTATATTTACTTTGGACATTCAGATATCAGGCAATTATATTCTCTGATCATTTCATATCCTGCTTAGAATTATTTTCCTGCTTTAAATTACTTTACTTGATACTGTCACGTTGGTCACACGGATTAGTACTATATGGATCCCTTCTTAAGATGTTATCCCCTCAGGGAGCATCGGATACTTCATGTTCTGTGCGTTTCACTTACATGACGTATCACTATGTTTCATAGTTTATTGAATCACTTGTGACATGTACTCTCATGATCACAGAGTCTTCCTTGAATCCTCTCATTTATTGGGCTTCCTAGAATTCCCATTTATGGGACTATCATGTACCACCCTTCGGGGGCTGTTGCATGAATCATAACATAACCTGGCTGGATCCTTGTGTATTGATTGGGGGTACGGGAGAGTAGAAATGGACATGTGAATAATATCCAAGTAGTATCTCATCAGAATCATTCCGTGGTGTCTCATCAGAATCATCATATGTCATTTACATGTCTATATTGTACTCTGACTCACTAGCCACTGTTAGTTCTCTATTATAGTAGATATTTCTATTACAGTTCTCTCTCTGTTTACATACTGTATTTCTTTTAGTACCTATATCTTACTTTACTGCATGATTATATTTTTCTAACCTGCTATGAACTGTTGAGATGTATTGTGCTCGCTCCTGTCCTGACTAGACCTGTTGATAAATTTTACAGATAGCCTGGAGGTTGCCTGCTAGCCTAGAGGAGACACAGTAGAGGTTTTATAGATAGCTAGGGTTTTGCTTATAGCTTATTTTCAGTTGTCTTGAGTTGTATTTATGGATTACTGTATTTGAGCTTTGAGATGTATTTCTGGGTTTGTGTATCTTAGACACTTAGACTTCTATCTGCTGTATCTCTTTGTGGATTTTCATGTTTTATCTACCTTCCATTACGCTCTACCTTAGTTGTGATTGAGTTTACTTTCTGCTATGTCACCTCCATTCGGGGAGTATAAACTGCTTAGCATTATACTGTTAGATGCATGAGACCTAGGACAGCGTTCTACCGCCGACACTGCGGCGTAGGCTGGACGTACCCACGTCTCGTGCCCTTACTCTAGGGTGTGGGTCGTGACACGTTTTTAATGGTGGCCCATGCAAGTCGAGTTTGTGTAGTGATATTAGAACTAGAGTACCACTACAGCCTGCAGTAGGATTAGGATATATTTTGAAGGTACTCAATCACAGTTAGGATCCCTTGAGAGATTCCTGGAACGACCCTTGAGAATCTTATTTTAACTTCGATTTAAAAACTCTTCTTTCCTTGATTTGATTTATCTTTACTTTCTGTTGTTGAATTTGATTTTGATGGATTATTGTTGAATTTGAGTTTGTATTTATTGATTTTGATGGATGATTGTTGAATTTTGAATCTTGATGTTAGCTGTGGCATCCGAGTTTGTATTTATATGATTTGATAGATTTTTGTTCATTTTTGAATCTTGATGTTCGTTGATAAATTTGCTTTTTGGGTATCCATTGTTGATTTAATTTAATTTTTGTCAAGATGAAATTATATGGGCTAGGTCATCTAAGTTATGGAATCTAGTCTTCTACAGTCACATTAGCCAGCATGGTGAGGACATATAGTCTGGCTTTAGATATATTTCTCGGGTGTGGAAATTTAAGGTTTTTGCAGCCAAGCTAGCGGCATCGCAAAAATTTTAAATACCACGATTCTAGAGGTATGTGCCTTAGTCGAGGACTCTGTGATTATCGTAGCCTTGCTTACTAGTATGACGAGGATTTAGAGCACCATGATTTTGGATAGACGCATATGATTATTAGATTGTACCTTAAATATTTTTGAACATGTTTTCTCTATTTTTGTTCCAGTCCTTCAAAAAAAAAGAATTATTATTTGTTTGTTTTGTTTTGTTTCTTCTTATTTAACTTAGGAGTAGGTTTAGCTGTTTTTATAAACCTTTGTGTAACTTCTTACTATGAATTTCTTCTTAATACAATGAATCGATGATTTTGCTAGACCTTATCATGGATTTGATATTATAGCTCTGGTTTCAAAATGGTCCTTCTTTTAAACAGATAAGCAGAACAGATTCTATTATCATTTCTCTTCATGCCAATATTTTATTACCATCATTCTTTGTCTTATATAACTGTCCTATTACATCAATTCTCTGTCTCGTATCTAATTATGTCAGCTATACTTTGAAACCCTTGAATCTTCATATCATTTTACCTGAGAAATGTTGAGGAAATGACGTAATTGGTTATCATATGACGATGTTGTAGGAATCAAAATGTTGGATGTCAAATATAAAAATTTGAGATGGAGATGTGGTAAAGGTTTAGAATGAAATCGAGAGATAAATGTTATCGATTTAGAAACAATCACAGAAAATTTTGGTTATGAGTAATTCATGGATGTATTTCAAAAAAAAACACTAATGAGGATATTAAAGGTCAACCTAGTTTTGAGAACTTAGAAAATCTTGGTTATTGATTCTTGGGAACTTTTACTCTAAGGCTATGTAGAAATTAAGTAATGGAAAAGAGATTTAATTGTATTCAATGATTATGCAAAATTGAACTAGATATTGTAAGAGGGTGACTAGAGACAGAGAGAACACAAGGATTTTAAGTTATAGGAATTATTTTAGATGATTGGGGGAAAATTGTAGATTTCAAAAGGATAATATTTGAAGGTGAACGTTGAAGAAAATATGAAGGTTGATTTATAAATAAGAATAAATTTTGTATGACATAGTGGTATTAGGGTTGAATAAATACGAGACTTGATTTAAACAAGTTCAAGGATTTCATAAACTGGATTTAGAGGTTTCGGATCTAATTTAGAACGAGGTGAAGGAATTTGGAAATTTGATTAAATGAATAAGTGTTGATACCTAATTAAGAGGGGTATGCTTCGTGGGAAATGTTTTAGAAGTTTGGAAGTTTGTCTATGGTGATCGTGGTAAAGGTTTAGATGACTGAAGTTATAAAATTTTTGAGGGTAGTCATATAACGGTTGATTTTTATATTGGGATTTGTGAGAAAATATGATTGGAAAATGGTAAACTGATAGTATCAGAGAGAGATGGTTAACTGACTTTCGTATGAAATCTTTCTTGTTTTTCTCTAAAAGGGTTTTTCAATATCATTGAATCCTAGTTTCCTTAATCACGACCAAATCGACTTCGATTATCTTTTCTTATCATATTAATATCGTGGGTTGTACTCAATTGAATTAAATTTGATTGTGACCTGAATCTCCATCCTTGTATGCTCGTTCTCAGACTTTGTTGAACCCGTCCTCCATATTGCCCAAATCTTGATTTCTCCAATTTGATCAACTTAGATCGTATCGAGACTAAATATTCTTAATATATATTGTGATTGAATTTCCATGCAATTGACTTTCATTCTTTAACTTCTGATTTTGATTTTTTCTTCTTCTTGAATAGTACCCCTTTATAGATAATTGGTAGTTATCTTTATTTTATTTTTTATGAGTACCAGTTTTCATGTGGGATGGTAGACTGCCTTACAGTTTTAATGATTGTTATTTCTGTAACTTTTCTAGTTTAGCACCCTAGATTGCTTGTGTGTTTTGATACCCTATGACCGTTTCGGTTAGCATGACTAGTATACCTAGATGAGACTTTCACTGCCACCATATGCCATGACCCTGTATGCCATCCTTTTTAATCGTATGATTTAGGTAAGTTCTGAGACCATGATTGTTGGGGACGAGACTCTAGAAGAAGTACGACCATCTTAATTTCGAGGACGAAATTCTTCTAAGGAGGGTAGACTTGTAACACCCACTTTTCTAAAATGAGGGTAATTTTGAACTTTTATAATTTTGATTAATCGATAATAAGATTTAACTCATGTTGTGATTTTGGTAATTTTTTTAATCAATTTAAAACTATTTAAAATGTTGAATTGTGATTTTGATGGTTAACTAGTTAATCCCTAGTTTTGCTAAGCTTAGATACTAACCATGACCATGGGGATCTAACCATGTGATTAGAATGATTATTTACAACTTTTTAGGCTAAGGGTATTTTGGTCATTTTGTGACTTTTGAATTATTTAGGATTTTAATTAATTGGTGAATTTTAGATTATTTTAATAATATTTAAATTGATGTATTATGATTTTGGTCATTTTTTATATTTTAATATTTTGGAAAAGTTTTATATTTTTAATATTGTTTTTATTGGATTTAATTAGTCGGGTTTGAGTTTCGTCTCGTTCCGACTTGTATTGTGACCCGGGTAGCTTGAACTCTAGATGGGACCCAATATTAAGTTAAGCATGGCTCACAAGACCCAAAATTAAGTTAGTTAATTAAACTAATTTTTATCATGTTAGAATGGTTAAGTTAGAGACTCAAAACTAGATCATTTTGACCCCAAACTTGAACCTAGTCTAGACTTAACCATATGAGACTAGAGAGGGGCAATTAGGACATTTTCCATTAGCCCTAATGGACTCTTTATGGCAGCCACCTTTAGGGGAGAATGATTCATTTCATTCATTACAATCTTGCCTTTTTTATTTTCCTTTTGTTCTTTTCCAATTTTAGAGAGCCTTCCCATTGATTTGATCTCCAAATCAAATCATTCCTTCACCAAACCTTCCCTCAATCATTTCCATTCTCCAAGGGAAGGGTGCTACCAAGGATTGGAAGAGGAGTGCAAGGAGGAGTGTCCACTTTGATGGATCTTCGTATCGGAGCCGTGTCCTAAAGGATTTCATCGGAATTCCACTCCCAACAGGTAAAATCCATCCTCTAAATCGATTTCCTTTGCATATAAATTAGTTTTGAATCCGTAGGATCCATCCTCATGTATATGTCCCATTTAGATTCAAATTTGAGGCCATTTGGAGCTCTCTTGAGGATTTTAGATATGTGTCTTGTGTCCTACTTGATAGATCCCAAATTAGAACACCCCATGTGTATGTATGTATGATAATAGTTTAAATAGATATTTAAATTCAGTTTTAGAATGGTTAGAGAGTGGATTGATCTTATTTAGGATGGTTAGAATGAGTTTCATTTGGATACCTATGTTTGTATCCAAGTATCTTGGCCTATATATGTCATTTTGTCCAAAACAACTCAAATTCGTCATAATATTCATCCACGTTTTTATTAACCAAAGCAACTTAGAAATGTCATAACTTTTAACTTAGAATTCCGATTTATCTTCCATTTTTTTTAAAGAACCGTATCGAAGTTAGCATTTCAAATATATATTTTAATAAGCCAAATTCTTTCTGTAACTTTCTGTAGAATTATTTGAGTGTCAGCTCTACGAAAGACAAACGTGTTTCGATATTTTCGCGATTTCGGGAGCTTCCGGACACGAAAATGCGATCCGTTTAAAGTTTCGGAAAGCTAACACAAAGGGCTACGACATACTTTAATCCTAGAATTTAGTGAATGCCCAATTGGTACAGTATTGATTTTAAGTAGAAGAGTGACTATACGATATATGCATTTTGTGTAACCTATGAGCCTATGTAGTATGGATATTAAATGAATATAGAGTATGTAATACATGATATGTTAGATGAATGAAATAATATATATGATATATATTCTCTTTACATTAATGTATATATATGGTTGAATGCAAGCATGTAGGAATGCAATTAATATAATGCATATAAGCAATGCATGAATGAAAGAATGATATATAATGTATACATGAAAGTATATAATGAATGCTAGATATGAATGCAAGATATATATGTAATGATAGATATGAATGCATAATGTATAAATATTGTAATGCAATATATAATGATAACATGTATGGTAATGTAGAGTATATGATGCAAGCATGAATGAATGGAGGAAATACATGTATATAGATAATATAGAATATAATATATGAATGCAAGCATGCAAGATAATGTATTGTATCCATATATGATGTATTCAACTTAAAGATAATGTAATATATGAAAGGAATTAATGATAATATATAACATGATATGTAAGGTAATGCAAGATATAAAATATATGATGTGTGCATGTTTGTATGTCTCTATGTTAATGTATGAAATGATATGAATATACAATGTATGCATATGTATAAAACATGTAGGTAATGCATAGATGCATGAATGAAATAAATGTTTGTAATATGTTAATATAAATACCAGTATCTAATATGCATGAATGTAAGTATAATATAATACAAGTATACATGTATGTATCATGTAAATGTAATATACATGATATGTATGTATGCATGTATACAAGGTAAGTATGTATATATGCATTTCTATAAACTGAGTTAACCTATAACCTTTTACACACATGCATTCATACACCCTTTGACATCATGTATCCCATGTCACATACACCTACCTATCACTAAATTTTAGAACATTAACACAAATTCTTTCACACACATACCAAACACACAGATACTCACTTACTCTTTTATTTCTCTTTCTCTCTATATATATATATGTATGTGCCTATATATATATAGCTTTCCTATATAGCTAAAAAAATATATATATATAGCTTTCCTATATATCTATGTATATGAATATGTGAATGTGAATAATATATATACATTATATGACTAAGTTTGTGTGTCTTGTTGGCTTATGCTTTAGTATTGTGCTTGGTTTAGCAAGTGACTTAGGTTATGAGTTAGTAGCTATCTTGGATACTTGATTTGCATATACTTAGTTTGTTTAGACCTAGAATAACTTGTTTGACCTAATTTAGACTTGTTAGACCTAGTTTGACCATAGTTGACCTAGGTTTGACTTTCAGGGTTGATCAAGTTGACCAAGAGTTGACTTTGGTCTAGATTGACCTAGAATCATGTAGAATGTATAGTAGAACTTCATATTGCCATTTTGGACTTATTGTGACTTGTGCTGTTCTGATTAGGAGACAGACACCTCTCCTCGGACAGTATATTTACTTTGGACATTCAGACATCAGGCGAGTACATTCTCTGATCATTTCATATTCTGCTTAGAATTATGTTCCTGCTTTAAATTACTTTACTTGATACTGTCACGTTGGTCACACGGATTAGTACTATATGGATCCCTTCTTGAGATGTTATCCCCTCAGGGAGCATCGGATACTTTATGTTCTGTGCGTTTCACTTACATGACGTATCACTATGCTTCATGGTTCATTGAATCACTTGTGACATGTACTCTCATGATCACAGAGTCTTCCTTGAATCCTCCCATTTATTGGACTTCCTAGAATCCCCATTTATGGGACTATCATGTACCACCCTTCGGGGGCTGTTGCATGAATCATAACATAACCTGGCTGGATCCTTGTGTATTGATTGGGGATACGGGGGAGTAGAAGTGGACATGTGAATAATATCCAAGTAGTATCTCATCAGAATCATTCTGTAGTGTCTCATCAGAATCATCCTATGCCATTTACATGTCTATATTGTACTCTGACTCACTAGCCACTGTTAGTTCTCTATTATAGTAGATATTTCTATTACAGTTCTCTCTCTGTTTACATACTGTATTTCTTTCAGTACCTGTATCTTACTTTACTGCATGATTATATTTTTCTAACCTGCTATGAACTGTTGAGATGTATTGTGCTCGCTCCTGTCCTGACTAGACCTGTTGATAAATTTTACAGATAGCCTGGAGGTTACCTGCTAGCCTAGAGGAGACACAGTAGAGGTTGTATAGATAGCTAGGGTTTTGCTTGTATCTTATTTTCAGTTGTCTTGAGTTGTACTTATGGATTACTGTATTTGAGCTTTGAGATGTATTTCTGGGTTTGTGTATCTTAAACACTTAGACTTCTATCTGCTGTATCTCTTTATGGATTTTCATGTTTTATCTACCTTCCATTATGCTCTACCTTAGTTGTGATTGAGTTTACTTTCTGCTATGTCACTCCCATTCGGGGAGTATAAACTGCTTAGCCTTATATTGTTAGATGCATGAGACCTAGGACAGCGTTCTACCGCCGACACTGCGGCATAGGCTGAACGTACCCACGTCTCGTGCCCTTACTCTAGGGTGCGGGTCGTGACATGTGACTAGAGTTCATTCCTGCATACTGAACTGTTCTCAGGATTGCTAGGACTGAACCCTTAAGATTTCACATTTTTGATTAGGCAGCTGATCTATATTAGTTATACTATCATTCTATACTAAGAAGTGTAAATTGTATCACTGAATAGAAAGCCAGTGCTGCATGGGGACTATTGTGCCCAGGACAGTTAGTGTCAGTTCATATTTTCATTTGATATTTTCTATTTTCTTCCATTGAAACTAGTTAGCTTTAACTAATGATTTAAGGGAGGGTTTCAATGAGATGTCCTGTGACTGGATTTTATTGAAGAATAGTATGTGGTTTATGACCCTGTCACTTAAGAAAAGAGTGGAACCTGTCACATGTAACCCTGGTAGGATCAGTTATATGTTTTCCCTAAGCAAGGTTTCCTTAGCAAGATAACTAGGATCTCATTTAAACTAGTTTAGCTAGACTTAGTGTTCACATGCTACATGAAGTATTACATTGAGACTTGGATGTAATATTTCATGATAGCTTGTGTTTAAATTATTATGTAGGAATGATAGAGAATTGATTTTATAAGATAGATTTTAAGTAGAGGGCTAAGCTAATGTATCTTGATTAGAGTTGTTAAATAAACCAAGTTTTGTTGTAGTAGACTAGAAATACCTATCATTATTGTTGACTTATCAAGCTGTAAACCATAACAGGAGGATTTCCAGCTTTACTACCTTTTCTCGATCACCCGGAGCCAGACAAGTATACTCCTCGAATTTGTTCATTTCTCATGTCTTGCATGTTCATTCTTGAATCTCCTTGATTGACATGATGTATCACGGTATTGTCTGGTTTCATGTTTCATGTATTACTTGTGTCTGGGAGGGGAAATACTATAGATATGTGATCAAACCCTGTTACTATTCATGTGAATAGCTTGGGTCCCACATCGTGCACGCGGGACCAAAGCCATACCATTTTATGTTCATGGCATCTACCCAAGCCGATCACACAATCTAGATGTATTTTAATATTGCACATGTCAGGATTCAGGTTGTATTTCAGGATTCATGGTTGTATTTCATGTTCAGGTTGTATTTCATGATTCAGGTTGTACTTCATGTTCAGGTTGTATTTCATATTCAGGACTCATACCATGTTTTCTGTTTTACTTTCAGTATTTTCTGTTCAGATTCATGTCTTGTCTCATTTCATGTACTTATATATATTCCATGTTTCTTGATTCATACCATGATGTTCATGTTCTTTTTTTGGATATACTTAGCTCTGCTCCTGACTAGGATATGTTGCAGGTGAGTTGGAGGCTCTGTGCAATATGTACTATGGCGAGGAGCTAATTGATGCAGGAGAGCTAGCTGGTGCAGCTCTTGACTTAGAGGCTGCAGAAGCCTAGAGCTTACCTTAGTATTCCATATTATCTTTCTTGTATTGAGACTAGTATTTGCCATTGATTGTAAAAGTACAGAACAATTATATAGGAGGACTGAACTTAGACTCAGAATACAAACTCGCTCGTACAAAGAAAGCCTAGGGACGAAAACCTAGGTACAGCAATCTAAGTACGATTGTTTATTTTAGATTCTGGGGATGACAGTAGAGGCTCGGGAAAGCGACGGCAGCTCTGCCTTACTCCTTGGACGATCGGACGTAGCCTTGGCTCCGGTGAAGAAATGCACTTGGACGTGTGGGGAGACTCCTCTGTGCTCTTTGTTGCTGAATCTCTGGAGTGCTCTCTCTCTCTCTATTTTGCAAAGGAATGGCACTTTGCTCTCTGATTTTTTTCTCTTCTCTGTGTATTTTTTTAATAGAGAATCTCCTCCTCTTCGCAAGGGAATGGCACCTTGCTATTTATAGGAGTGGGGTCATCATTAGGGTTTACAATGATTGTCCCTTGAAAAGTCGGTGGCCAATAATCTGGACCATTGACCTTGATTACATCACATCTGGGCAATTAATTCTTGATTGCGCCAAATCCGTATGGGTAATTAATGCTGATTGCCATGAATCTTTGTGATAAACTCGAATCTCCTGCCACGTGTCCAATTAGCTTAATTACAACAAATCTGATTTGATTTGAGTAATAATGGTGATTGTACTAAATCTGGTTGTTATGATTTGCGAGCAGCCATAATTCCGAGGAGGATAAGACCGCCACGTGTCTCAACTGTCGTGAGGACCGCCACGTGTCTCAACCATCATGAGCGGGGCGTCTGGCAGAGCCGCATGAGTGCGGTCTAAGTAACCACATACGGGTGGCCCCTACAATCCTAGCCGCATGAAGGTAACCGCCGTATGGGGGTAGCAGCTTCGTGAAGGAGGCGGCCGCATGGAGGAGGCAGCCGCATGAAGAAGACAGTCGCATGAAGGAAGCAGCCGCATGAAGCGGGCAGCCGCATGAAGGAAGCAGCCGCATGAAACGGGTAGTCGCATGAAGGAAATAGCCGCATGAAGCGGGCAGCCGCATGAAGGAAGCAGCCGCATGAAGGAAGCAGCCGCATGAAGCGGGCAGCCGCGTAGGGGTAGCAGCCGCATGAAGCGGGCAGCCGCATGAAGGTGGGCGGCCGCATAGGGGTGCTTGGGACTCGGCGGATCCTGTCAGTTATAAAAGATTTTCTTCTTTTCCCAAGGAGCACGCCATCATTATTTCAGCTTTATGTCAGAGCTGTCATTCATTGTGTCAGAGCTGTCGTTTATTGCATCAGAGCTGTCATTTATTGCGTCAGAGCTGTCATCAGAGCAATTAATTGGGAGGCTGCTTTACGGCCAACTGTAGAAGCGGACAGCGTATGGCCACATGTCTTTGCCTGAGCCGTATGGAGCTGTTGGGGAGTTCCGAGCCGCATAAAGTTCTGAAGGATTCCTGAGCCGCATGAGGCTCCTTCTATTTGGAGCCGCATGGGCTTTTCATGTCCTTTTCCATGCTTCTACAAGACCCCCTTCAATATTTTTAATTTGAAAAATTAAAATACTTTGAATAAGAAACATGACTATATATAAGCTCTTCTGGCCGCATAGGGTATTCTAGCCATATGGACGTCCTAGCCGCATAGGATGTTCTGGCCGCATGGACTTCTTAGCAGCATGGCCTTCCTGGCCGCATGGGGTGTTTCTGGCCGCATAGACAGTCTGGCCGCATAGACTATCTGACCGCATAGGCTCTCTGCCACGTCTCCCTGCCACGTATGCATCTCATTTATTGCCCTTGATTTGCTTTGGATTTAAAGCCGCCTTTTTGGGCAGGATCCCAAGGGTCGGTCCAGATTTGCCTCGATGACTGAAGAGTCAGTTTTGCAGCACGCGGATCGAAGCGTCCCCCCCTCTCCTTCTGCCTATAAATAGGAGCATTCTTGGATAGAGAGACTTCTTTATTTTCTTCTGTCTTTAACTCTTTTTGCCCTAAGTTGCTGTCTTCGTCTTCCTTCTCCGCTCATCAGTCAACGATGGCCCCCAAGTCTTCTAAAGCCGCGGCGAAGGGTAAGGGAGTGGCTTCTTCATCAGCCACGACGCCTGAAGTCCACCCCGACGTTCACCCCCCCATTGCTAGTAAGGGTTCGGGCGGATCGTATACTTTGAAACCATTACAAAGATGGCTCTGTTGCATGCTTTATGCACAAGCTTTTAATGCGTCCCTCGTCTTCATCGAACTGTTCAAATTGTATGGGCCGCATGTATGTTCCCCGTCCGAGCCGTATGGGGTATACCCCATGTCCGAGCCGCATAGGAGTTGTTTAGTGGCCGCATAAAATAGTTCATAAATTGAACCGCATAACGACCCTTCGATCAGAGCCGCATAAGTCCTTCTGAATCGAGCCGCATGAAGCCTCCTCAAACAGGACCACATAAGTTCGTCTGGACTGGGCCGCATGAGGCTGTGTTAAAACTGAGCCGCATAAGCTCCTCTGATTTGAGCTGCATAATGCTCCGGTAAGTAGAACCGCATAAGCCCACGCTAAACAGAGCCGCATAAGCTTACACTAATCAGTGCCGCATAAGCTCATGTTCAAACAGAGCCGCATGAGCTCTTTTAAAACAGAACCACATAAGCTCGTCTTTAAACAGAGCCACATAAGCTTGTCTTTAAATAGAGCCGCATAAGCTCGTCTTTAAATAGAGCCGCATAAGCTCATGTAAGCCAAAGCACTCAGTAGTTTTGTTTTAGCCATTTCTTGATTTGTTTCTTTTTTTCCTTCTTTAGTGAATCTGCTAGTTAATGCAGCAGGAGAGCCTCTGGTGGGTCGCGCCCAATCGGCTATGGGCTATCGATATGACCATATAGTCGAGTATGTGACGAACCAGCTCCCAAAAGAGCCTTTGGAGAGGCTGAACGCTATCAAGAAACAGTCCTTTCACTTCCTTTGCGCCATGATAAACTCGGTACAATTGGAGGAGGAATACCTGAAGCCTGCGTTCCTCTTTGGGGATGCTTTGTCTGTAAAGAACACCCGGGCGCTGGATATATCCGAGAGCTGGGACTTTACTCTTGACGGGGTGGAGATCCATATCCCTCCGATAGAGCATCATTTTCCTCTGTCCTGGTTCAATATGCTACCGCTAGACAGAAAGATGGTAGACTCCTTGACTCCAAGCAAGTCGGGGATGTTTGTGGGAAACATCCACTACAATAGAAATTTGGGGTCAGTGTATGAGGGAAGGGAACCGGTCAGTCGGTACGTGATGGGACTGGCTCCGGGTACCTTTCTAAACGTTACGGGTCCCAATTTTACATTCTCTCAGGCTGATACCTTCCTGAACCAGCTTGCTCGCAAAGGGTCGTATCCCGTCGGCCGGTTGGCGTTGCCGAACTGGATAAACCCTATCCCTACGTGGACCAACTTGACCACGTAGATTCTACAAAAATATGCGACTCCCCTGCGTGAGATCGGCCTTTATCACGCCTATCGGGGTACCTTTCATGGTCTACCCATAAATAAGCCGTTGTTCATGGCTCTTCTGGAGATGTACAACCGACGGACGAGAACCTTCTTCACACCGAGAGGGAAGCTGGGACTCGCTCTCCACGAGATGTATGTTATCTCCAAGCTGCCCTGGGAGGAAGAGGTCTTTGAAGTGTATACCCCTACGAGCGAAGAGCTCGAGGATTTGGATCGGCAGTTCCCGGGCTTTGTTGCCGTGTATCGGGAATTGTTATGTCACCACTGTACTTGTCATCAGACGGCTATCAAGAAGGATGGTAGCTCGGAAGGGAGCATTCTTCACACCACCACCTGGGTCACATACCGTTTCATACTAGGCGTCTCAGGTCGGGTTTCTTCCCGAGATCCTCAAACTCATGAGGAGGTACAACACTTGGTGTCAACTGCCAAGAGATCGAGGTCCACCGGCGACACCTTTGGGAGAAAGAACGACTCCTTTAGTTATTTTTATCATGGTACTCAGCGACTGTCGGAGAAGGGTCTTTTGGCGGGGTTCCTGATGGTGTGGCTACGGAACTGCGTAGTCTCCGGAGGGGCAGGTTCCATCGAGAGAATCAGTCGCCATTTTATCCTCCCTGCCGTAAAGCTGGTCTTTGGGGCCAAGCTGGCTCTTCTTCCGGCCATGGTGTGCAGCATACACCATGGCCTTCGCGCCTTTTCTTCCAAGGTCATCACCCGTGACACAGCGATGGATTTTGAACGCATAGAGCTGCCATACCATTATCTGATGGGGTGGCTGTTAATGTACAACCGATCTTTGATGAGGCCTGGAGCAGAAGATGGCGTTACGACTGATGACGCTTTTATTTTCCGATTCCACCATCAGTCCTGGGAGTACAGCACCATGCCAGCCTGTCAGAGAGCGCTGGTAAGAGTGGACGGATACGACTTTTTTTGTCCGTACCTCATTTTACTGCTGAAGAAGTGAGGAGCGTACATGTTGATGGTACCGAACCTCCTCTCCTCTTACCTGAGAAAATGCTCCTTTTGCTGCGTAATATCCGTCCAGCGCACATAGTGTACCGTAACCGCAACATCGTCTACCTGGAGCCTTACTTGTCCAGCAGGTTCTCCCGCCAGTTCGGGTATAGCCAGTTGTTTTTTGACAGTCCCAGCTCTTGCCTGGGCTTTGAAGGTAGCATCCTGGATGGTATCAGGGTATGGCATTATTATGACACGGTTCATACCCGAACCACCTTTTCAGTCCCAGATAGTGAGGTGCCATGAGAGATTTTGTATATGGCAGCCTTATACCATGTTACGGCGAACAAGCCTCCCGTTAATTTTGACCCGAGTACAAGCTTCATCGCGGGTACTGGCTTAGCGGAAAAGCCCAAGGGGTCTAAGACGAGGAAGAGGAGAGCTGAGGCAGTTCCTGTGCCTGATTCGGAGTCCACGACTGCCGACGAAGAGAATGAAAAGCACAATACAGATAACTCTTTCCCTCCGGTGGAGGATGTCGGGGCGGATCAAACGCATGTTATGTCAGATGAGATGGTGGCAGATCAGCCACCTGTCGTGCCAAATGATATGCTGGTGGATCAGCCGTCTGTTGCACCTGGTCCTGTACGAAAACGTAGCAGGCAAATCTCCCCTGTTGGCGGCATTCCTCACTCCCGAAAACGGGCTGCGATCAGACGTCGCAAGCTAACTATAAGGGAGAGAAGCGAGGACATCGATCCCGCTTCGAAGGTAAATTGAGTCACTACTATCTTTATTCAGTTCTTTTTTTCTTCTGAACTTTGATTTTAATTATTTTTCTTTCCTCTTGTAGGAGTCAGAAGAGTCGGGTTCTCGAGAACCGACCGCTATTTCTGAAATCAATTCGGCCCTGAATACTTTAATTAATGACGTGTGTGGAGATTATTTCTGCCGGAGCCCTCTCGGCGGCGGCTGAGGGATCTCACATTGCTGAGGCCTCAACGCAGGGCGACGGGGGTTCCGTTGAACCCGCTCCCGAGATCGTTGAATTTCAGCAGGGTGACACTGATCCAGTCGTATCTCCTTCCGGGGCGGCTGGGGCAGAAGAGCCAGCTGAATTCAGCTTGAAGGTTGCTGGTGACGGGTCTATGGCGGCTATGAGCGAGCCTCAGCCGCCACAACCCTCCCCTGGTAAGATAAGCCAAAATTTGACTAGTGAGGAGGCCCATTTGCTCTATCATCACACCCTGCGGGTTATGCTGATTGATGGTTGCTCTGGACATACAGGTCCTGCCTCTTCACTGCCCATGACGGATACTGTCAGGGAAGGCTCTGCCAGCGGGGATTTGGTGAAAGGGAGCGTGCCCCCTCCTCTTCCGACTTATCTTGAGGGGCCTCCCGTCGGATCGAGTTCGGGAGGTCAGATGGCGGTACAGCCTGGACAGGGAGCGATAGTCCCTGCATCTTCCTCTGCTCGTATGACTTTGGGGGTTGACCTCTCAGCCTTACCGAGTATCCAGGTTGTTCGGGCCACGGAGGAAGAATTGGCCGTTGTTCAAACGTCCTTTCGCTCAAAATTTATTTTCCTTGTGGCAGGGGCGGCAAGTTCTGTTGCGTCTTCTTCGACACTGCCAGCTACACTTCCTTTGACACCGTCCTCTACGGAAGTTCGGGATGAGGCGTCACAGGATGTGGTTGATAGTTTCTACCGCCACTTGAAGAGAGGAGTAGAAGCTGCTATGGAGCGGGGGACCCCCTTTGCCTTGGCCCGACAGTGCGCTCGTGGCCAAATTGAGACTCTTAAAACCCTTCCTGGCGGGGCAGGGATAGCTGCGCTTCTGGAGCCCAAACTGTTAGAGGCTGATCAGCTTGTGGCCCAGTTTCCAGTGCTGCGGCAAGCTGATCTGTCTGCAGCAATAGATCAGGAGCGGGGCTTCCTCACCATTGCCCTGGAGAAGATAAGGCTTGCACAGGATACATCAAAGTCGGTTATAATAAAGGACTTTGGCGACCTATCTCTCTTGTACGACCATCTGAGCCGCCGGAGCGAGGTTTGCAGGGCTCGGGAAGCGGCCATCTCCCGGGGAGTAATCGATACAAGGAAGCAGATTCTCAAACTTCAGAAGAAGCTGGCCTTCTTGGAGTCTGAGCTTGAAGCTTCCCGTGCGGATAAAGAGCTGATTATTCAGGATGCCGAAAGGGTTTCCCGAGCTTCTGCTAACCTGGAGCGTGCTCTGAAGAAGTTTGAAGATGGCTGGTGGGCTCACGCGCCCTTGGAAGACGCGGTGCTGCTGACTCAGGAGGCCGAGCGTCGGGCCAAACAGAGGTTTGATCATTCGACTGCCTTATTGAGGGACCGTCTCAGGGCATTATGTATAGCCGACCAATAGTCGGCTTTTTTCCTTCTTTTTGTTTTCGTTGCTTTCCTTTCTTGAGGAGGACGTGGTCCCCAGAACATGTAGTACTTTTTCCTTTCGAATAAAAGAGTATGCTTTATTCTACCTTTCGTTTGTACTGCTTATTGTGTTTGTAGTGGTGTGGTGTTGGCCCCACTGGGCGACTGTTTGTGGACTTGTTACCCTGGGTATACCTTGGTTTTAGGTACAGATAACAAGTTGATGGGGATACTTGGAACAATTCCACAGTAAGGTGGCTATGGACATTCCTTGTATCGGGAGAAAGAATACCATGGAGCAGCTTGGCCCCCGGGGCATGATAAAAAATGAAGGACATGTACAAGAAAACTTAGTACAGCATTTGTGGTCAGCAATGGACATTTGTGGTCAACAGAGGACATTTGTGGGCCTATTATCCTTGGCGTACCCTGGGGTTTTTTTTGGTACGGATAATAAGTCGAGAGAGAACAAGCATACTTACTCAGAGGTAATGAGGACATGGTAAATATGAGGGTTTCTTCGATGGAGCCTTCCCACTCAGAGGTAATAAGGACATGGCAGGAGGGGACTCCATGAAGGGATACACAGAACGACTCAGAGGTGATGAGGACGTGGAAGTTCTATGTGAGGGGCAGTTTGTTTTTTATGGAAGTGAAACAACTCAGAGGTAACATCGACGTGGTTGTTTTCGGAAAAATCTGTGGATCTGTTACCCTTTTTGTGTACTGAAAGTGTCACGACCCGCACCCTAGAGTTAGGGCACGAGAACGTAACAACGCCCAGCCTATGCCGCAGTGTCGACGGTAGAACGCTGTTCTAGGTCTCAATGCATCTAACAGTATAAGACTAAACAGTTTATACTCCCCGAATGGGGGTGACATAGCAGAATGTAAACTCAATCACATCTAAGGTAGAGCATAAAGGAAGATAGATAAAACATGAAATTGAAAAGAGATACAACAGATAGAAGTCTAAGTGTCTAAGATACAAACTCAGAATACATCTCAAAATCCAAATACAGTAATCCATAAATACAACTCAAGATGACTGAAAATAAACTATAAGCAAAAACCCTAGCTATCTATGCAACCTCTGCTGTCTCCTCTAGGCTAGCAGGCAACCTCCAGGCTATCTGTAAAATTTATCAACAGGTCCAGTCAGGACAGGAGCGAGCACATTACATCTCAACAGTTCATAGCAGGTTAGAAAATATAATCATGCAGTAAAGTAAGATACAGGTACTGAAAGAAATGCTGTATGTAAACAGAGAGAGAGCTGTAATAGAAATATCTACTATAAATAGAGAACTAACATGTGGCTAGTGAGTCAGAGTACAATATAGACATATAAATGACATAGGAGATTCTGATAAGACACTATGGAAGAGATTCTGATAAGATACTACTTGGGTATTATTCACATGTCTACTTCTACTCCTCCGTACCCCAAATCGATACACAAGGATCCAACCAAGTTATGTTATGATTCCATGCAAAGCCCCCGAAGGGTGATACATGGATGTCCCAAAAATGGGGATTCTAGGAGATTTTAGGATACCCAGTAAATGGGATAGGAGATTCTAGGAGACTCTGTGATCATAAGAGTATATGTCACAAGTGATCAAAGAACCTGTGAAGCATAGTGATACGTCATGTAAGTGAAACGCACAGAACATGTAGTACCCGATATTTTCTAAGGATAACATCTCAAGAAGGGATCCGTATAGTACCAATCCGTGTGACCAACGTGACAATACAAGTAAAGTAATTTAATGCAGGAAATAATTCTAAGCAGGATATGAAATGATCAGAGAATGTACTCGCCTGATATCTGAATGTCCAAGGTAAAGATACTGTCCGAGGAGAGGTGTATAGCTCCTAATTAGAACAGCACAAGTCACAACATGTCCAGAAGGGTAATATAAAGTACTACAATACATTCTACATGAATCTAGATCAAACTAGGCTAAAGTCAACCCTTGGTCAACTCTGGTCAACTGCACTAGTCAAACTAGGTCAAACTAGGTCATGTCCTAACCCAGCAAGTCTTACTAGGCCTAACCAAGACTATCCTAGCAAGCACACATCAATACAAGGCTATACAAGCCAACATACATCCAACTCTATATAGCATGCAATTATTCAATACTCAAATAGACAAGAATTCACATTGGATATACACTAGGTAATCTATTACTTTAATCTATATATGTCTACACATATATACATATGCATATATTGGTATTCAACATTAGGTCTATAATCATGGCATTTCAAATGGTTATATAAACTTATATATTACAACACAATATGCTAACATATATATAATATACATACATAGCTAAGTTAACTGTATTCATAAATACTTATTTAAGAGGCTATGTGTGTGTATGTGAACATGGCAAAGGGGCAAGTGAGGGTTAAATGGGCATACATAGTGTATACATATCAAAGAGTGTCAAAGTGTAAGTAAACAATGTGTCAAGTGTGATAGTGTCAACATAATGTAAGGGGGTACATGAGGTAATATAGGATTTGTGTTAACATAGAACATTACATCTCATTAACTTGTATATTGCATACATTACATCTATTATTACATTACATTCATGCTTTCATTCATTCATCATTCATTTATTCTCTTGCACTACTATATGCACCATACATTACATACTATGGAACCTACATATTCATTACAAGCCATACTTATACATGCTTACATTAGATAGGATACTTACACCTCATACATCATTTATTTAAACATTTACTCATGCTTGCATTTTCTATTTAATTACATATTGTATATACATTAACATGGGTTAAAATCAAATAGAACATTATATTACACACAAGGGTGCACAAAATACATATGCCGAATAGTAACTCCTACTAATAATCAATACTGTACCATCTTAACATGAATTAAAATCTAGGATTAAAGTATGTTATAGATCTATGTGTTAGCTTTCCGAAACTTCAAACGGATCGCATTTTCGTTTCCGGAAACTCCCGGAATCGCGAAAACACCGAGAACGCATTTGTCTTTCGTACAGCTGACACTCAAATAATTCTCCAGAAAGTTACAGAAAGAATTAGGCCTATTAATACATGTTTTTGGAAATCTAACTTCAATACGCTTCTTTTAAAAAAATGGGAGATTAAACCGAGGTTTGAGCTAGAAGTTATGACATTTCTAAGTTAGGGCTAAAATTAAAAACGTGGATAAAAATCATGACGGATTTGGATAGTTTGAGACAAAAAAACACAAGTATATAACATAATATATCAAGAACTCACTCTCTACACTAATATATATATATGAGACACTATAGAACACATCTCCAATAAAAAAATATGAGATTAAACATGTAATAATTCATTCGTACATAACAACAACACATAGTGTGTCCAAATTTGGGATTTTCCCACATGGACACAATCACAACACAAAGGACACTCCTATGACCTCCAAATGGACACAAAATGGACACAAATGGAGATACAACCATGGGGTCATTCCTATGGGTTCAAAATAGACCTATATGTATGAGAAAATGAAAAGGAGAAGGAATTTATACCTCCCGGTAGATCGAATCGAAGAAAAGCCTTTCCGGAGCGACACCGATACGTAGAGATTCCAAAAGGACACGAACGAGCTCCGAATCCTCCCAAACTTGGGTAGCTTCCTCCTTGGCTAGAATGGAGAAGGAAAGAAGAAGATTTGGTGGCGAAATGGAAGGATTTGGTAGAGAAATTGCTAGGGATTGCTCTCTAGGAATTTGGGGAAGAACAAGAGAGAGAGTGTGGATGAGAATAATGAAATGAACTTGAGCCTATCCTCTTCCAAAGTGGCTGGCCATATGGGGCTATTTGTCCTATTATGGTAAGGTCCAAAATGCCTCCACTAACCTATTCTATGAGTATTAGGAAAGGGCTAATTGGTTGGGACTAAATTAGTCATTCTAAAGTCTCTAATCACACTAACCTTATCCATAATAATTAGTCTAACCTCTAACTAAAATATTTCTATCATGTGGACAAAAATTAATATCATGTGGGCCATACCTAACTAGTGTGTGGGCCCAACTAGAGTCTAAGTTACCCCGGGTCCCCGTTACAAGTCAGATTGAGATGAAATTCGAACCCGACTCAAATAATCTCAAAACAATATCATAAATAATAAAATAATATCAAAATAATTCAAAGAGGTCAAATGCAAAAATATCCTTAGGCCAAAAATGATATTAAAATATTATAATCACATGGTTAGGCTCTAGGTCAAACAGTCTCTAGGGTTTCACTAGCAAAACGTCAAAACCACAAGTCATTGATTTAAATAATTTTAAAATGATTTAAAATTACCAAAAATCATATTATGAATTAAATATCATTATTAAAATAATTATAAACACGAAATTTCAAAATTACCCTTATTTGGAAAACTGGGTGCTACAACTCTACCCACCTTAGAAAAATTTCGTCCTCGAAATTTAAGATCGATAGTACTCCTTCTAGAGCCTCTAACCTACCCAATATCTAAGGTAACACTTCCTAACACTGGAATAATAAACGAACATCTAAATAGTGTCAATCTAGGAATACCTCCAACACTGCTCTGCTGTACGGCGGTAATAAAACTTCAATAAAATATGGACTGGAACCTATATCCAAGGGACTGGACCTATTTTAAAGTGGTCTTAACTAAGGATGAAAAGGAACTGATCATAGGCTATAGGTATACTCAAACTATTATCTTCCTATTAACCATCTATTAATACATTCTATTACCATAGGAACGATGCATTACTAAGACATATAGGCCTCTATCTCTCATAACACATTTATACTCACCAAAAGACTAGTACATCCTATCAAGGCTGATACTATAATCTCTCATAAATCTCATAAGCTACATGTTTATAGACTCACATCCCCACGTCAAGGACTAACCTATATATATCTACAACTGATACTAATGGGGTGACGTCCCTATTCCCAACAATCAAGGTCTAAATTTTTTTTATCTAAATTATGCAATTTGATGGAATAGTATACAAGGTCAGAGCATACCGTAGCAGTTGGAAGTCTCACCTAGGTACACTAATCATTCTAGGTCAAAACAGTACTATGGTATCAACACACAAACAATCTAGGGTGTCCTAATTGGGAAGGTAAGGGAACAACAATCATCAAGGTTGTAGGGCTGTCTACCATCCTATATAAAAATTGGTCATTAACAAGCAACTAAGAAATTATTAAAAGGTTACTATTCCATAAAATGGCAAAAATTAAAAATTTAGGCACAACAAATCACAAATAGATTTTTGTCTTGACACGATCTAAGTTGATCAATTTCGGAATAAAACGAGATTTGGGCAAGAAGGGAAATCAATGAAATCAAAGTATGAGCACGAGCATCCAATGATGGAGGTTCAGGTCATGATTAAATTTAATTCGACTGAGTACGAATACGAGGTTCATAGGCGATGAAAAGATTTCAAGAAGAATTGTCAAGGCTGTCGCGAATGAGACTCTAGGGTCAAGTTTAACTATGTCTCCATTCTCGTAGATTGATACATGAAAAAGCGAACCAAAGTGCAATAGGTTGATCAGACCATCATGTACCGGTTCTGATTAGACAATATGTTAGTGGGTGGCCACCCAATAAAATATGTCATGACCAAGCTCGAAAATAGATAAGCTTGCAAAACTAAGGCTAATTTAGCAGCACAAGATATAAGGGTGGTAATGATGAAAGAAATTACATAGTCCAAGTTTTTTAACCAACGGGTCAAGTAATCAGATAAGGTACAAGGTTAAGCATCTAAGAAAACAAGCAGAACACCATCACATGTCGGGTCGAAAGAATTGAGTCAAGGCTGGATTTCTAATTGAAATAAGAAGAAATTTAGTATAATGGTAGAGGTTATAGTTTATCCAGTTGACCAGAAAATCATATCAAGAAAATAGAGTACAAGAAGACGGGTTTTAGTGGGACATGATATACCTACACGAAGGTGAGCTCGTCTAGGTCTTGCATATAAGATTTGTTGGAGGGTAACAGCTAGTATTACATTCCGAATATCAAAGTCACGATAAGGAACGTCAAGGATCTCAATTAGAAAGTGGGAGTTCAAGAGGTGGTAATTAATGCACAAAAATAATGAAGATCGAGTTAGTCATCTACTTCTGATACTCTTAAGTTCATCTGGTCATAACTTGCCAATCATATCTTTACCTCACCAGCCTCCATATGAAAATTTAACCTTTACTTAAACCCTTACCATGACTACCGTAGGCAATTTCCAATTTCTAAACATCACTCTTGAAGCACAACCCTCACATTTAGGAATCAACATTAACCATTTATTTAAATTTCCAAGTTCTTTCACCTTGTCTTAAATTTGACCCAAAACCTCTAAATCCCGTTTACGAATTCCTTGAACTTGTTCAAATTGTTCTCCTCGTATTATTTAATTTAAATCTCTAGGCCTTACAAAACTTATCTTTCATCATAAAATCAACTTCCGTATTTTCTTCGACATACACCCTTGAATATTATTCTTCTAAAAATATTTCACAACAATCTCTAATCTTCCATAACTTTGTGCTCTCTCTATCCCTAGTCATTTCCTCGCAACATCTTGTTTAATATCCTTATTAAACACAATTAACTTCTCTTTTCCATTACTAACCTTCTACATAGCCTCAGAGTAAAAGTTTTCCCCATAATCAATAACCAAGATTTTCTAAGTTCTCAAAACTAGGTTGACCTCTGATATCCTCATTAGTTTTGAATACACCTATAAACTATCTCATAACCCCAAAATTTCTCTAAATGTAATTGTTTCCAGATTGGCAGTATACATCTCCTTATTCTATTCGAGACCTTTACCACATTTCTATCTCAAGTTTCCATATGGAACACTCCACATTTGATTTCCTTTAGATCATCATAAAATAACCAGTTACGTCTTCTCTGAGCTACATAATTTATGTCACTTCCTTAGCCTTTCCCATGCAAAAGATACGAAGATTCAAGGGTTTCGAAGTACATCTGGTAGGGACGACAAGATATGGGTAATTAATGTAATGAGACAGAATTTAAGATAAGAGGTAAATAAGAATGTAAAGGAATAATGGCGAGAAAGAATAATGAAGATATGTTCCTTCTCATCGGTTCAAACGAGAGGAACCCATCAAGCTTAAATTCAATAACAAGGAATGATGGTGAATCCAAACAAGAGAAAAAGGAATTCCAATTGAAGTTCAAAATGAGTTTCTCAGGGGTCGTCCCAGAAATCTCTCAAAGAATCCTAAGTGTGATTGAGTACCTTGGATTTAAAAATATTAATCTAAATACAAAATTAAATCAACAACTACAAAATTTTATCAAAATCATCAACTAATACCAGGATTCAAAGTTCCACAATGAATCCACAAAATCAAATTCAAATCAAGGAAAAAGGTGAATCAAAACAAGGAAAATGAGTTTAAATCGGAATTCAAAATGAGATTCTCAAGGGACATCCCAGGAATCTCTCAAGAAATCCTAACAGTGATTGAGTATCCTCTCATCCTAACACCTTAATTTATATATCCTATAGCAGGCTCGTAGTAGTACAACTAAGTCGTTGCGCTACTACGAAATCGTACTAATGCGAATCTCGACCTGCATGGGCCACCACTAAAAATGTGTCACGACCCGCACCCTAGAGTTAGGGCACGAGAACGTAACAACGCCCAGCCTATGCCGCAGTGTCGGCGGTAGAACGCTGTCCTAGGTCTCAATGCATCTAACAGTATAAGACTAAACAGTTTATACTCCCTGAATGGGGGTGACATAGCAGAATGTAAACTCAATCACATCTAAGGTAGAGCATAAAGGAAGATAGATAAAACATGAAATCGAAAAGAGATACAACAGATAGAAGTCTAAGTGTCTGAGATATAAACTCAGAATACATCTCAAAACCCAAATACAGTAATCCATAAATACAACTCAAGATGACTGAAAATAAACTATAAGCAAAAACTCTAGCTATCTATGCAACCTCTGCTGTCTCCTCTAGGCTAGCAGGCAACCTCCAGGCTATCTGTAAAATTTATCAACAGGTCTAGTCAGGATAAGAACGAGCACATTACATCTCAACAGTTCATAGCAGGTTAGAAAATATAATCATACAGTAAAGTAAGATACAGGTACTGAAAGAAATGATGTATGTAAACAGACAGAGAGCTGTAATAGAAATATCTACTATAAATAGAGAACTAACATGTGGCTAGTGAGTCAGAGTACAATATAGACATATAAATGGCATAGGAGATTCTGATAAGACACTATGGAAGAGATTCTGATAAGATACTACTTGGATATTATTCACATGTCTACTTCTACTCCCCCGTATCCCCAATCGATACACAAGGATCCAACCAAGTTATGTTATGATTCTACGCAAAGCCCCCGAAGGGTGATACATGGATGTCCCAAAAATGGGGATTCTAGGAGATTCTAGGATACCCAGTAAATAGGATAGGAGATTCTAGGAGACTCTGTGATCATAAGAGTATATGTCACAAGTGATCAAAGAACCTGTGAAGCATAGTGATACGTCATGTAAGTGAAACGCACAGAACATGTAGTACCCGATGTTTTCTAAGGATAACATCTCAAGAAGGGATCCGTATAGTACCAATCCGTGTGACCAACGTGACAGTACAAGTAAAGTAATTTAATGCAGGAAATAATTCTAAGCAGGATATGAAATGATCAGAGAATGTACTCGCCTGATATCTGAATGTCCAAGGTAAAGATACTGTCCGAAGAGAGGTGTATGGCACCTAATTAGAACAGCACAAGTCACAACATATCCAGAAGGGTAATATAAAGCACTACAATGCATTCTACATGAATCTAGGTCAAACTAGGCTAAAGTCAACCCTTGGTCAACTCTGGTCAACTGCACTAGTCAAACTAGGTCATGTCCTAACCCAGCAAGTCTTACTAGGCCTAACCAAGACTATCCTAGCAAGCACACATCAATACAAGGCTATACAAGCCAACATACACCCAACTCTATATAGTATACAATTATTCAATACTCAAATAGGCAAGAATTCACATTGGATATACACTAGGTAATCTATTACTTTAAGCTATATATGTCGACACATATATACACATACATATATTGGTATTCAACATTAGGTCTATAATCATGGCATTTCAAATGGTTATATAAACTTATATATTACAACACAATATGCTAACATATATATAATATACATACATAGCTAAGTTAACTGTATTCATAAATACTTATTTAAGAGGCTATGTGTGTGTATGTGAACATGGCAAAGGGGCAAGTGAGGGTTAAATGGGCATACATAGTGTATACATATCAAAGAGTATCAAAGTGTAAGTGAACAATGTGTCAAGTGTGATAGTGTCAACATAGTGTAAGGGGATACATGAGGTAATATAGGATTTGTGTTAACATAGAACATTACATCTCATTAACTTGTATATTGCATATATTACATCTATTATTACATTACATTCATGCTTGTATTCATTCATCATTCATTTATTCTCTTGCACTACTATATGCACCATACATTACATACTATGGAACCTACATATTTATTACAAGCCATACTTATACATGCTTACATTAGATAGGATACTTACACCTCATACATCATTTATTTAAATATTTACTCGTGCTTGTATTCTCTATTTAATTACATAATGTATATACATTAACATGTATTAAAATCAAATAGAATATTATATTACATACAAGGGTGCACAAAATGTATATGCCGAATAGTAACTCCTACTAATAATCAATACTGTACCATCTCAGCATGAATTAAAATCTAGGATTAAATTATGTTATAGATCTATGTGTTAGCTTACCGAAACTTCAAACAGATCGCATTTTCGTTTCCGAAAACTCTCGGAATCGCGAAAACACTGAGAACGCGTTTGTCTTTCGTACAGCTGACACTCAAATAATTTTTCAGAAAGTTACAGAAAGAATTAGGCCTATTAATACATGTTTTTGGAAAGCTAACTTCAATACGCTTCTTTTAAAAAAAACGAGAGATTAAACCGAGCTTTGAGCTAGAAGTTATGACATTTCTAAGTTAGGGCTGAAATTAAAAACGTGAATAAAAATCATGACGGATTTGGATAGTTTGAGACAAAAGAACACAAGTATATAACATAATATATCAAGAACTCACTCTCTACACTAATATATATATATATGAGACACTATAGAACACATCTCCAATACAAAAATATGAGATTAAACATGTAATAATTCATTCATACATAACAACAACACATAGTGTGTCCAAATTTGGGGTTTTTCCACATGGACACAACCACAACACAAAGGACACTCCTATGACCTCCAAATGGACACGAAATGGACACAAATGGAGATACAACCATGGGGTCATTCTTATGGGTTCAAAATAGACCTATATGCATGAGAAAATGAAAAGGAGAAGGGATTTATACCTCCCGGTAGATCGAATCGAAGAAAAGTCTTCCCGGAGCGACACCGACACGTAGAGATTCCAAAAGGACACGAACGAGCTCCGAATCCTCCCAAACTTGGGTAGCTTCTTCCTTGGCTAGAATAGAGAAGGAAAGAAGAAGATTTGGTGGCGAAATGGAAGGATTTGGTAGAGAAATTGCTAGGGATTGCTCTCTAGGAATTTGGGAAAGAACAAGAGAGAGAGTGTGGATGAGAATAATGAAATGAACTTGAGCCTATCCTCTCCCAAAGTGGCTGGTCATATAGGGCTATTTGTCCTATTATGGTAAGGTCCAAAATGCTTCCACTAACCTATTCTATGAGTATTAGGAAAGGGCTAATTGGTTGGGGCTAAATTAGTCATTCTAAAGTCTCTAATCACACTAACCTTATCCATAATAATTAGTCTAACCTCTAACTAAAATATTTCTATCATATGAACTAAAATTAATATCATGTGGGCCATGCCTAACTAGTGTGTGGGCCCAACTAGAGTCTAAGTTACCCCGGGTCCCCGTTACAAGTCAGATTGAGATAAAATTCGAACCCGACTCAAATAATCCCAAAATAATATCATAAATAATAAAATAATATCAAAATAATTTAAAGAGGTCAAATGCAAAAATATCCTTAGGCCAAAAATGATATTAAAATATTATAATCACATGGTTAGGCTCTAGGTCAAACAGTCTCTAGGGTTTCACTAGCAAAACGTCAAAACCACAAGTCATTGATTTAAATAATTTTAAAATGATTTAAAATCACCAAAAATTATATCATGAATTAAATATCGTTATTAAAATAATTATAAACACGAAATTTCAAAATTATCCTCATTTGGAAAATTGGGTGCTACAGAAAGTACGGGTATTGGATCATAAGGAGGGAGCTCTTTTAGGAGGGAAGTTAAGAGGTATGATCATACATGACTTACTACCTAAAAGATGTAATATAGACTTATCTGTAGTGACCAGGATGTGAGTTCAGCGGTACTTGCGGGTACCTAACTCAACAGTCTAGGAGATTTGGAATCGAAATGTGAGTTCAGCGGTACCAGGGGGTACGTAACTCGACAATTTTGGGGAATTTGTAGTCAGAATGTGAGTTCAATGGTACCACAGGGTACATAACTCGTTATTCTGGGATATTTGTAGTCGAAATATGAGTTCAGCGACACCAGGGGGTACATAACTCATCAATCTGGGATATGTAGAGTCAGAATGTAGGTTCAGCGGTACCAGGGGGTATATAACCTAACATCTCGAGAAATTTGGAGGATGTCGTTTCAGACATAATACTTCTTCAGGAACTTGCCGTTGATGGGCAACATAAGCAAGTCTCCATTTTGTTTTGCTAGGCGGTAAGCTCCATTGGAGAATACAGCATCGATGATGAACGGGCCTTCCCATTTTGGCTGGAACTTGCCAGCAATTTTGTGAGTCATAACCATCGGCCTTCGAACTGCCAGTACAAGATTGCCCACTTGGAATGTTCTGATTTTAACCTTCTTGTTGAAGGTTCCGGAGATACGGGCTTGGTACAGCTCGATTCGTTGTTGAGCTAACAGGCGCTTCTCATCTAGGGCTTCCAACTCTTATAGTCGGCGATGGTGATTATCATATGTCGTCAACCGATAGGTGAGAGCGACGCAGAGTGAGAGGATTTGAGTTTCCAGTGGGAGAACTGCCTCACTCCCATATACCAGAGAGAATGGTGTGTTCCCAGTGGCCGTCCGTACTGTAGTACGGTACGCCCACAAGCATTCGCCGAGCTTTCCATTCCAGTCGCATTTGTTTGAGGACACGAACTTCTTAAGAAGCTTGATGATTGTTTTGTTGAACGCTTCAGCTAGACCATTAGCCGCCGGGTTGTATGGTGTTGAAGCAATATTTTGGATTCGGTGTTTGTCGCAAAACTGATAGAAAGCGTGGCTTGCGAACTGTGGGCCATTATTATGGATGATCCTTCGGGGCAGTCCAAAGCGATAGATGATGTGATGCTTGAGGAAGCTGATCACGTTTGAAGTCTTCACTTCTGCCAGTGGAATAGCCTTCGCCCACTTGGAGAAGTAATCTGTGATTGCAAGTATGAAGCGGTGTCCTCGGGACAAAGGCGGAGTAATCGGACCGATGATGTCCATTCCCCATGCTTCGAACGGCCAGGATGCCACCGTCGGATGTAAAAACTCAGATGGCTGGTGGATGAAATTTGCGTGAACTTAACAGGCTTTGTATTTTCTTGTATAGTCTATCGCGTCTGCAACCATCGTGGGCCAGTAATAGCCCATTCGACGAAGGCGGTCTTGCAATTTTGGGCCTGGCTGATGGGCCCCGCAGACGCCATCGTGAGCTTCGCGTATAGCTTCCTTAGCTTCTGCATTTGATAGACACCGAAGCAGTAATCCATCGTATGATCGTCGATACATCATTTTTGTCTCCGTATCGTAGAAGAATCTAAGGGAACGTCTTCTAATAGAAGTGGCTTCCTTCGGATTTTCTGGCAGGATATCGTAGACAACGAAGTCGATGAATGGTTGTCTCTAGTCTGGTGCTTCGTCGACCGTCAGCGCAGAGTAACACTCAACACATTGAACATTATTCCTGGGACAGACCAACTCACGGCCTATGATGTCAACCAGATGATGAGCATGATTAGGAACTGCTAAGGAAGCGGCAAGGCCTGTTAGGGCATCGGCTTCAATGTTCTGGAGCCTGGGAACATGTTCTATGAAGAACCCTTCCAAGGATAAGATGATGTCGATCGCTATTTGGTGATAGAGGATCATGTCTTCATAACGTACTTCGTATGAGCCCCGGATCTGGTTAACGATTAGCTGCGAATCGCCGTATGCTTCAAGATACTCTACCCCCAGCTCCTTCGTAAGTCGGAGGCGAATGACCAAAGCGTTGTACTCGGCCACATTGTTTGAACAGGGCTCCGTGAAGGAATAAGCTCGATTGATCACTAATCCGGTGGAAGAAATCAGCACCACTCCGACTCCAACGACGATGTTGCCCTTGGGTCCAGTTCTAGAAGCACCGTCGAAGAACATCCGCCATATGGTATCATGGGAGGCCATATTTGAATTGGCGACCTCATCTGGAATCTCTTCGTCTATTCTGATTGACTTCGATCCTGGATGAGCTGCTAGAAAGTCTGCCAGAGCTTGACCTTTAACAGCCTTCCGTGGGACGAAGATCATATGGTAGGGAGACAATAAAATTGCCCAGGTAGCGAGACGAGAGCTGAGTGCACCTGGCTTGGTCATGAGGACCCTGAGGGGGTTGACTCTTGATATGACATGGATGGTTTATCCCGTGACGTAGTGTCGCATCTTCTGAATGGCGAAAACCAGAGCAAGGCACTCTTTCTCTACGGCAGTGTATCGATGCTCCGGTCCCATCATCATTCGGCTGAGGTAATATATAGCTTGCTCATGGCCTGCCTCATTGTTTTGTGCTAACAGAGCACCGAGAGAGTGTTCCATCGCTCGTACATAGAGCAGGAATGGTCTTCCAGCAACCGGGGCTACCAGGACTGGAGGGTTCGTCAGATATTCTTTGATGCTATCGAAGGCGCGCTGGCATTCTTCATCCCATACGGATGAAATGCCGTTCTTCATGAGGTGGGTGAACGGTTGACATCGTCTGGAGAGGTTAGAGATAAACCTCCTGATGTAGGCCAGCCTCCTTTGAAGGCCTCGGAGTTCACGGAGATTTCTCGGGGGACCCATCTCCATGATTGCCTTCGTCTTCTCAGGGTCTATGTGGATACCCTGGGAAGTAATGATGAAATCCAAGAACTTCCCGCTGGATACGCCCAAGAAGGATTTTGTGGGATTTATTTTCAAATTGTGCGCTCGTATCAGGTCGAATACTGTCCTCAGATCATGCAGATGATCTTCCTTAGAGCGGCTTTTGATGGCGATGTCGTCGACGTAGCATTCCACTGTTTTGCGCAAGTTGTCTCTAAAGATGATGCTCATAGCTCTTTGATAGGTGGCGCCAGCGTTCTTTAAACCGAAAGACATGACTGTGTAGCAATATGTGCCGATTGGTGTTCGAAACGATATATGCTTTTTGTCGTCAGGGAACATCTTGATTTGGTTGTACCCCGAGAAACCATCCATAAATGACATACGCTCAAAGCCGCAGGTGTTGTCAATCATGATGTCTGTGATAGGGAGGGGGAACTCATCCTTAGGACACGCCTCATTCAGATTGCGAAAGTCTATGCAGATTCGAATCTTTCCATTCTTCTTGAGGACTGGTACTATATTGGCGACCCAGTCTGGATGCTGTTCCTCGCGGATGAAGCTGCTGGCTATCAGTTTATTGACCTCAACTTCAATGGCATTCATGACGTCGGGGCGGAACCGTCGTTGCTGTTGCTTGACCGATTTTGCATCCGGACGGATGTTGAGTTTGTGAAGTGCAACCTCGGGGTTCAGTCCTGGCATATCTTCGTAGCTCCAGGCGAACACGTCGATGTATTCTCGGATGAGTTACAGTAGTGATTCTCGCTCTTCGTCTGTTAGATTCTTGCTGACGAAGATAGGCTTTGGAGAGGACTCATCACCGAGATCGACTTGTACAACTTCATCCAAGGTGGGAGGCTCTCTTTGTTCGAACCGCTTCTCCTACTGCGCATCTAGTTGTAGTGCCCACGGCTCTAACTTAAGAAGTTCAGGAATATCTTCATCTTCTTCGTAGGCGTCGGCAAATGCCATATTGACGGACCAGACTTGCCTGGGCATGTCCCCAATGCTGACATCTGAATCGAAAGTGGGTGATCAAGTTGAGTGTGAGTGCCATTCGCATTCCTCGTCTGAGCTTTCCGGGGTCGTTGCCGGTGTAACATAACCTAGCCCACATCTAGTTTTGTTGTAATAGTCTCGTGGTTTACCAGTCGGGACTGACAATTGAAAGGGTAATCGTCGTCCAGTGCCGTAGTTTAAGCTTGGTGTAGTTTCCAGATCAGACCCTTGTTTTTGTATGAGGTACTTGGATTGGGAACTATACAGATAAAGGGACAATCTCTCGATGTCGGGTTCGAGATCAACTTCTTCTACCCTAAAGGGTTGCGGGTCATTCTTCCGACCGAAGATGATTAGATGATCCTCTCCCTCAATTATGCGGTAAGCGTCTTCCACTGGAGTAAGTTGGTTTGTGGTGTAGACATTTGTTACCTGTGTGTGCAGGTGAGTGCCTATACCGTGTTCTATAGCATACATTGTACAAAGTTTATTAAGCTTGAGATAATTCAAAGATAGTCCTTTATTGATGAAGTAAGGTATCTTTTTCAGTGGGATTACATCATCTGCGGATGGAACATCGGTGTGAGCAGCCACATACTTGGCCAGTTCTGACTCTTTTTCAGCCGCCCCCTGTGTAAATGAAGACTGAGAGGCTGACTTGGGCAGCTTAATCATCAAGGAATCCATGGATGGAGCGAAACATGGAGTCATTGGCGTACTAGCCACCCCCAATTTGGTGCTTGGTGCTGGACGGGGAGTTGTTGACTGGCTAGCAGTCCTTGGCTTAGTGCTCGGTTGCCGATTCATTCTAGGAAGACGAATTATCATCGACCTGACAGAGGGATCGAGCTCCTCTGTTTGTTGCTGGCTAGCTCTAGGCAGCCTAATTGTTAGTAGTTTTGGCGCTTGGCCAGACTTTGGCAGTCGGATTATCATCCGTTCCTCCTGTGCAGAGAGGCTAATTGCGTCCTTACGCAGAGTGGCTGTAAGGGGCGCAGTTATGCCAGGTTTGCGGGCTTGGAGGTGGATCGTCAGAGGTTCTTCTGATCCAGTTGCTGCCTCAGTTTGAGCTTGAGTATCTCCTTCGGTGAGATGTTTTTTCGACTTCTCATACAAGCATGAGTCTGAGTAGTAGGATTTGACCCCTTTGAAGGGATCGATGTCAGCAAATTTTGTCCTCATGAAGCCGTACTTGTCGACGTACTTGAAGCACTGGTACAGAATGAAGGGAACGATCCTGTAATCGTGTATCCAAGAACGCCCCAGGAGAATATTATAGAAAGTATCCACATCTATGACATAACAGGTCACTTCTGACTGAAGATCACCGATTTGGCACTTCAAGCGAATCTTTTCGATCGGATAGCTTCTGCCAGAATTGAAACCGCTGATGGAGGTGCTTGTTGGCGTCAAGCGATGCATTGGGATGCGCAGATGATGTAGTAGGCTCTTCGGGATGATGTTTATCGAAGAACCGGGATCAATATGCATCCGGTCCACCTTAATATCGCCAATGTACCCAGTATAATATAGAGGGCGATCGTATAGGTTGGTCTTGATAAGCATATCCTGCGGAGTGAAGACGATGTTGGGCATTGTGCCTGTGCAAGCGCTGTCCTGGAGATCTGTAGGCGGGTTTTCACCAGTGAGATTGGACTGAGCCAGATATGCGTCGGCGTTCTGGAGCGCCTCGCTCAGTACGATGCGAACATCTTTGGAGAGCCTCAGGAGCTCGTATAGCGACAATTTGGCCGGTGTGTTAGCCAATTGTGCCAAGATGTCAAAGTTGTAGGGCCTCTCTAGCCATGAGGCGTCTCTGTTCTGAGCGATTTGTCGAAGCGAATCTCCTTCGGCCTAGGCTTGTCGGTCGTCGAAGGTTGCGAAGGTCTTGGAGCATCAGCAGTTGTTGGCTGATGATCTTCAGTCGAGTTACCTGGTGGAGGTTGGGTTTGTGCACCGGAGCGGGTAACAATAGTAGTAGCTTCTTCGACCTCTGCGGAGATTGTGCGGCATGATTTAACTTTCCCACTTTTCTTCTTGCTGGTGGGGGGAGGAGTGGCCTGAGTCACTTCAGGAACCAAGTCCGGATGGACCCACATGATCTCCCCCCGTGATGTGGTAAGGGGCACTAGGCCAGCAGCCTGGTCTCGGGGAGATGGAAGGTTGGTGACCTCCATCTTTGCTCTGGGGATGGGTATTACTCCATCTTGAGTCTTCGTCGGAGGTAAGCTGTCGAATTGTACTGACACCATGTTGGCTGCTACAGTCACCTCTTCAAAATCAATGGCCAGGGCCTTAGAATCGATGAGATGCTGGATGTATCACTTCAATTGGTAGAAGTCATGTGTAGCATGGTGGACATAACGATGGTAGTGGCAGTACTTGGGGTTCTCCATTTCTGTAGGTCGAGGTATACGCCTTGGAGGAGGGAGCTGAATTCGACCTCCTTGTATGAGCATATCCAAGATGGGCTTGACATGGTCGTCCTCGAAGGAATAGGTCATCTGAGGCCACTGCTTTTCTACTGGCTTCGGTTCAGACTTCGACACTGTGTCAGCCACCATAGCCTGTTTGCCCTTGTTGTCCCGATTATTGGAGGGATTACCACCATTGTTACTGTTGGTCCTAGGGCGTTTGCCCTTGTCCTCTCCTTCTGAGACGTGCAATCCCAATTGGCGAGCTTTCTTCAATTTGTCTTCTGCGCTAGTGGCGCTAATAATGAAAGTCTTCCAATCCTTAAACTGACTTTCGCCCATCCAGAGGCTGATCGTAGGAAGCAGCCTCTTTTGGCAAATTTCAATTAAGGAGGAATCAGGGTTACTGGAAGGCAACTTCATCGCGGTCTGGCGAAACCGCTCGATGTAGTTTCTTGTCAGCTCCTTTTCTTCCTGGACAACGTCCATGAGGGTGGACATTGTTACGTCTTGTCCTACCTCGTAGAACCTCTCCAGGAACATGCATTTGAAGCCGGTGAAAGAATGGATACAGTTGTCCGGTAAGTTGCGGTACCAGTCGAAGGCGACCCCTTCCAATGCCCCAATGAACAGCCGCATAAGGATAACGTCGTCATGAGGCAGGTGGTCGGTTGTGACTTTAAAGTAGGTGATGTACCTGCTTGCAGATATTTTTCCATCATATGGATTGATGTGGAATGGTTTATATTTTGGTGGGAAGGGAACATCTCTCCTCGCAGCGGGATACGGTTGTCGTATCCTGAGGTCCTGGCAAGTTTTTCGAGCGTGGAACATGGCCCGGAGCTCCTAGACCTCTCTTTTTGCCTCCCTAGCCTCGTCTGCAGCGGTGGGAGCCGATATCTCAGGAGGATTATCACCCGGTTTGGGTGCGGCTGAATTCGAATCCGCATTGCCCGCAGGACCCAAGCTTATTTGGCCAGGCGTTCTTCCTTGCAAGGTTGGAAGGGCCGTTTTGATCTCGTCCACGGACTTGACCAAGGCATGCAGTATGGCCTCCATAGTGTCGATGCGTTGGCGATCACTGGGATCGTCCTGGTTGCTGTCCGTCATGAATACCGTCCTCACATGAGGAGAGATGGAAGGAACGGTAGAGGACGTGCTCTCTGAGTCATACCCTTGCCCAGAGAAGTCGTCAGGGTATGTGGGGATGTTCTCCTCTGGTTCGGACTCAGAAAGAGTGGTACCCCCAGCTTCAGAGCTTGCCTCGTCTTGAGAATCGTGTATGTCCTCGGGGACGTCGGGATCTGCTGCATCTGTTGGGTGAACCGTTTCCCCTGGATTGTCTTCTTGGACCACCAAATTATCGTGGACATTTGGAGGAGTGCTACCCCCGGCTTCCGTGCCTTCCAGAGATATGGACAACGAATCTCCAAGTGTGGCAGATTTTGTCTTTGAGCGGGTACCTTGGTAAACTCCTCCTGTAACGGTGGTAGACAACCGCTTAGAAGAGAGTTTCTTGGTTACACCAGTTGAGGTTTTTGGACTGGAGGCATTTGTTTTCTTTTCTCTACCGCTGCCAGGAATCTTCAAAGCAGAATTGCAGGAGGCGACAAACAGCGCCTCGCCTTCTGAGTTTGGGTGTTGCAGTCATTGGAAGACGGACCGTCGGTCTTCTTGTGCTGCTGCCTTATTGCAGCAGCAGTTGACAATGACTTGGGTACATTGATGTCCCTGACAGGACTCTCTGCACATCAAATCTTCATCTCTTTCCTTGCGTTTGTGAAGAATTATGTTGCGCAAGTCACCCGTCTTGTGGGCCCGGGAGTTCTGAGTCCATGAGTGTGTTGGCATCCTGCCTGCTCCCTGATGTGGGGAAAGCATGAGTACTTGCCCCTGATCATTGTCGGGAGATTCTTGATAACTATCCCATTCATTGGCCGCCGGAGGCTGGACACGGGTAGTTCTATACAACTTTCCATCAGGGGCCGTGTAATAGTCAACGGGACGCCCTGATAGTCAAAAGTTGGGACAGCCGACTGAGCTCGCCGAGCCCGCGCTGCCCGAGACTTTTTCGTTCTAGCACCTGAGAGTGCATAGTAGGAAGAGTCCACGGAGATTGGCACATGAGAGCATCTGGGGTCAGGATCGCCTGAGAGGCGATCGAAGACTGACCGTGAGCCGCATGGAACAGATGGTATACGGCTGGGATCAGTGGCCGTGCAGGCTGTCTGCATGCGGCTATCCTTTGTGGCCGCATGAGTCTTCCGTATGCGGCTAGAAGCGGTGGCCGTACAGGCTATCTGCATGCGGCTATCTTTTGTGGCCGCATGAGCCTTCTGTATGCGGCTAGAAGTCATGGTCGTGCAGGCTGCCTGCATGCGGCTGACTTTTGTGGCCGCATGAGTTTTCTTCATGCGATTGGCAGTTGCGGCCGCATGAGCTTTCTCCATGCGGCTGGTGCCCTTATGCGGCTTGGACTGCATAGAGTTCCTCTTTGCCCCTGCAAGGCCAGCATCATAGTGTTTTCTTCTGCCGAACTTAGGGACAGCAGAGTGCTCTATGGTCTGAATTGGGGTCGCCTGTGAGGCTTCTACGCCATCTTGAGCAACAGAGAGTATTTCGTCGAGAGCTTGGGGAGGAGCGAACGATTTGGGCCTCCACTCCCTGCGGGCCTTCTTCGTGCGGGCTCGCCGCTGGACCGGGCCAACGCTCCTATCGGAGAGCATTTCTTCAAACGCTTGCTGGTCGAACCGGGTGACTAGCATTTGTTGAGTGGAGCCAAGTTTGGCTGCGTCCGATTGCGTCACCAACTCCTCAGCCGTGGAGAAGTTAGTCCCCAGCAGAGTTGCCATCGTGTTTGCCATTGATTGTAAAAGTATAAAACAATTATATAGGAGGACTGAACTTAGACTCATAATACAAAATCGTTCGTACAAAGAAAGCCTAGGGACAAAAACCTAGGTACAGCAATCTAAGTACGATTATTTATTTTAAATTCTGGGGGGTGACGGTAGAGGCTCGGGAAAGCGACGACAGCTCTGCCTTACTCCTTGGACGATCGGACGTAGCCTTGGCTCCGGTGAAGAAATGCTCTTGGATGTATGGGGAGACTCCTCTGTGCTCTCTGTTGCTGAATCTCTATAGTGCTCTCTCTCTGTTTTGCAAAGGAATGGCACTTTGCTCTCTGCTTTTTTCTCACTTCTCTGTGTATTTTTTTTAATAGAGAATCTCCTCCTCTTCGCAAGGGAATGTCACCTTGTTATTTATAGGAGTGGGGTCATCATTAGGGTTTGCAATGATTGTCCCTTGAAAAGTCGACGGCCAATAATCTGGACCATTGATCTTGATTACATCACATATGGGCAATTAATTCTTGATTGCGCCAAATCCGTATGGGCAATTAATGCTGATTGCCATGAATCTTTGTGATAAACTCGGATCTCCTGCTATATGTCCAATTAGCTTAATTACAACAAATCTGATTTGATTTGAGTAATAATGGTGATTGCACTAAATCTGGTTGTTATGATTTGCGAGCAGCCATAATTCTGAGGAGGATAAGACCGCCATGTGTCTCAACAGTCGAGAGGACCGCCACGTGTCTCAACCATCATGAGCGGGGCATCTGGCAGAGCCGCATGAGTACGGTCTAAGTGAACCGCATACGGGTGGCCCCTACAATCCTAGCCGCATGAAGGTAGCCGCCGCATGGGGGTAGCAGCTTCGTGAAGAAGGCGGCCGCATGGAGGAGGCAGCCGCATGAAGAAGGCAGCCGTATGAAGGAAGCAGCCGCATGAAGCGGGCAGCCGCATGAAGGGGGCTGCCGCATGAAGGGGGCTGCCGTATGAAGGGGGCAGCTGCATGAAGGAAGCAGCCGCATGAAGAGAGCAACCGCATGAAGAGAGCAACCGCATAGGGATGACAGCCGCATAGGAGTGGCAGCCGCATAGGAAGCTTTGGACTTGGCGGATCATGCCAGCTATAAAAGATTTTCTTCTTTTCCCTAAGAGCACGCCATTATGTCAGAGTCATCATTTCAGCTTTATGTCAGAGCTGTCAATTTATGTCAGAGCTGTCGTGTTGCGTCGGAGCATTAAATGAGGCCGCTGCTTGATGGTCAGCTGTAGAGGCAAACCGCATAGGGCTACGTGGCCTTTACCCGAGCCGCATGGAGCTATTGGGGATTTCTGAGCCGCATGAAGCTCTAAAGGACTTTTGAGCCGCATGAAGCACCTGGGCCGCATGAAGTTTCTGGGCTGCATAAAGTTTTTGAGCCGCATGAAGTTTCTGAACCGCATGAAGCTTCCTGGGTTTTGTGAGCCGCATGAAGATTCCTGGGTTTTTGAGCCGCATGAAGCCTCATGTTGATTTTCGGGCCGCATAGAGAATCCCCTTCTTTCCTTGTGCTTGTGAAGGATCACATCTCGCAAGTCAAGGACATCTCGGTCAACCTTTGCACTCGTTTTGTGGGCCCGGGAATCCCGAGCACACGAGTGTGTTGGCACCATGTTTGCTCCTGATGTGGGGTTAGTAAAAGCACTTGCCCTCGATCTCTGTTGAGAGACTCTTGAGAATCACCCTGTCCATTTGCCGCCGGGGGCTGGATACGGGCGATTTTGTACAACTTTTCATCAGAGGCCCGCCTAACGGTAAGCGGAGCTCTCTGATGGTCGGAGGTTGGGGCAGCTGACTGAGCTCGACGAGCCCGCGCTACCCTAGACTTCTTCGACTTAGCACCCGAAGGTGCGTAGTAGGAAGAGTCCAAGTTGGAAGGAGGGAAGGAAAGTTGGTGCCCTTTTCAAAGGAGGCAAGGGGGCTCTATTTATAGAATGGAGTGAGCCTTTTCTTTTTCTCCTTTCAGATGTGGGACTAAAAGCAATATTTTCCATGCTTCTACAACTAGTAGACTTACTTTCATTTGCTGGAATGTAATAGAAATTCTGAGACTTGTACTTCTTTTCTGGGATACATTTATAGATGCTGTGTTTTCATACTTGTCTTGATATCTGGTTAGTTTTCCTAGATTGGTACAGCTTACTTTGTTGTGTCTAACGATAAAGGCTGGGCGTGTCCGACTCGTGTCCGATTATTCGGGAGCGGGTCATGACATATTTTTAGTGGTGGCCCATGTAGGTCAATCCTAATGGTACATAGGTCTTAGCATACTATTGGGGGACTTGATTATACTAGGGAAACTTGAACAAGCATAGGAAAATCGGGAATTAAGGGTATATCAGGTTTATCAGGTTTTCAGGTGCATTGATATTATAAAAATATTGTTTATTAGGTTTTTAGGGTTTGTCAATCAACGAAGTTTTCTTTCTATTACAGGATGGTCACTACGAGAAAGACCGCGGATCAGCCCGGAGTTGCAGGCAGCTCAGATCAGGCCGCATCAGACGTTCCGACAGATCAGCTTCCAGCCGCGCCTCCTATTTTTCTACCGATGCCCTCGACGATGATATTTGATGGCGCCCAGGTGATGGCGATGTTCCAGTAGTTTCTGGAGGCCCAGAACCACCAGGCAGCACAGTTCAGAGCGACCGTCGTCGACGCACTCAGGACTCGGGAGACGGCAGCACCAGTACCACGAGCACCGAAACCAGGGACGGCCAAGGAATACCAAAATCTCTGCCCGATAGACTTTTGGGGCAACAAGGGTATCGTCTATACAGACGAATGGCTGGAGAATGCGGAGAGGACCTTGAGGATGGCGCGGATTTCAGACGACCTGAAGGTAGAGGTGGCGAGCATACGGCTGTTCGACCTTGCCAGAGCCTGGTACCGCGAGGAGCCCCAGTTGGCAGCACAATAGCTTCCTTGGGCAGATTTCAAAACACTGTTCAAGGAGAAATTTTTTCCAGACATCGAGAGGGATGAGCTTCGCATGCAGTTCGAGGCCTTGCAGCAGGGGACAATGACAGTAGCGGAGTACACTTCCGAGTTTACTAGGCTGAGTAGGTTCGCGGAGAGCCTAGTCAGAGCACCAGAGGACAGGGCCTGGAGATTCAAGAAGGGTCTGACCAGGGAGCTGCGGCATGCAGTAGCTATTAGCCAGGCGACTACCTACTCCAGCATCCTTAAGATCGCCCAAGCAGTTGAGAAGGAGATGGACCCGAGACCCAGAGGGATAGGGACATCGGCAGCAGCAGTTACCAGGCGCCGGCAAAAAGGGTGCAGATGCGGACTCAGGCGAGGCTACATCAGCAGGCAGCAGTTCAGCACCGTCCTGTCAGAGTTCCAGCAGCTCAGCATAAGAGGCAGCAAGGGATCACTTACACATATTGTCATCGGCCGGGATACCACGTGGAGCTCTGTCGCAAGAGGCTTAGACTTTGCCTCTTCTGCGGATCAGATGCACATAAGATGAGGGACTGTGCTCAGGCTACAGCCAGACTAGCAGGAGGACCCCGAGGAGCTGGAGGACCACCGCCTGCACCACCCAGAGCATTGCCTGCTGCACCCCAAAGAGGAGGAGCTCTACCACCCCAGCAGCAGAGGTTTGCACAGCACCAGCAGCAGCAGCGGGGAGGACCACAGCGGGGACTTGCTTACGTCATGGCCGCAGTTGAGGAGGAGGAGGCAGCTCCAGATGTCATCACAGGTTCAGCTATCATTTAGTCATTTCCTACCATTGCCTTATTTGATTCATGAGCCACACATAGCTTTGTATCATATAAGTTTCTGCATAGACACGGCTTCACATCCAATCCCACTAGGAGGAACTGTCGGATTATGACAGGAGGAGGGATTGTGCCAGTCAGTGAGATGGTGGATTGCCCTATCACTATAGCTGGACGGGAGCTTAGGGCTCGACTTCTAGTGATGCCATTACCCGAATTCGACGTAGTCCTCGGCATCGACTGGATGAGCGAGCAGTTTGCCGTAATAGATTGCCATGAGGGGAAGGTTAATTTCAGCCCGCCAGGACTTCCACCGTTCGAGATCAGCATACGAGTTGCAGAGAGGCCCGAGGGAGTCTATTTCGTAGCAGTCCCAGAAGACCAAGAGTTGCCGCATCCGTTGATTGCAGAGTATCTCGACGTCTTCCCCAAGGAGTTGCAAGGATTGCCGCCAGATCGAGACGTAGAGTTCAGCATCGACCTAGTGCCCGGATCAGCGCCAAAGTCCCAGCATTGATACAAGATCAACCCGAAGGAAGCTGCAGAGTTGAAGGCCCAGATTGATGAGCTAGAGGGCAAGAGTTTTATTCGGTCCAGTGCTTCACCCTGGGGAGCACCGGTACTCTTCGTGCCCAAGAAGGATGGGACGGTGAGGATGTGCATCGATTACCGTACACTCAACAACATCACCATCAAGAATAGATACCCGTTGTCGCGGATTGATGAGCTGTTTGATCCGCTGAGTGGAGCGAAGGTCTTTTCCAAGATTGACCTTCGGTCAGGGTATCATCAGATGAAGGTTCGGGAGCAGGATATTCCGAAAACAGCTTTCAACACCCGATACGGCTAGTATGAGTTCTTGGTGATGCCGTTCAGACTCACCAATGCCCCAGCAGTGTTTATGAACTTGATGAATAAAGTTTTTTACAAGTATTTGGACAAGTTTGTCGTAGTCTTCATTGACGACATTCTGATTTATTCGAAGACTGAGGAGGAGCATGTGGAGCACCTATAGATTGTGTTGGAGATTCTGCGGAAGGAGAATCTGTACGGGAAACTCTCGAAATATGAGTTTTTTTGGACCGGGTGGAGTTTTTGGGGAATGAGGTGACTGGAGAGGGGATTTCTGTGGATCCCAAGAAGATTGAAGCAGTGGAAGCATGGGCACCTCCCAAGTCAGTAGCTGAGATTCATAGTTTCCTGGGGCTATCAGGATACTACAGGAAGTTCGTAAAGGATTTTGCCAGGATAGCAGAGCCTATGACGAAGCTTACATGGAAGGACGAGGAGTTTATCTGGAGCGACGCCTGCCAGTCAGCATTTGAAGAATTGAAGAGAAGACTCACGACAGTGCCAGTTCTAGCTTTCCATCAGGATCGGGAGGATTCGTCATCTATAGCGATGATTCAGGGAAAGGTTGGGATGTGTGCTTGAGCAAAACAAGAAGGTCATAGCTTATGCTTCTAGACAGTTGAGGCCCCATGAGAAGAACTACCCCACACATGACTTGGAACTTGCAGCAGTCATATTTGCCTTGAAATTATGGAAGCACTATTTGTATGGAGAGCAAGTGGACATCTTCACGGACCACAAAAGCCTGAAGTATGTTTTCACTCAGAAGAAGCTGAATATAAGGCAGCACAGATGGCTGGAACTCATGAAGGATTTCGACATCAATCTGCAGTACCACCCTGGGAAGGCGAATGTGGTAGCAGATGCTCTCAGTCGATATCCTGTTGCTATGTATCTCACTATAGACCGGCAACTTTTGAAGGATCTTGAGAGCCTTGGGATTGAGATTGTTCTTCCAGGAGTTGGAGGACAGCTGATGCACATACAGATACAGTCAGGACTGATGGAGAAGATCAAGGAGACCCAGTTTCTAGATGAGGGACTCTGATGTCTTAGAGCTCAGGCAGAGGCAGGACTGCTCGACGACTTCACCATTGTAGTGGACGGATCCCTGAGGCACGGAACTCAGTTGTGTGTGCCCAAGGACTTGCGGGAGGAAGTGATGCAGGAGGCCCACCAATCGCAGTATTCTATACACCTTGGATCTATCAAGATGTATAAGGACCTGCAAGAGTATGTCTGGTGGTATGGGATGAAGAGAGAAGTTGCCAAAATTGTTTTTAGATGCCTTGTGTGCCAGCAAGTCAAGGCGGAGCGCCAGAGACCAGCAGGACTACTCCAGCCTTTACCTATTCTGGAATGAAAGTGGGAGCACATCACCATGGGCTTCGTCTCTGGATTACCGCGTACTCCCAGTGGCAAGGACGCTATTTGGGTGATCGTGGACAGACTGACGAAGTCTGCTCATTTTATTCCGTTCAAGGTTGGGCTATCGACCGAGAAGCTTGCAGACCTCTACATGCGTCAGATCGTGAGGATTCACGAGGTACCGATGAGCATCGTTTCAGATCGAGACAGCCGCTTTACATCACACTTCTGGAGGAGTCTACAGCTGAGCTTGGGATCTCAGTTGAAGTTAAGCACCTCCTATCATCCACAGACAGACAGGCAGTCCGAGAGGACGATTCAGATGCTGGAGGACATGCTACGGGTTTGCGCACTCGACTTCGGCGGTTCGTGGGAGGATCACTTGCATCTAGTAGAGTTTGCCTATAACAACAGTTATCAGGCTAGCATCGAGATGACCCCGTTTGAGGCACTATATGGGCGGAGATGTCGCACACCGTTATCTTAGGACGACGTTGGCGAGAGAGCTTTGATTGGGCCAGAGATGATAGTAGACTCAGCTGAGAAGATCCGGCTGATCAGGGAGCATCTCAGAGTTGCGCAGGATCGACAGAAGCACTGGGCGGACAGCAGCAGACGGCCACTGGAGTTCGCAGTTGGAGATAGAGTGTTCCTGAAGATCTCACCGACGAGAGGCGTCATTCGGTTCGGCAGAGGTGGGAAGCTCAGTCCGAGGTACATCGGGCCTTTCGATGTGACGGCACGGATTGGCGATGTGGCGTATCAACTAGCGCTCCCAGCTAGTTTGGAGGGAGTGCATGACGTCTTCCACGTGTCCCAGCTTCGACGCTACATTCCGGACCCGAGCCATGTGGTGGACTACTCAGAGTTAGAGGTGGGTCCGAGCTTGACCTACGAGGAGCAGCCAGTGGAGATCCTTGATCGTAGGGAGAAGCGTCTGCGGAACCACACCATTCCTCTTGTCCGCATCATGTGGAGACACCACTCTCCCGGAGAGTCCACATGGGAGCGTGAGGATGAGATGCGAGAGCGCTACCCTAGATTATTCACTTGATTATATTTTAGCATCTTGAGATTTCCATATCTCTCTTTCTCAATAATATTTCGTAGTGTTCGTGAATCAATTTTGGTATACTTCTGAATTTCGAGGGCAAAATTTTTCAAGGGAAGAGATTTGTAACTCCACCTTCTAAAAAAAAAATTTAAAACAATTTGGGAATTTTTCATATATACTTTAAAATACATGTGAATTTATATATATGTGTATCATTTATTTTTAGTCAATTGTTTTGATCTCATTTTAAAACCAGTAGCTCCTAAGTTACCAACCTATTTACTCATTTTAAGAAATGGGCTAACCAATCTCTTGAACAACTTCAATGGGTCAGGCCCATTCCAGAAATCCCAAACCCCCTTTCTATTGAAAATCCTGTTGGCCAAAAATCTCTATTTTAAAAACCTATTAGAGGGATTAGTGTTCTTCTTCCTTCACAACTAAAAATTCTCAACGTTGGCTCAAATTCAAAAGGCAGTTGCACATGCCATGTGCAGCCTTAACAAACCAATTTTTTCTGCACTTTTTCCACTCCATCCACCAGTGAATTCCCTAACTGCCTATTTAAGAAGTCGATCACTCATTCCTTCTTCCTCATTCCAAAATTTGGATCTGTAGAAATCCTTCTTTCTTTCCCAACCTGAAGCTCGACTTCAACCAGAGGAATGATGGTGATGGAGCTAGCAGGACATTGCGTCGATCATTGAAGCTAGGTAATGGTGATTCTCCTATGTTTCTTCTCTGTTCTTCCTTGATTCGAAACTCAAAAGTTTACATTGATGACTGAACAACTCGTTTCATTCATATTTCTCTTCGTATCCTGATCTGTTCTTGATGGGATCATCAATCAATTAACAGGTGAGGTTATCAATTGAAGAGAAATATCTTTTGAATCATACATATCTTAAATTCTGTTTGATTTGAGAATTGGTACAATCCATATCAGAATTTAGGTGAGATCCATCTCTCCTTCATACTTTGGATCGATCGATCAATCCATTTGAAGATCGGGAATTGAAAGATAAATTCAGATCTATAGAAGTTGAAATGTGTAACTGCCTTTTCAATGAATGTATTTTTCTTAATCTAGATCACTTGATCGAGTACGTGTTCTGATCCATGTTCCTGAACTCTCACACTGGACGAATCAAGTTCTAAACTCGAATCAGAGGTGAACGTTCAGTCCTCCATTTTGTTCGATCGATTTTAAGTTTGTTTTAATTATTTTCGAAATCAGTAGAATTGTATGATGGTTGATATCAGGATTTGTCACGAATGGCCAGTGATTGATTCAAGAATTGGTGTCGAGAATTGATTTCCATCAGGTAATTCCCTTACCTCTTTGTAATGGGCACTGTTGATTACTGAACTTAGATCAACATGTAGATATTTAAATTGCAGGATGAATCGAGGATAGATAGCAGTCTGTACACTGCTATCTTATCTCTACGAGAATCTCAGGATTAGGATGTTAGATATTGATAATCTTCTGTGTATTTCAATTAAAGTTAGTATGATCCTGATTTTGTTTTTGGACCAACTGATATCAGGCTTGATAATGAATTCTTGTGTTGAAGTCAAACTTAGGATCAAATACTCATTTGATCGTTTTCCTATCATAACCTAAGTCTTGAGTTGGGTGAATGTTTGGCAAGATTGATCGAGCAACACTGGGATTATTACAAGACTGATATGTTCAGGCCAGTTGGTCATGAGAGCATGTCCGAGGCTCTTTAGGATTTTTATAACAATAGGAGTATAACCTACCTGCATAGCAATAATGTGTAGATTGTTGAACAAGAGATTTCAGGATTTAATCTATTAGTGAAGTTAGAAATTGCATGACTGTTGGTTCATGATAAACCTGAAATAATGATAGCTATTCTACTGGTACTGATTTGGGATAGTATCTATATGCAGTTGAGTTTAAATGTTTGTTTTAACATTGATTAAGGAAACCTGAATAGGAGTTAGTACCCGAGTTAAGTTCTTTGCAAAACTATATATTCTCTCCAATCCCATTTCTGAAACCAATATACCTGGTATATAGGGGGGGTTTGCAACCTGAAATCTCAGTCCTATGGACTGAACCCTTCCCTGTCCTGTTAAGGACTGAGGCATATATTTCCTAGTTAGGAATTGGTTTTTGAAATCTGAGTTTCCTTGGCAAGCAATAGCTTGGTATCAGGTTCTGAGTGAACCATTAAGGTTGCTTAGGATCAGAGCCTTAAATGTCCTGTGCAAACAATGAGAGAGTATAGCAAGTGTTAGGACACTGATTTCTGATTTCATTGGCTGATATTAAGGATGCCTGGATGTGTAAGTTTTCTCTAGATTTATTTATTTGATGATAGTGTTCCAAAATTAGGAACTTAAGTCTGAAGTCTCTTGCCTCAACTTTTAGTTTAACCTTCAATTTTGGATGAGTTTTAGATGAATGATAATTAAGTTGTAATACCAATCCTTGTCTCTAAATTTGTATTCAAGTATAGCTTCATCTTATGGCTACTGCTATTTACCTTTGCAGGAACACATACAACCTGTAATGATGTTCAGAGTTATCTAAGTGTAGGTTTTGATTTTAGACTGAACTGTGGTATATCAGTCCCCTAGCAAGTGTTAGGACTGGACTGTGTACCAGTCCTATCTGGTCTGAACATGTAGCATGTGAACACTAAGTCTAGCTAAACTAGTTTAAATGAGATCTCATGTCTTGCATGTTCATTCTTGAATCTCATGTTCATTTAAACTAGTTTAGCTAGGATCTCAAGTCTTGCATGTTCATTCTTGAATCTCCTTGATTGACACGATGTATCACGGTATTGTCTGGTTTCATGTATTACTTGTGTCTGGGAGGAGAAATACTATAGATATGTGATCAAACCCTGTTACTATTCATGTGAATAGCTTGGGTACCGTATCGTGCACGCGGGACCAAAGCTGTACCATTTCATGTTTAATTGCATCTACCCAAGCCGATCACACAATCTAGAAGTATTTCAATATTGCACATGTCAGGATTCAGGTTGTATTTCAGGATTCATGGTTGTATTTCATGTTCAGGTTGTATTTCATGATTTAGGTTGTACTTCATGTTCAGGTTGTATTTCATATTCAGGACTCATACCATGTTCCCTGTTTTACTTTCAGTATTTCCTGTTCAGTTTCATGTTTTGTCTCATTTCCTGTACTTATATATATTCCCTGTTTCTTGATTCATACCATGATGTTCATGTTCATTTTCTTGGATATACTTAGCTCCGCTCCTGACTAGGATATGTTGCAGGTGAGTTGGAGGCTCTGTGCGACACGTACTATGGCGAGGAGCCAATTGATGCAGGAGAGCTAGCTGGTGCAGCTCTTGACTTAGAGGCTGCAGAAGCCTAGAGCTTACCTTAGTATTCCATATTATCTTTCTTGTATTGAGACTAGTAGACTTACTTTCATTTGCTGGAATGTAATAGAAATTCTGAGACTTGTACTTCTTTTCTGGGATACATTTATAGATGCTGTGTTTTCATACTTGTCTTGATATCTGGTTAGTTTCCCTAGATTGGTACAGCTTACTTTGTTGTGTCTAACGACAAAGGCTGGGCGTGTCCGACTCGTGTCCGATTATTTGGGAGCGGGTCGTGACAATATGTGTCATTTGCAACCTTTTAACGATCATCAAGAATTACATGTATATGTAGGGACGTTGGTTTGCTTTATCTGGTTGACTTTTCTTTGCCCCAAACTCGCTTTTATTGAGACACTTGGCAAAAGGTGCATATGTTTTCATCCTTGTTCTTCTTTTAGTACAATATACTATTACAATAATAATCTATCTTTTCGTAGCCTAAGAGGAATTGCTTGCCCATAATCTTTGATTTGTTAGACAATCCCTTTGATCATTTCAGTAACAACTCTCTAGCAAGATGTATGATCGGGTCGTTGCATGCTTATGACAAGTTAAAATCAGACTTGAGATTGAATAATCTTATCATTACCGATAGTACATAATGAGTATCACAACCTGGACATATCAGAAAATATGTATCCTTGAACATATCATAGAACTTCCATGCATCTTGATTCAGATCCTCCGGATTAAAATTAGGTCATGTCGTGACAATCATCATATCTCGTGCCTCAGCTTTTCGTCCTTCAATATGTTTTCGTAGGTGTCTGTTGTGACATCCACATGAAAAGGGAACTATTTTTTTAATATAAAATTCACCTTGAGAGCTCCAAAGATCATCACGTACGAAAACCTTAAGGGTTTGATGGTCCCTCACGATTGTCACCTCTTCGCAATGTTTGTTGCTATAAAGAACACAAGGACACTAGATTTTTGGACCATCCATGTAATCGAGTTGGCTAGTAGCATACTTAAGAAATACTTCAGCATTTGTCTTAAAATCTTCACTCAAACCAATCTTGCTCTTATGTCGACTTTAGTGCATCCACGTGCAATCAACCAAGCAGCGATTCATTACTTGTGTATGGATGATTCTGCATAATGGATACACAAATGAAATGAGATGAGATGATTAACTTCAAATAAAAACGTACTCTAGAATTACCACAATGAGATGGAAGATGGCTCATATTCATCATTGGGAAAGTTGACTCAAGTTCATCATATGGAATGGTTCAAGATATCACCACTTAATGTGGAGCTGGAACCCTCGTTCTCTAGCTTCATCCATCTTTCAAAATGGATGAGGCTCAAATTCATCATAGGGAATGGTTCATGATATCACCACTTACAATATGGAGGTGGAACCCTCGTTCTCTAGCTCCATCCATCTTTCAAAATGGATGCTACGAAGCTACTTTGCCATCTGAAGAACAAAATCCCTAGTGTAATCATCATCTTCATTTTTTGGTCTAAGAAAGGAGGCTCATCTTATAAATCACTATAATATGGCTGCAAGGGCTCTGTCTCGCCATCAAGTGCAACGTGATCACTAGTGATACTAGTCGTTTGTTAATCCTTGCATCATCAACTCTTTCCATTCAATTCTAATGTGATTTTAAATGCAAATCATGCACTTAAATCGATCAAAGTCCTAGATTTAGAAACCAGTTGTCATATGTCAGAACCAGAATACTTGAGAACAAGAACTACATCTACATAGACTGATTATGAAGTACAAAATATTCTAGTACCCAATGCTACGGTCACGATTGTCTATAGTGTTGGGTGTCCTAGCAAACAAACAGTCTATAACCTGCATAATGTCTCATATCCAAATGCTAACAACGTGGGGACACGGAGGGGAGCTGCCCCGTTGGACAGAGGTGGGAATTGAAGTGGTGGGGTCAGGCCACCGAGAGGAGTGAAGGGGGGCTGCCGTGCCGAGAGGGACGGTGTTGATGACCGGAGTGGAGAAGGAGATATCTAGGAGTGGAGAATAAGAGGGTTGGGATGCGAAAGGATGTGAGGCTATAGGTATTTCTGACCTAGGCGACGGTCCTTCTATCCTTCAAAAATCCTAAAGTCAGCATCAGAAGGCGTGTCATCGCAGTCGTCAACATTGTCACGGGTTATGATGCAAGAACAACAACGACGTAGGCGATATATCATAGACGGATGTCTCGAATTATAGGACGTTGCTTGTCGTCACCCGATCATCGCCGGACGACGCAATTCAGTGGCGAGTCTACGTGCGTCACTCATCTGCAATTTTTTGGTAGTGGAAACAAAAAAAAACAACAATTTCAACTAAATTATAATGGCTAGTTATTATTGAGCTTCGTGATTATAACCTTATCATTTCACCAACTAGACACCTTTAATTTGTATGGTAAATAAACTGGATAATAAGAATATATAAAGACTATACAGATGGAAGACAGAAAACGTAGAAGATAGAAGAAAGCTAGAACTTTTCGTGTCCTCCATATACGGTGTGATCCGTAGATTTGCAGGAAAATGGTTGAGATTGAAGCAGAGGGGATGAATGTTCATCGTCCTAGACTTGAGTCTTCAAACATTACAATCTGAAGGCGTACATCATGCCAATTGTAACACCCAGTTTTTCAAATGAGGGTAATTTTGAACTTTTATAATTATAATTATTATTTATTGATATTTATATCATATTATGAATTTTGGTGATTTTTAAATCAATTTAAAATTGTTTTAAGTCATTACTTGTGATTTTGATGTGCTGCTAGTGAAACCCTATAGACTGCATGACCTAGAGCCTAACCATGTCATTAGGATGATTTATTTTTACTTTTGAGCAAGAGGGTATTTTGGTCATTTGGCCTCTTTGAATTATTTTATGATTTATTGCATTGGTGATTGTTAATTTTGACTTTTTGGTAGCTGTGACTTAAGAGATTGTCCTAGACTTTGACCTTGACTTTGGTGACTTAGTTAACATGGTGTGGGACCCTAATCTAACTTAAGTTGGCCTTGGTTGACTTAAGTTGGCTAAGTTTCATGGAGAAAGTAGGAGGATTTTTGCATTGGACCAAAGGCTAAGGACTTGAGCTAGTTAGCTAGCTAACTTGGCCCATAGCCCACTAGTGTAACCCTAACCCTAATTTTATCCTTTATGACCAGCCACCTAGGGATTCCCAACCCTATAAAGTCTCTCTTCCACTGTACTTGCCTCTTTTGTAATATTTCAACAAATTGAAGAAAGAGGTAAATAGCAATTTTTTCTAATTCATAACTTCCTCATTTTTAATCCTTTTTTTATCCAAATCTTTTGCATATGAATCTAATCAACCTCTACTTGCTGTACATGGAGAGGAATCCCAGCTTTGGGTCAATTTGGAGCATTTGGCTATCAAGGAGAACACCCCCCATTTGAAGTTTTTTCTTGCTATTTGCACTTATAGGTAAAACTCCTCAAATTGTGCTAATATTCTGATTTTTTTGCATATTAGGCTAGATGTAGGTGTGCCCTAGCTGTCCCTAGAATTTGGGTAGAATTCGTGTCCATTTGGTGTCCGTATCGGACACATGTCATAGTGTATAGGTAAGTGTTTGATAAAATGCTACTTAGGATTTTACTTTCGATTTTTGTAAAACTAATTGCATGAATCTCTAGATCTAGGTATGTACTTTAACTTCTGTGAAGACTGATATGATTTTCGTGTCTATTTCGTGTCGAAAATGGGTGCGAACACGCTGCACGACACGCGTGTGCGCTGTCCTGCTACCCGTGTCCTATTTCTCTCTGGACACAGCTTTTCGACACGCGAAACTTGGTGTGGAGGTTGGGGCAGTGACAGACAAGTCACTCCCCAAGTTTTACGATACCTCATTTCATGTCGAACACGAAAACGAGGCCGTACTGGTTTTACACTGAACTGAACACGCGCATTTTGGGGTTCTGACACGGACTTCGTGTCCCTCATGGACACGTTGTGGTGACGTATCAGGGACACGAACACGTAGCCCTATGTTGGGCGAACCTCTAGGCACGAGCACGTGTCAGATTCGACTCGTGTCGTGTGCACGAGTCCGTGGCACGCGTGCACGAGGACTGGGAATTTCTGTTTTCTGACACAGTTTCGATTTGGGTTTGGACACCTCGTGTCCTGATTCTTGGACTCGTTGGTGTCCCATTGGACACGTGGGACATGTCCCTGTGACTGTACACGTGTTTTACTACATTTATTCAATTTTGGTTGGTTTTCAAATAGATTTTTTGGCATTCGAACTTAAGTTCTCTGATACTGTTGATCAGTGAATTCGAACTGATGATTCGAATGTTGAGATGTTTTGATATCGTAATTTAATTGGTTTGTGAAGATTTTATTAGTTCAGGTTGTTGGTGTAGGAATCCTAGAGGGGGGTGAATAGGGTCAAGCTAACTAATCAAGCACTTAGCACAAGCTAATGGACAATTTAAAAATATAAGTGTAAGAAAAGAAGCAATAACAATACCGACACACGATATATCCTGGTATCCTCCCAAGAGGCACTCCAGTCCCGGAACTCTCTCCGGCTTTAATCCACTATTTTAGTAAATAGTTACACACGAGTTTGGATCCGAAGAACTCGCCAACTTCTTACACGAGAGCTTTAATCCGAAGGCCTCTCCGACTTCAACCGAGAGTTTGGATACGAAGACTCTCCAACTTCAATCGAGAGTTTGGATACGAAGACTCTCCAACTTCAACCTTTCACAATAGGTTTTGATCTCCTTATACAATAAGATGAAGATCTTACTTTTCAACTCAATAACTCTAACACAATTTGTGGATGGCAAATGAAAGCTTTGTAGAGTTGTTTGTGGATAGGCTTTGGTGGTTTAGAAATTTTTAGGCTCAAAGCATCAACCTTGAATGAAGGGGTTCAAGGCTATTTATAACCAAAGTATTGAAAAGGGCTCAAAAGCAACTTTTCAGATAGCGACCGGTATACCGTCGGTATGGACCGGTATACCGTCGGTATGCCGGTCTGGAATTACAACGACTAGAAATATAGCCGTTGGGATCATTAAATGCTCAAAATTCGACCGCTAGAATTTCAACGTTACTGAACCGGTATACCGTCGGTATGAACCGGTATACCGTCGGTATGCCAATTCTGTAGACACAAAACTTTCTGTGAACAAAATCGGTATACCGTCGGTATAAACCGGTATACCGTCGGTATGTCGGTTTGCATCCGAAAATGATCCTGGACTAATTTCTACCCTAGCTTTCAATTTTGCCATCCATTTTTTGTGTTTACAATTATTCCTAAGATTCATTACAAACTCCAGATATACTTAAGCAGGTGCAGGCTTCTTCAGAGTCTTGTAATGATGATGGCATGGCTTGGCTTCTTCCTTTGATAGGTGTTGGCTTTTTTCTTGACAAGAGCTGTCCGAAGATATCCAGTTTGTGAAAACTGAATACCTTTGGCCCCGAAGATGTCGTCGGGCGGTTTAGAGAAATCTTTGTGGAATACCATCGTCTTTGGCCCACCATGATTTCTTCATTGCATATGTCTACATTTGATCTTGCTAATTGCTTTTCTACAAATACATGTTAGACGAACAAAGCAGATACATGTAGCAAGAATGATAAGATAAAAAGCACATTCGGACTATGCAAAGTTTAAGTATCAATGCTATAGTGATAGCATAAATATTAGTAATATCATAATGTTAAACTTAATTGAATAACCATAATCAAAACATAGTTCTGATTTTGGTAGCTCAATTAAATTTAAGATATATATAATAAAAACTCATATCACTAATATGTAGCACAATAAGCACATATCACCAAAGGTATATGTATAAGTAAAAATACTATAGTGATAGTATGAAGATTAGTGATAATGAAATGCTAAACTTAATAGATTAACCATATTCAAAAATATGATACAATCATTGGGCCAACAGTTGGATTATAGATGAATTGATTTCGAATTTGGCATTTCTGATACTTCAAACTTAAAACCCGAATTCAATGCATGATATTACCTGGGTTTTCTAATAAGATTTGTTTTGTGTTTTTGAAATTGGATATATTTATTGCTATTGATGTTTGATTCCCAGTTAGGATTTGAATAGTTCATTTCAGTTTGGGTTCTCAAGTTTACTGTGATGATTGGGTTTCACTTGTTGTGTTCGATTTCTGAAATAAATGTTCCTTGTTAGACTGATATGCAAGATGAATATATGAGCGCGCGCGTACAATATATGCAAGTATACCTGTATGTATCATCTAATGTAGGTAATTTGTATGTATGCAAACTGAGTTCTTAACTGAGAATGATATTGGTTTTGGGGGCTTGGTAATTGAGTGGCCTGTTCACTGTAAATTTGTTTAGTCCATTTCTGGACAGTGGTGCCATGAGTTGGCTACTATTTTAGTATCCGTAAAAATTATTGTTAAGTTCTAAAACCCCAATGTTAAGTATCTGTCCATTCTTCCTTTGGATGAATTGTTTAGTCCATACTTCATTTTCAGTCACAGCTCACTGCTATACATAGGAACACTGTTTTACTGAAACTGAAAAGTATTCATTGAACATCTGAGAACAAGTCTAAACACACACTCATATTTGCATGCTCGCACACATCACTTAAACCCTTCACCCCTTCACATACTACCCCTTACTGTAAACTGAAATGGAACCCCCATGCCATTCATATTAACCTGAGAATTCCCTTTACTGCTGCACTTCTCTGTTTCCTGAACATCCTCTTATGTATAGACTCTCACACGCACTCATGATACACCAGCACACAACTGTCCTATACAAACACACAAAACTGCCATAACTCCTCCCCCTTCTTGCTTCATGTTTCCCTATCTCCATATATATATATATATATATATATATATATATATATATATATATATATATATATATATATATATATATATATATATGTGTGTGTGTGTGTGTGTGTGTGTGTGTGTGTGTGTGTGTGTAGGCAAGCATGAGGTTATGAAATATATGCCATGTATATATATGCTAGTATGTAGGAATGCATGTATGTAGACAATGATATAAAATGTAATGTAGTGTACAATGCATGTGATAGTGTAAGTTAATGAGTGGTATATATATGCAAGTTATAAATGCAATGTTGGATAACATATGAAATGTAATATATAGGTAAGCATTAATGTAGGTAATGACATGTAATCATGTAATTCATATATGTTAAGAAATGAATGCATGAATGAATGTAGAAATGCAAGCATCTATGTAAATATGCCTATGATTGAATGAATGCAAGTTCAAATATATGAATGTAATGTAAGCATGTATATATATGTAATATGTGTTCTCTATGACTTGTGATGGTGTGTTTGCTAGCCTAGGCTTGGTTAGTCCTAGTGAGACTTGACTGGACTAGGATGGACCTAGTTGACTAGAGTGTTGACCATGGTTGACCCAAGTTTGACTTTGACCTAGTTTGACCTAGAAATTATGTAGTTTGCATTGTAGCTTTCATTTTCCTTGTATTGAACATGTCATAACCCATATTACTCTATTTAGGACACTGTGACTCCGGTACAGACATCTGATATTACACTACTCTTTTCAGAGTAGCAGGCGAGTACATTTTCCGATAGTTCTCTCATTTACTTGTCAATTACTGTACTTCAGTTCTAGTTAGTTGTATGTGATTCTCTGTTACAACACATATGGATATTTCTGGATTGATGTATGCGACACACATACCATATTGTCTGGCCTCTATTACTGGAATCATTCTAGAATCATTGCTGGTATCATCATGTTTGACTGGACTCATCTCGATTCTCGTGTCGTATTCTAGATTTACTTGTACTTGCTGGTAGGGAAAATACTTGAGTAAGACATGTAGACATACCCCAATTCTGGAATCACCCCACATGCTAGCTGCAATCAAACTGGAATGATTGCCATCTCACATCCGACCGAGTGCGTGATGTGCCGGATTATCTATTACCGTTTACATGTCGATCTCGGTATTTTAAAATACACTGTTAGAATATAGTCTTGACTCACCCTGGAATCTTGATCACTGACTGGAATCATCTTATACTGAACTCATCTTGTACTGGAATCACCTGGTATCAGATTCATGTTATCTGGACTTACTTTGGTATGAGCTAGTTTCAATTTACAGTCTTCATTGCCATGATTCTTCTCTTGTTTAGTTACTATACTTTTCTTGTATCTCAACTGTTCTCTTTACCATCACCTAAATATAAACTGTCATATTCATCAATACAACTGTCTATAACTGTTTTATAGTTCTCTGTCATTTACTTGGGTTTTCTAGATGAGATTGTGTTCGTTCCTGTCCTGACTGGACCTGTTGAAATTTTACAGATGATTGCCCTGAGGACACTTTCCCTACTTACTATGGACAAGGAGATGGTTTAGGTACCTTTGGCCTCGATACTCAGAGTGATCGGGAGACTAGCTAGTTGACTTAGTTTAGTTTCATGTTTTAGAACTTGAATTGTAAATAAGTTGAGATATGTTTTGTTTTGAGATTGTTTTGAGATTATATTATTTTAGTAGTTGGTTTTATTGTTGTATTTAGTCTTAGTTATAAGCTTCTGTGTTATCATATCGTGCTTAGACTGTGATTGAGATTCTATTATATCTATACTTGTCCTCCGTTCGGAGTTGAGATTTTGACAAGTCTATACCTTATATAATTACGTGAGTTGTTGGTTAGATAGTGACCTAGAACAGCGTTCTACCGTCGACACTGCGGCGTAGGCTGGGCGCTGTTACGTACTCGTACCCTCACAGTGGGTGCGGGTCGTGACACCAATGACCCATATATTTCTTTGAGAGAACAAAAAAATTAAAGTATTCTACTTTATTATCTATTCTACTATATAATAAAAAAACTTGGTGGTAAAACTTTTGAATTCTTAAAATATCCTTGAGTATTTTATAAGCATCTATTCTTCCATATAATAGGAAAACTTGGTGGTTAAGCTTTTGAATTCCTAAAATACCCTTAAGTATTTTATAAACATGATGTTATTATGTCAACTTGCATGTCATTTATGTTTAAGAGTCAAAGCAATAAAGTTTGCCTGCTATAAAAAATTTTTTTTCCATACAACTCTTCGTGTTCCAATGGTAATAAATTTTTCTGTCCTTATCATTTCTCAAAAGTTATTATTCTCAATAGAAAATAAAAAAATAACAAAATTCGTACTTCAAATCTCTTGGCATTGTAAAAAAAAGCAAAAACACATGAATAGTCACCTGAAAAAGACGGAAAGATGACAACTGACCTTATACACCTTGTCCGATCAATCTTTAACTTACAAAACTCGTCTCTCTTTGTGTACTGTTTCTCTAAACTTTTTGGTCCAATTTCTTTCCACAGTCTTCAACATATATGCATCTTCTCTAGTAGCTCTCTCCTCTCTCCGTGAGATATCCCTTTCAAAGAATCAGCTGATTAGCAACATCCCGCCGGCAATCTTTGCTCAGTACCTTCATCTTTAAAGACTTTGTTCATTAGTCCCTTTTTAGTTTTGAGTTTAGCCCATGTTCTAGAAAGTTATATACTCAGAATGTTCATGAAAAATATCTACGTTCTAGATAGATCGTAATATTAATTGTAAAAGCATCTAGAGTGATTACATACTATATTTAATAAGTGTCTAGACTCTTCCAAGAGTCCTATAAAAGGGGTGCTCGCCGCTCATTTTGTCCACAATAATTTTTTAAAAAAAGCTTAGTGCTATTATAAAATTTCTTTTATTTAGTTCTTCTCTTCCACCAAAATCTTCTCTATATAATTTTCTTCCACTCCAAATTTGTTCCTTCTAGCTAGTTGGCCCACCACAATTCCAACAGACTTGTTGTTATTTTCGAAACAGACCTTTTATGGAAATCTCGATCTCTTAGTGAGACACGGTGATGATTACTCGTTCTCTTTGTGAGATACGAGGTTGATGACTCGGTCTCTTTGTGAGAACCAGAGATGAAGAGTCGGTCTCTTTGTGAGATCCGAATTTGATGAAGACAACTTTGCTGGGGTGATGAAGATCACCGTTGCTCAAAGCAAGATTCGTCCTACTGCTATCTGCTCCCAGGAACCAGCAAGTTCGAAAGAACTTCTGGAACGCTCGCTGTCACCTCCTTTCACGAACCCGCTGAACTCCGTAGACTCCAATGACAGCGGCTGCGCAACTCTCTTCGTCCCTTAATTTCTGAATTTTTTTCTCCATGAAGGCACGAAGAGAGTATTTATAGAGTTGGACTGAATCCCTAATCTTTAATGCTGGCCGTAACTGATTGTGAAAAGATAGGAGCGAATAATGAAAAGATTTGAATGAATTAAATTCAAATCCCACAAAAAATGGATCTGAATAATTAACTCAATCTTTCCATAACTGCTCAAGTTTTCTAATCAGCCACATCATCCGCTATCTGCGCTCCTGCTCCCACTCAGCGCGTCAGTAGCATATCATCGTAGCGCACAAAACGCCATGCGCCGATGCTGACGCGCAGCAGCACAGACGCACAGCACCGCAAGCGCGCGGTAGCACACAAAGCACCATGCGCCGATGTTAAAGTGCAAAGTGCGCCACCAAAGCGCCACTTTGCTCCCTTGGGCCCGAGTCCGAGTTCGAGTCCGAGTCGCTAAGCCGCTTCGGAACTTAGTTCCATAGGAAAATAATTCCAAGAGCATGACAAAAAGTATGAATGCTTCTTTTGTGAAGTTAGCATTCTTTCTACTAGAAAAACACCCCCACATGGCACCCATGTGCCTCTCCACACCTCATGCGATTCTCTTAACACAAACAAAGCTTTATACAGAGATACAATCCATTTGGCCTAGATAATGTGGGACTATCGTTCTAGTCTCCAAGGCAAAACACCAATACTTGTCTGTCTCATGGAATCAGTTTGATGGAACTCAATCAGTATACTTGGGAAGCAACAAACTAACTAGAACAATTCGGACGCTTATAGTTAACATCACTAGCCTTATCAAGATGGACATGGCCATGAATTATATTGAAGAAGTTACCCCGAGGTGGTGGGAATCTATGTAATCTTTTGCACCTAAATATAGCCAGGAACAGCCTGACTGGTACGATACTGTTAACTCTCCTGAATGCTTCGAAACTTTCCTAACTCGATCGAGCTCACTTATAACAGCCTTACCGGATCCATTCCCGCCACAACCGGGGAGACGCTGCCTTGACACCAAACTCTATCAATGTACGGGAATCAGCTAACTGGAGGCCTTGATGGACTTCATCACCTACCTCTCTTTCCAACTGCAAGGACTTAAATTTTAGTAACGCAGCAGTGAGTATTAGGTTGGAATTCTCGAAGCAAGGACGGCACCAAAAATCTGAGCTGGGGTGAGCTGGTGTGGGTTAGGGTGGGCTAGGTATAGCCTGACTCACAAAAAAGTACCCAAAAAAAATTATATATGAAAAAAAATCAATTTTTTTTTGGGATGGTCTGGAGCCCACCCCAGCCCCTCACTTAGGTCCGCCCTTGTCTCGAAGGTTTCATGATGGACATATCCTCCTGATTCATTTGGTAACCTGACTTGAAGCGACATTAGAGGGCCAATACAATCATCTCTTGCAAGGCTGAAGAGGCTTCTCAAATCCTTAGCTACTCTCCATTATCATTGTTCAACGTCTTAATTATACGAAGTCTTTAATTAAGAAACGACTGAATTATAGGAAGTTCTTAACGAAGAGAAGTCTTGTTATATGAAGTCTTAAATTATAGAAAGTCTTACTTGGTGTGCTAGGAATTTGTATCTCTATATATACTTGCCTCCAAAGGGAGATGGATACACAATAATTAATTTTATCAATTTTTCTATCAGTAGTCTATTCCTCTCTTTCAGCAATAATTTGGAAGGACAAATTTCTGAAGGAAAATGTGCGTAGCATTGTGCGGAGCAACTCAACTAAGCTTCTCACATTGCCCTTCCAATATCACTTACTCCTTCAATTCCAATAACAAACTATATTTTCTCAAATATGTCATTCCTCCTATTGCTTCGATAGGTATTCTGATCTCTTGTTCCAATCTACCACAAGCATTACGTAGAAAGAGCAACAAAGCTAAGCCACATCTCAAATGACCACTTTTAATAACTTGACAGTGATTTAGCAAAGCGAGTGTTAGCTTGGTGTTCAGAGCATGCTTAGATGAAACTGAAGGGGGGTCTGCAGGAAGCTTTGAGAAACATTAATGTTGCGCTTTACTGATGGTTCGACTAAGAAATCTTGCCAGATCATAAGTGTACCTGCTCTAACGACAACTTCAGTGCTCCAGTTCATGCCGAATGGAAGCCTCGAGAGGTGGTTGCGCTCTCCTGACCAAAACTTGGAATCTGTATAGTAAATGTAGCATTGGATGTGTCTCCAGCGTTAGAGTACTGCCTTCACCACTAGAGAGTACCTGCGAGAGAACCGAGCAAACAACGCACAATCCAAAACACCAAAACAACCACGCAGACACAGAGAATTTTTGACGTGGAAAACTCTTGCGGAAAAAACCACGGGACGATCGGAGTCCAACCCTGAGAAGCCTCCACTAATGAAATAGAAGAATTACACCCTCTACAAACTTCTCCCGATCCAAATCGGATCCCCACAACACTCAGAAGTAAGAACAATGATTACAAGGCTACGAAGAGCGAGAACGACGAGTAGAGATTACCCGAATCCGATTCTCCTTCGAAAAACACCTTCGATCCTCCGTCTTCTCTTCCAAAGTTGCAATGGCACTCTTGCCTCCTTCCTCTCTCTCTTCTTGTTGTGTGCTACAATTGTGTTACTAATTGATTAGGGTTTGGAAATCCCAACTTAACTTCCTAATCCCGCAACAAATCTGGACCGTTTGATTAGATCCATTGGTGAAAAATCACCCAGATTTCCGCCTCGGCTCCGACGATACAGAGTTCGGCCAGAACTCTGTGTCGGGCTAACAGAACCTACCAGCAACATTCTGGAACAGCCAGACCGAGTTCGGCCAGAACTCGGCCTGGGACCGAGTTCGGCCCGAACTCGGTGGCTCCAGTCCAGAACCTCCCTTCGGGTTAGCAGCAGCAGCAGCAACTCCTCGTTGCCTACTTCCCGAGCTTCTTCGACATCGAACGGCGCTCGTCGCACTCCGGGATCTTCTCCACATAGGTTGGAAACCCCACCCACTCCAACAAATCTTCCCCTTCACAACTATGGGGAGGATATCGTCATCCCGACGATCTGCCTGCAGTACTCAAACTTCCCGTTGGTAGAATCTTCGTGAACATATCAGCCCCGTTGTCATCTGTATGAACCTTCTCAAGCTCCGCGTCCTTCTTCTCAATCGCATCCCGTATCCAATAATACCGAGTCTCGATGTGTTTGGACCGGCTATGAAACGTCTGATTCTTCACAAGGTGAATAGTGCTCTGACTGTCGCAAAGCAAAGTATACTGCTCTTGCTTCAGTCCTATTTCCTGCAGCAGCTTCTTCATCCACAGCAACTTCTTGCAAGCCTCCGTCGCTGCAATGTACTTTGCCTCTGTCGTTGACAAGGCAACACACTTCTGCAACCGCGACTGCCACGACACCGCTCCTCCCGCAAGCATCATTACGTAGCCCGAAGTCGATCGCCTCGTGTCTACATCTCCAGCCATATCAGCGTCGGTATACCCAACCAGTTTCGGCTCGTCACCACCAAAGGAAAGTCTCCAACCAGCAGTGCCCTGAAGATATCGTAGAATCCACTTGACCGCACTCCAACGTACCCTTCCAGGATTTGAAAGATACCTGCTAACCGTACCAACTACATGAGCAATATCTGGCCTCGTACACACCATGGCATACATAAGGCTTCCCACAGCTGAGGCATATGGAACCCGCTCCATATCTTCCTTTTCGTCCTCGGTAGATGGACACTGCTCCTCAGTGAGCTTAAAGTGAGCCGCAAGGGGACAACTCACTTTCTTCGACCCGTCCATACCGAAACGCTGAAGTACCCAGTGAATGTACTTCTTTTGGGATAAGTGTAGCAGCTTGGACTCTCTCTCTCTCTCTCGGCTGATCTCCATCCCAAGAATAGTCTTCGCTGCGCCCAAATCCTTCATAGAGAAGGCCGTGCCCAGTTGGCGCTTCAGCTCCGCTATCCTAGTGGCATTCCGACCCACTAATAGCATATCATCAATATAGAGCAATAAAATAATGAAATCATCCTCGACAAAATACCTCACAAATGTACAATGGTCCGACGTCGTCCGTGTATAACAATGCTTCCCTATAAACGACTCGAACTTCCTGTACCACTGCCTCGGAGTCTGCTTCTGACCATACAAGCTCTTCCTCAACCGGCAGACCAAATGTGACTTGCCCTTCTCACAGAATCCCTCTGGCTGCTCCATGTACAACTCCTCCTCAAGATCACCGTGGAGGAATGTCGTCTTCACATCCATCTGCTCGACCTCCAAGTCGAGACTGGCTGCTAATGCTAGCACCACCCGAATAGACGAATGCTTGACGACAGGCGAAAAGATCTCATCATAATCCACGCCTTTCCGCTGACCGTAGCCTTTAACTACCAGCCTCGCTTTGTATCGAGGGCGAGTAGCATCATCCGTCTGCTTCACTCTCAACACCCATCGATTCTTCAAAGCCTTCTTGTCCTTTGGCAACCGTACCAGCTCATAAGTGGAATTAGTGTGCAAGGAACTCATCTCCTCCTGCATAGCTTCCATCTACTCCTGCCTGTGTTCGTCTTCCATAGCCTCTGCAAAACTTTTGGGCTCTCCCCCGTCAGTCAACAGCATATACTCACTCGGTGAGTATCTCGTAGACGGTCGACAATCTCTGTCGCTCCTTCTCAGTGGAGCCACTGGTGCTGGCTGTATACCAACAGCCTCCTTTCCTTCAGGAACTGCCTCTCCGGCATGCTCATCCTCCTGAGGGACACCCTGACCACCATCAGTAGGATGATGATCAAGGTTGGGAGCAACTCCATGTACTGGCTCCCCCATAACTGGATCCTCTGCGATGTCCTCTGGAAACTGCTCGAAGAGAAATGACTCTAACTCAGACAATTCCTCAGCCTCAGAAGGCATCTCGGAATCCTGAGTGTTGGTCATGGTCTGATCCTCGACGAACACCACGTCCCTGCTTCTGTAGAGCTTTCTTCCCACCGGGTCGTAGAGTCTATAGCCAAACTCATCCCGACCGTAGCCGACAAAGACGCATCGCCTCGTCTTCGGCTCAAGTTTGGTCCTCTCGTCCTTCGGTACATGCACGAAGGCCTTACAACCAAACGCCCGCAGGTGATTGTATGACGGCTCTTTGCCGTACTATACTTTGTCAGGCACATCACCCTGCAAAGGAGCACTAGGAGACAAATTAATAACATAAGCAGCTGTGTAACACCCAGTTTTCCAGATGAGGGGAATTTTGAAATTTTGTAATTATAATTATTATTTATTGATATTTATTTTATATTATGATTTTTGATAATTTTTAATCATTTTTTAAATTATTTAAATTCATGACTTGTGATTTCGGTGTTTTGCTAGTGAAACTGTAGAGACTGTCTACCCTAGAGCCTAGCCATGTGATTAGGGTATTTCATTTATCATTTTTAGTTTGAGGATAGTTTTGTCATTTTGAATTATTTGAATTTAATATATTTTATTAGGAATTTAAAATAATTTATTTGAATGGTGTGATTTAAATATTATTTAATTAATTTCCATGTGGTTTAGATTAGCCTAACCTAGATTAGTCCTAGTTAGTCATATTTAGACTAAGTTAGATTGGGATTGGTCATGGTTAGTCATGGCTAGTCATGATTTGTGATTTGGTTAGTTATTAGTCATATTGATTAGTTAAGACTAGTGATAGGCAACCTAGGTTCCATCCTAGCCATCGATTTGACATGATGTGAGGGTGACCATTGGATGGGGTCCCAAAACCCTAGAAGTGGCCAGCCTAAAACCCTAGGTGAGCCTATTTAATCCCTCCCAAATCATTGCCTTCTTGTTCATTCTCTCTCTCCTCAAGAACAAGGTGAGCTCAACTTCCTTTTTCCATAACTTCTCCATTCCTTATCCTTTTTCAACCAAACTTCTTGCATTGTGACCTAACCACCACCCTCTTGCTGTCCATGGACGTAGAGTGCAAATTTGGGAAATCTACAGTGCTCGAGCTACAGTAAAAAGAGGACTGCAGTTGACAGTTTTTGAGCTCGAAACATCCATTGGTAATTCCTTCATCCTCTATTTAAACTATTGATTTATCATCATGGATGCATAGCCCTAGGTCCCCTCTAGCCCCGGGTAGGAGCTGACCCCAATTTGTGTCGGATACGTGTCCGTATCAGACACGTATCAATAGGATTACCTAGGTGTTCGACCTAATGCCTCAATAGGTTTTCCTTTACTATTTTCTGATTGTGTTTGAATAGATATTTGACTTTTTGTGTTGCTTACACGATTCTAATGTTCTGAACACGTTTCTGTGTCGTGTTGTGTCCGTACGATGGCATGGACACAGCCTCGCACGCGGCTAGGGTTTCCTCTGCTGCTCGTGGCCTCGTGCTCAGTGCACAGGCCACGTGGTAGGCCGTGCTTGGACTGAGAGGAGGGGGCAGTATCTGCGAACCTGTCCCCCAAGCCTCGTGTCCAGCGGCGTCGTATCGGACACGCCAGGACTCGCGTACTGGTCCTACACGCGCGCGCGTTCAGTCTGAAATGCCACTGATACGTGAGTCGTGTCCACTCTGGACACGACGTGGTCATGTAGTGTTGGGTCCTATGTGTAGCCGGACACGTTGGCTACACGTGGGTATGACCACGAGACCCCACGTGGCCTGTGTCATGTGTTTGACATGCGTGCACGACACTGTCTAGTGCACAGTTCACGTGTCTGTGTGTGTTATGATTTGGACACGATTTTGCCTAGTTTCTTGGACACAAATGTATGCCTAGACACGTACACATTGTACATGATCTTTACCAACCTTTAAATTTGGTATATTAGCATGTTTTCGAATTGAAATGTGGAATTCCCCTGTGACTGATACTATATGTACTGATTCTTCATTCCTGAGCTTAAATTCCCTGTTAAAATTGTTTAATTAATGTTAATTGTCATATTGGATCCTGGACACATGTAATAGCTACTGTTAGTTTGATTTACGTGTTAGATTTGGTTTTTGCATTTCAAAATAGGATTTGGATATTGGTTTGGGTTTCAAAATGTTGGACTGAACATACAGTCCCTAAATGAAATTTCTGGAATTAATTTCCTTCCTTTAAACTGAAATTTGAATGATTAATGTACTGTTAATTCTCATACATTGCAGTAGTTGTTTTGGTTGATTGAATGATGGATTGGTTACCAATTTTCTGTCAACTGTTTCAAAGTTAACTGTCATAGGATTTCACTCATCAAACTGTTTTGATTTCCTGTTAAGGCTGATTTTGTAAGATCATTTCCATGTTAAATTTCTGAAACATTTTGTTATTCCCTTGTGTTAAGTTCACTGTTAATTGGGTTTCACATTTGAGTTAACTGTTAGATTGATATTGTCATAAGAATAGGTTTCAGTGCAATGTCTCATTGCCTGTTAAATGCTACTCTTTGTATATTGGTTCACTGTCATTTCCTTTCCAATTAAAAAATGTATAGATTTCCATTTCTCTTTAATACCTGAATCGATTTCCCCTCCTTAATTGAGTGTTGGTTCTTTCTTTTACAGAATTCGAGTTCATTATTGAACTGTCAACTAGTAGGTACAGGATTCCTATACCATGATCACTGTCCTTGGTTCTAAAAATCTGAGTTCTAGTTAATGCTTCACTGTTGATAAATCCTGAAAAATCCTTGCATTCTCGAGAACTTTGAACACAGGTTAAATGTGTAGCACACAGGCCATACCCTTATCACTGTCATACAGGTTTTACATTTTTTGAACATAGGAGCACACCACAGGCCACACTCTCACATGTTCACATATATGCACACCCTATTAGCTAACTGTCATGTGGTAACACATGACACACCCTCACCCTCATTTACACACTACTCACAAACCCACACACTAAGCACACACCTGAGCACACACAGGTTCATACATTGCAGTCCTAGTTACACACCACAACTGTCATTTTTTTTAACTGAGTTGTTCACTGTAATTCCAGTTTTTAACCAAATTCCTGTATATGTTAATGGTTGCTGTAAGTTGGGTTTTGATTTGGTATGTGAAGGAAATGTTTGGATTGTTTTTCTCTAAAATCTGTGATATGCTACCTAAGTTTGATTACTGTATAATCTGAATTGGGTTATGAATTGATTTCCTTTTCTTTTCTCACTGAATTATATTAAAATATGTGATATGCTAAAAACCTGAACTGAATTCTCTTCCCACTTGATTGAATTGAATGGTTTAATTTCCTAAAACCTGATGTGATTTCTTGTTTCCCTGATATATGTACACTGTTGTAGATAGATTGATTTCCAAGATTTTAACTCTCATTCACACCCTATCAATGTGTTCACTGGGTTCTTTTAAACTCTCTTGATATATGAACACAATGTGCTGCCACTGTACACTGATTTCCTATTCCCTTTAACACTCACAACTGTTATATACTCCCATGCCTTAGCACATTGTTTCCAGTTTTCACACATCTATGACTCACTTGAATACCACACTGTTGCACATGCCTTAGCTCACTGATTTCAGTTTTCTATCACACCCTCAAGTCACACACCCTATTGCCTCTCTTGACACTCTACACTCACATCTATATCACACACACACACACACACAAGCATGATTTTTTTCCCTATCTTTTATATGTGTACATATGTATATATAATATATATATACCAATGTGATATATGTGATATAATATAAATATTGCTTTTGTATATATAAATAGTATGTATGTAGACATATAGGAATTGGTATGTATATATGGTACTTGGTATATGTGTTGCCTAAGGTATGAATTTGGCTCATGGCCTGTTTAGTGTAGCATATGGTATCCTTATGTAGCCTTGTGTATGTGGAAGATGCACATGAGTTGGGTTATGTGCACCTGTGTTACTTGAATGGTGTGTGTTTGCTCTGTGACTTGGGAATCCTGTTTGATTGGCTAGTATAGGTTTGGTTAGGCCTAGTGGGACTTATTAGACTTGTTTGAGTCAGTCTTGACCTAGTTGACCTAGTTTGACTAGTGTAGTTGACCAGAGTTGACCAAGTGTTGACTTTGGTCTAATTTGACCTAGAAATCATGTAGATGCATCATAGACTTCATTTGTCTTATTTTAAGCACATTATAACCTGTACTGTTCTATTTAGGACATTGTGACTCCGGTGCAGACATCTGACATTACACTACTCTTTTCAGAGTATCAGGCGAGTACATTCTCTGATAGTTCTCTCATTTAATTGCCAGTTACTGTATTTCAGTTCTATTTAGTTTTATGTGATTCTCTGTTACAACACGTATGGATATTTCTAGATTCATATATGCGACACACATACCTTACTTATCTGGCCTCTTTTACTGGAATCACTGGAATTATTCCGGAATCTATTACTGGAATCATCATATTTTGGCTGGACTCACCTCGATTCTCGTGTCGAATTCTGGATTCATTTGTTTTGCGGGGCGGGGAAATATTGAGTAAGACATGTAGACATACCCCAAATCTGGAATCTCCAACTGGAATCTACTGGAAGCATAGCCATCTTTCGCCTGATCAGTGAGAGGTGTGCCTGATTACCCACAGCCGTTTACGTGTCGATCTCGGTATTTTAAAACACACTATTAGATTAGCTGGACTCACCTGGATTCTTGATCACTACCTAGAATCATCTGGTACTTGTCACGACCCGCACCCTAGAGTAAGGGCACGAGACGTGGGTACGTCCAGCCTACGCCGCAGTATCGGCGGTAGAACGCTGTCCTAGGTCAACATACATCTAACAATATATCTCTAAACAGTTTATACTCCCCGAATGGGGGTGACATAGCAGTAATAAACTCAATCACAACTAAGGAAGAGATAGCACGATATGAAATAGAACTCAAGAAAACAAATAGATGATAAAGTAGTCTAAGATAATCCCAGCAAATATCCAGAAGTACATGGTCTCAGATACAGAATGAAAGAATATATACAACTCAGAATAAAGTCTAGCTAAACATGTCCCAAGACTACATAAAATAAGATAAGTCTAACTAATCTAGTCTAGGCAATGGGGGTGATGTCCTCAGCTAGAGCTGGGTCCTCCTGAGGGTCCAGCTCGCAAGTGTCATCTAAGGCTGTCCCGTAGTAAGTATCCAGACAAGCCTCCTCCTCGTCCTCTGTAATATTTTCAACAGGTCCAGTCAGGACAGGAGCGAGTACAGTACATCTCAACAGTTCATAGCAGGTTAGAAAATATAATCATGCAGTAAAGTAAGATACAGGTGCTGAAAAATACAGTATGTAAACAGAGAGAGAGAACTGTAATAGAAATATCTACTATAAGTAAGGAACTAACAGTGGCTAGTGAGTCAGAGTACAGGATAGCACATGTGAACAGGACAGATTTGTACATGATCTACACTAAAGAGTTGTACATGATCTACACTACTATAGAATTGTTCACATGACTACTAGCACTCTCCCGTTTTCCCCAATCAATACACAAGGATCTAAACAGGTTATGTTATTGTACATGATATCACATGGGGCCCATGAAATGGTGCACATGATAGTATACATGAGGGCTCCGTGAACATGAGAGTACAAGATTCACTGGAGTGTACATGTATAATGAAAGCACAGGAGTACATGATGAAAGTGAAACGCACATGACACAATGTACCCGATGCTCTCGAGGGGGATAACATCGCATGAAGAGATCCATAGAGTACTAATCCGTGATAATGTCGTGACAGCATCAAGTAAGGTAATCTAAAGCAGGAATATAATTCTAAGCAGGATATGAAATGATTAGAGAATGTACTCGCCTGGTATCTGAGTGTCCAATATGAAGGTACTGTCCGAGGAGTGGTGTCTGGCTCCTAATCAGAACAGCACAAGTCACAACAAGTCCAAAATGGTATAATGAAGTCCTACTATACATTCTACATGATTCTAGGTCAATCTAGGCCAAAGTCAACTCTTGGTCAACTCTGGTCAACCCTAGAAGTCAACTAGGTCAAGCTATCCATTCTAGGTCTAATCAAGGTTACACTAGTCTAAATAGGTTATACTAGGTCTAACAAGACTAGGTTAGCCTAAACTAGGTTTAACAATCTTGCTAAACCCTACCAAGCCTATAATAGTCTATCAAGACTTATATCTAAACCATGCTAGCCTATATTAAGTATTTACATACCACAAGACCAACACAAGCTATTTACATTCAACCTTAAACATATATATACATATATTGTATATAGGGCATACATTAGATATTTAGGCATAATACAACACATTACATATATTCATATACATTACATAATGTGTACAGAGATATAGAGAGATAGAAGACTAGGTGTCAAGAATGTGTGTGTGAGAGCTAGTGAGAGTGTGCATGAAATAGTGTCACATAGGTGTGTGAATCATGAGTGACAGGAATAGGAGGGTGTGCATATGTGTGTGAGTGTCTAGACTATGTGTGTGAACTGTTTGTGGGTGTGAGTGTGTATTAGAGTGTGAGGGTGATGATGTGAAATATGTGTCTAGGTGAGGGTGAGTGAACATACATGAGGGTGTGTGTTAGAGATACCCACGAGGGCATGTGTGTGCACAGCCAAAGAAATCAGCAAGGGGAAAACAGTGAACAGAAACAGAAAAGCAAACTGAAAACAGTTTCAGTCTACACAAATCTCAGATTTCATTCATAAAGCTAATTCTAGATTCTCAGTTTTCATCCTAACATTCCCAGATTTCAGTCCTTAGCTCAGTTTCCTTCCCAGGTTGCATATCACATAGGAAACATTCCTAGGTTCAAAATAGAACTCGAAATAAATAGTCTAAACCAGTTTACTATATGACAGTTCTCATATACCAATCCAACTCAATTCGAAATCCAATTTAACACCAAAACAGCTCAAAATTCACACACAAGTAGAATTAACATAGGAGAACAACATTAGGGTAATCAACCAATATTTAACATCAGTTTAATAGGTTAAAATAGCTGCTAAAGTTCAATTATTAAAACTGGGAAAATACAGAAAATAACTTGTATCAAGAATTTTGTGTAAATAGGAAATTGATTCATAAAAACAATTTAATATGTGAAATTAGTCGTTGGTAATGCAAATATAGATTGTGTTCGTGTCTTATAGGGTGTCTCGTGTCCACCACAACGTGACACGACGTGTCCAAATCAATTAAACCCAAAAATTGTACAAAACTGGACAATACACAGGAACCAGCCTCGTGCGTGGGTGCACGCGTTTCGTGCACCCGACACAGGACACTTCGTGTCTCGTGCTCGTGTCAGTAGGTTCGCCTAGTGTCCAGCTAGGTGTGTGTCAGTCTGAAATAGGTCCTCGCGTGTCGTGTCCATAGTAATAAGGCCGTATCAGTGGCTTAAAAAAATAACAGTGCACAGACAGTGCAATCCCCGTGCACGATCGATTCCTCCCTCGACACGACACGGGGACACATGGGACTTGACACACGGGATGTCAGTCATTGTCCCATGCCACGTGTCAAGTGGTTCGTGTCCTCGTGTCCTACAGAGGGAGAAAATGACCCCGAGTAGCAGGGGACAGAACTGGACTCAGTTCCAGCTTGTTCGTGTCCCTCGTGTGGACACGACACGGCACGAAATACCAAAGTGTCAACACAAACATTCAAGAGGGACCCTAGATCTACAATCCTATTCAAAGGGATTTCGAAAATAACACAAAAAGCCTCTTTGTGACATTTCGACAAACAGTTTGGGGACAGGTCTGATACGTGTCCAAACGGACACGAAACTATTGAAACCCGACACAAAACTAATGCAGACACTTAGGGGACTCCTAGGGCTTCCTAAATATGAAAAGAAATCGAAATTTCATGGATAAATGGAGGAGTTACCTATACTTGAACTTTCAAGAAAAACTCCTTTTTTAATAGCTCTTCTCTTGATGTCCCAATCCACTCAAATCGCAACAAACTGAGATGAAACTTCAAAATCAGCAAGAATAGGTATATTAGAACCTAATGGAAGAGATTTGAATGAAAAAGAAAATGGAATGGGAATCTAGGGATTAAAAGATGTAGGAACAAACCTTTCCTTAAACTTTGAGCTTTTCTAAGAAAGAGGCAACCCTAAAATTAGGAGAGTACTTATAGGGTGATGTTTCCAATAATGATAGGGGTAGCCGGCCACTTGTCTAGGGATTAGGGTTTTGGAATTTGTCTTGGGCTTTGGGCCAACTTACAAGGCTATGAGTTAAATGATTAATTAAAGGTGCTAAATCATAAGCCATGACTTATGACTTTCTAATTCCTATTGCTAACTATAGTCTATTGACCAAACCAAGGGTTAGCTTAGGTTAGACTAGAGTCATATAACCTAACCAAGTCCATACTAACTAGGGTTAGCTTCTAGGTTGGTCTACAAGGGTCAAAACTAGTCAAAGTCAACCTAGTCCAAACAATTCCAAAATAATTCCTAAAAATTCCCATAAATTCAAATAAATTCTAATAAATTTAAATTACCCCAAAAATGTCAAAATACCCTCAAACTAGAAATGATAAACAGAATACCCTAATCACAAGGCTAGGCTCTAGGTCAACCAGTCTCCAAGGTTACACTATCAAAACACCAAAATCATAAGTCATGATTTAAAATAGTTTTAAATGATTAAAAATTATCATAAATCATATCATGATTTAAATATTATTATTAAAAGATTAAAATTATAAAATTTCAAAATTACCCTCTTCTGGAAAACTGGGTGTTACAATCCTACCTACCTTAGAAAAATTTCATCCTCGAAATTAAAGGTGATCGTACTCCTTCTAGGTTAAGCCCCCAGCTATCAAAGTCTCAGAACTGGAATAAAACATACGATTTAAAAAAAAGATGGCATACAGGGTCATGGCATACGATGGTAGTGAAGTCTCATCTAGGTATACTAGTCATGCTAACCAAAACGGTCATAAGGTATCAAAACACACAAGCAATCTAGGGTGCTAAACTAGAAAGGATACAGAAATAACAATCATCAAGACTGTAAGGCAGTCTACCCTCCTATATAAAAACTGGTACTTATCAAAAATAAAATATAATAAAGATAACTACCAATTATCTATTAAGGGATACTATTCAAGAAAATTAAAATCAAAAGTTAAAGAATGAAAGTCAATCGCATGGAATCCAATCACAATGTGTATATATAGAGAGTGTGTTAGAGAGGAAAAAGCTAGCATTATGTAAATGTTATGTGGTTCGTGTGTGTATGGGTGTATGTGGACATGTTCATATGGTTAGATAGTAGGCATGTGTGTATTGTGAAATATACATGAAAGTATGGGAGGATTTGGGTTTCAAAACAATAGCTATCATGTTACACTACTCATAGCATATTGGTTAAACAATCTACAATGCACAACCTATTTACTCATAACATGCATGGCTAACCATATCTATATGTATAAAGAGTTAGAGATTTAGTTATATATCTACATACATTATAATATGTATGCCTAAGCTCTATATATATATCTATATAGATATGTAATCATAACATAGAGAGGAAAGGTTAGGTTTACATGGCAGTGTATACTAAGTTAGGGTGTGTGGGTGTCCTTGTACATGGTTATAGTTTAGTATTGAAAGGTTAAATCCAGTTTTAGTTCAGCATTTACATACAAAATCTGAAAATAAGCTAACATTTAAACTAATGTAATATTAACACAATGCAGTTTCAGATTTTAGGGGTTTGAAACATCACGACCAACTCAATGCTCCCAACACATTCTAACATGATAGAGATAAAACCCTAACATACTATCCATACATTTTGCTATGCATACAGTTCAATATTACATATTAAATCTGAATTTGAACTAAACATTTGAAATCAATATAAAAATGTTAACATGTATTCAGTTTTAGAATTTTGGAGAAATTCGAACATCAAACCAACCCAATGTTTATCACAACCTAACATGTAAAAAAATATGAAACCTAACATTATATCCCTACATACAACAATGTATATACCTCTAAATATTACATTAAAAAATAGCAATTTGAACTAACATTTTAAATCCAGTATTAAGGGTTAATATGCACACAGTCTTAGATTTGACAAATTCAAACACAAAACTCAACCAAGTTTTTTTTTGAATTGAAACCCTATGTATAGCATACATGTGCAGTGATGTAAACATAACTAATAACATAAAATTTATATTTAATTTATGAATTTAAACAGAAAAAAGCAGAGAACCAGTCTCTGATACTGTACTGTATCAGAACATTGGGGTTTTGAGAATTTATACATCAACAACATATTAATATGTATTTAGATAGGTTGGTAATCAGAGTGTAGCATGCATACGTATCAGGCAAGGGTCTGCATACTACCTGTAAAGGTTGATCAAACATGACTGAACTCAACACAAAGAGAACTTAACTAAAATAGAAAACTGAACCAAATATAGGCTAAACAACATGTCAATAATCCTATACAACCATGACCTATAGATACTAACCAAACCCACATCCCATATGCCAATACTCTCTGCAATCTATCTATGTATATAGATCTCTCAGTCTTAGGTGCAGCTACAACTATACTCGAGGACAGGCTCTAGTCATGGGTGCCTCTCTGGGAAGGGTAAGGGAAAATAATAACAATCATGAAGGCTATACGGCATACTAACATCCTATATATACACTGGTTGGTATTATAAATAACAGGGAAATCATCTACAATAGGTTACTATTCTAATACCAATGCTAACTATCATCTCTAGGGTACAGATACTCTACAAGTCGTCATATCATTTCACTATGAAGATCTACCTATGAACAAGCTCCACAACTAAATATCCCTACTCCTAGGTTATTTACAACAACAGAAGGGTATGATGTTTAAAACCTTCTCAAGATACAACCTGTTAATCATATGCGTCTGTCCTAAATCATGTTGTCTAGAGTCTTCATCATGCTAGTGAGCAAGGCTATGATAATCACAGAGTCCTTGACTAAGGTACGTACACTTAGGTTCATGGTATTTAAAATTTTCGCATTGCCGCATGCGACAGCAAAAACCTTAAATTTCTATACCCGAGAAATACATCCAAAATCTGACTACATGTCCTCACTATGCCACTAACACGACCATCGAAGATTCTAGATTCTATAACTAAGGTGACCTAGCCCATATGATTTCTCAGAAAGAGAAAAAAAAAAGAAAACATACATAACAGAAGAGTAACATAACAAAATTAATCAATCAACAAGGAACAGATGGAATCGGATTTCAAGATAGTTATAAAAGACAATTTCGGGAATGAAATTGAGAAGAACGGAACTTGCAGTAAGATCTCCAATGGTCTGTACATCCTCGACTGTCCTGACGATAGCTCGTCCTTGCTGGTTTCTCCTGGTCTGCTGCTGATGCTGCATGAACTGCTGCTGCTGAGAGAAATAAAAAATAACGGGAAAAGGTCTCTGTACAGACAGAGGTGCACATCCAATGTAGCAGAAACGCTAACCTGAGTCGGCACAACAGGGGCTGCGGTCTCGAGGCCCTGATGAACAGGACGAGAGGTGGCCAGCCTCTCGATAGTATCCCCCGAACCGAAGCGATGAGATCATGTCTTCATAACCATCATGAAGACAGATCAAAACAAGAAACAATTTCTGAGAATGAAGCAAAAATTCAAAGAAGATCAGTTTATATCCAAGGGAAACAACAAGCAGCAAATTTAGAAGAAAAAAAGGATCTGATAAGGAGTTTTTCCTAATGTGATTGAGTACCTTCAAAATATCCTAATCCTACTGAAGGCTGTAGTGATACTCTAGTTCGAATGCCACTACATAAACTAGCCCTGCATGGGCTACCACTAAAAACGTGTCACGACCCGCACCCTAGAGTAAGGGCACGAGACGTGGGTACGTCCAACCTACGCCGCAGTGTCGGCGGTAGAACGCTGTCCTAGGTCAACATACATCTAACAATATATCTCTAAACAGTTTATACTTCCCGAATGGGGGTGACATAGCAGTAATAAACTCAATCACAACTAAGGAAGAGATAGCACGATATGAAATAGAACTCAAGGAAACAAATAGATGATAAAGTAGTCTAAGATAATCCCAGCAAATATCCAGAAGTACATGGTCTCAGATACAGAATGAAAGAATATATACAACTCAAAATAAAGTCTAGCTAAACATGTCCCAAGACTACATAAAATAAGATAAGCCTAACTAATCTAGTCTAGGCAACGGGGTGATGTCCTCAGCTAGAGCTGGGTCCTCCTGAGGGTCCAGCTCGCAAGTGTCATCTAAGGCTGCCCCGTAGTAAGTATCCAGACAAGCCTCCTCCTCGTCCTCTGTAATATTTTCAACAGGTCCAGTCAGGACAGGAGCGAGTACAGTACATCTCAACAGTTCATAGCAGGTTAGAAAATATAATCATGCAGTAAAGTAAGATACAGGTGCTGAAGAATACAGTATGTAAACAGAGAGAGAGAGAACTGTAATAGAAATATCTACTATAAGTAAGGAACTAACAGTGGCTAGTGAGTCAGAGTACAGGATAGCACATGTGAACATGACAGATTTGTACATGATCTACAATAAAGAGTTGTACATGATCTATACTACTATAGAATTGTTCACATGACTACTAGCACTCCCCCATTTTCCCCAATCAATACACAAGGATCTAAACAGGTTATGTTATTGTACATGATATCATATGGAGCCCATGAAAGGGTGCACATGATAGTATACATGAGGGCTCCGTGAACATGAGAGTACAAGATTTACTGGAGTGTACATATATAATAAAAGCACATGAGTACATGATGAAAGTGAAACGCACATGACACAATGTACCCGATGCTCTCGAGGGGGATAACATCGCATGGAGAGATCCATATAGTACTAATCTGTGATAATGTCGTGACAGCATCAAGTAAGGTAATCTAAAACAGGAATATAATTCTAAACAGGATATAAAATGATCAGAGAATGTATTCGCCTGGTATCTGAGTGTCCAATATGAAGGTACTGTCCGAGGAGTGGTGTCTGGCTCCTAATCAGAACAGCACAAGTCACAACAAGTCTAAAATGGTATAATGAAGTCCTACTATGCATTCTACATGATTCTAGGTCAATCTAGGCCAAAGTCAACTCTTGGTCAACTCTGGTCAACCCTAGAAGTCAACTAGGTCAAGCTATCCATTCTATGTCTAATCAAGGTTACACTAGTCTAAATAGGTTATACTAGATCTAACAAGACTAGGTTAGCCTAAACTAGGTTTAACAATCTTGCTAAACCCTAACAAGCCTATAATAGTCTATCAAGACTTATATCTAAACCATGCTAGCCTATATTAAGTATTTACATACCACAAGACCAACACAAGCTATTTACATTCAACCTTAAACATATATATACACGTATTGTATATAGGGAATAATTAGATATTTAGGCATAATACAACATATTACATATATTCATATATTCATATACATTACATTATGTGTACAGAGATATAGAGAGATAGAAGACTAGGTGTCAAGAATGTGTGTGTGAGAGCTAGTGAGAGTGTGCATGAAATGGTGTCACATAGGTGTGTGAATCATGAGTGACAGGGAATAGGAGGGTGTGCATATGTGTGTGAGTGTCTAGACTGTGTGTGTGAACTGTTTGTGGGTGTGAGTGTGTATTAGAGTGTGAGGGTGATGATGTGAAATATGTGTCTAGGTGAGGGTGAGTGAACATACATGAGGGTGTGTGTTAGAGATACCCACGAGGGCATGTGTGTGCACAGCCAAAGAAATCAGCAAGGGGAAAACAGTGAACAGAAACAGAAAAGCAAACTGAAAACAGTTTCAGTCTACACAAATCTCAGATTTCATTCATAAAGCTAATTCTAGATTCTCAGTTTTCATCCTAACATTCCCAGATTTCAGTCCTTAGCTCAGTTTCCTTCCCAGGTTGCATATCACATAGGAAACATTCCTAGGTTCAAAATAGAACTCGAAATAAACAGTCTAAACCAGTTTACTATATGACAGTTCTCATATACCAATCCAACTCAATTCGAAATCCAATTCAACACCAAAACAGCTCAAAATTCACACACAAGTAGAACTAACATAGGAGAACAACATTAGGGTAATAAACCAATATTTAACATCAGTTTAATAGGTTAAAATAGCTGCTAAAGTTCAATTATTAAAACTGGGAAAATACAGAAAATAACTTGTATCAGGAATTTTGTGTAAATAGGAAATTGATTCATAAAAACAATTTAATATGTGAAATTAGTGGTTGGTAATGCAAATATAGATTGTGTTCGTGTCTCATTGGGTGTCTCTTGTCCACCACAATGTGACACGACGTGTCCAAATCAATTAAACCCAAAAATTGCACAAAACTGGACAATACACAGGAACCAGCCTGGTGCGTGGGTGCACGCGTGTCGTACACCCGGCACAGGACACTTCGTGTCTCGTGCTCGTGTCAGTAGGTTCGCCTAGTGTCCAGCTAGGTGTGTGTCAGTCTGAAATAGGTCCTAACGTGTCGTGTCCATAGTAATAAGGTCGTATCAGTGGCTTAAAAAAATAACAGTACACAGACAGTGCAATCCTCGTGCACGATCGATTCCTCCCTCGACACGACACGGGGACACATGGGACTTGACACACGGGATGTCAGTCATTGCCCCATGCCACGTGTCAAGTGGTTCGTGTCCTCATGTCCTACAGAGGAAGAAAATGACCCCGAGTAGCAGGGGACAGAACTGGACTCAGTTCCAGCGTGTTCGTGTCCCTCGTGTGGACACGACACGGCACGAAATACCAAAGTGTCAACACAAACATTCAAGAGGGACCCTAGATCTACAATCCTATTCAAAGGGATTTCGAAAATAACACAAAAAGCCTCTTTGTGACATTTCGACAAACAGTTTGGGGACAGGCCTGATACGTGTCCAAACGGACACGAAACTATTGAAACCCGGCACGAAACTAATGCAGACACTTAGGGGACTCCTAGGGCTTCCTAAATATGAAAAGAAATCGAAATTTCATGGAGAAATGGAGGAGTTACCTATACTTGAGCTTTTAAGAAAAACCCCTTTTCAATAGCTCTTCTCTTGATGTCCCAATCCACTCAAATCACAACAAACTGAGATGAAACTTCAAAATCAGCAAGAATAGGTATATTAGAACCTAATGGAAGAGATTTGAATGAAAAAGGAAATGGAATGGGAATCTAGGGATTAAAAGATGTAGGAACAAACCTTTCCTTAAACTTTGAGCTTTCCTAAGAAAGAGGCAACCCTAAAATTAGGAGAGTACTTATAGGGTGATGTTCCCATAATGATAGGGGTGGCCGGCCACTTGTCTAGGGATTAGGGTTTTGGAATTTGTCTTGGGCTTTGGGCCAACTTACAAGGCTATGAGTTAAATGATTAATTAAAGGTGCTAAATCATAAGCCATGACTTATGACTTTCTAATTCCTATTGCTAACTAGAGTCTATTGACCAAACCAAGGGTTAGCTTAGGTTAGACTAGAGTCATATAACCTAACCAAGTCCATACTAACTAGGGTTAGCTTCTAGTTTGATCTATAAGGGTCAAAACTAGTCAAAGTCAACCTAGTCCAAACAATTCCAAAATAATTCCTAAAAATTCCCATAAATTCAAATAAATTCTAATAAATTTAAATTACCCCAAAAATATCAAAATACCCTTAAACTAGAAATGATAAACAGAATACCCTAATCACAAGGCTAGGCTCTAGGTCAACCAGTCTCCAAGGTTATACTATTAAAACACCAAAATCATAAGTCATAATTTAAAATGGTTTTAAATGATTAAAAATCATCATAAATCATATCATGATTTAATTATCATTATTAAAAGACTAAAATTACAAAATTTCAAAATTACCCTCTTCTGGAAAACTGGGTGTTACAGTACTGGATTCATATTATTTTAAATTAATCCCGTACTGGATTTATAGTAGTTTTACGCTTGTTTTGCAATTACTTTCGGGACTTATTCTGTTACCTTAGTTCAGCTAGATTTATTTTACAGTCTTCATTGCCATCATTCTTCTCTTGTTTTAGTTACTTACTTTCCTTGTATCTTATCTGTTCTTCATACCATCACCTGTATATAAACTGCCATATTCATCAATAAAACTGTCTATAACTGCTTTATAGTTCTCTGTCATTACTTAGATTTTCTTGATGAGTTGTACTCGTTCCTGTCCTGACTGGACCTGTTGAAAATTTTACAGATGATTGCCCTGAGGACACTTGCCTACATATTATGGACCCGAAGACAGGATGGCTACCTTTGGCCCCGACACTCAGGAGTGATCGGGATTTAGTTTAGTAGACTAGCATATGTTTTTCTATGTTAAACTTGTTGTAGTGGATTGAGACTTGTGTAGTATTGAGATTGTTGAGAGTTGTTATTTTAGTAGTTGTCTTCTATTCTTAGTTATTTCATCTGTGTTATCTTATCGTGCTTAGACTGTGATTGAGTTACGATATCTTATACTTGTCCTCCGTTTGGAGTTGATCATGATGAGTACATTATTCATTGCGTGAGTTGTTGATTAGATAGTGACCTAGAACAGCGTTCTACCGCCGACACTGCGGCGTAGGCTGGGCGTTGTTACGCGCTCGTACCCTTACAGTGGGTGCGGGTCGTGACACATTTTTAGTGGTGGCCCATGCAGACCAGAAGAAACCAGCAGGGTGAGCTATCATCAGGACTGTCGAGGATGCACAGATCATTGGAGATCTTGCTGCAAGTTCCGTTTTTCTTGATTCCATTCCCGAAATTGTCTTTTATAACTACCTTGAAATCCGATTCCATCTGTTCCTTGCTGATTGATTAAGTTTGTCATGTTGTTCTTTTGTTATGTTGTTTTTCTTCAAAAATTATATGGGCTAGGTCACCTAAATCATGGGATCTAGAATCTTCGATAGTCGTATTAGTTGGCATAGTGAGGACATGTAGTCAGATTTCGGATGTATTTCTTGGGTATAGGAATTTAAGGTTTTTGTCGTCGCATGCGGCAATACAAAAATTTTAAATACCATGAACCTAGAGGTACGTACCTTAGTCAAGGACTCTGTAATTATCGTAGCCTTGCTCACTAGCATGATGAAGACTCTGGACAACATGATTTTGGACAGACGCATATGATTAGCAGATTGTATCTTGAGAAGGTTTTAAACACCATACCCTTTTGATTGTTATAAGTGACTTAGGAGTAGGGATATTTTAGTTTTCTAGAGCTTATTCATAGGTAGTACCTTCATAGTATAATGATATGGTGACTTGTAGAGTGTCTGTACCCTAGAGGTGATAGTTAGCATTGGTGCTAGAATAGTAACCCATTGCAGATAATTCTTCTGTACCAACCAGTTTACACATATAGCATGTTAGTGCCATACAACCTTGATGATTATTTATTGTTTTCCTTCCAAGTGAGGCACCCAGTGACCAGAGCCCGTCCTCGAGTATAGTTGTAGTTTCACTTAAGACTAAGAGGTCTATATATATAGATGATATACTTAGGGTATATGTGATAGGTTATTGTTCTTGAGCATATATATATACGTGGTATTTGGAATTGGTGTGCTTAGCTTGCGGGTATTTAGTTAAGGGTGACTTGATAGGATTTGGAAGGTTAAGAGTTAGTCTATTATAGAGTTTCTCTTTTGCTAAATTCTAGTTGCCAACACCTAGATAGCTAACATAGGTAAAATCCTAAGAAGTTGACCAGCTGATGACCAAGTACTAGGATTTTGAGAAAATTGACTAGTGATTGACCCTGGACTATGTTGACCTAGGAGGGGGTACGATCATCTTAATTTCGAGGACGAAATTTTTATAAGGTGGGTATGATTGTAACACCCAGTTTTCCAGATAAGGGTAATTTTGAAATTTTGTAATTATAATTATTATTTATTGATATTTATTTTATATTATAATTTTTGGTAATTTTTAATTATTTTTAAACTATTTAAATTCATGACTTGTGATTTCGGTATTTTGCTAGTGAAACCGTAGAGACTGTCTACCCTAGAGCCTAGCCATGTGATTAGGGTATTTTATTTATCATTTTTAGTTTAAGGGTAGTTTTGTCATTTTGAATTATTTGAATTTAATATATTTTATTAGGAATTTAAAATGATTTATTTGAATGGTGTGATTTAAATATTATTTAATTAATTTCCATGTGGTTTAGATTAGCCTAACCTAGATTAGTCCTAGTTAGTCATATTTAGACTAAGTTGATTGGGATTGGTCATGGTTAGTCATAGCTAGTCATGATTTGTGATTTGGTTAGTTATTAGTCATATTGATTAGTTAAGACTAGTGATAGGCAACCTAGGTTCCATCCTAGCCATCGATTTGACATGATGTGAGGGTGACCATTGGATGGGGTCCCAAAACCCTAGAAGTGGCCAGTCCAAAACCCTAGGTGAGCCTATTTAATCCCTCCCAAATCATTGCCTCCTTGTTCATTCTCTCTCTCCTCAAGAACAATGTGAGCTCAACTTCCTTTTTCCATAACTTCTCCATTCCTCATTCTTTTTCAACAAAACTACTTGCATTACGACCTAACCACCACCCTCTTGCTGTCCATGGAGGTAGAGTGCAGATTTGGGAAATCTACAGTGCTCGAGCTACAGTAAAAAGAGGACTGCACTTGACAGTTTTTGAGCTCGAGACACCCATTGGTAATTCCTTTATCCTCCATTTAAACTATTGGTTTATCATCATGGATGCATAGCCCTAGGTCCCCTCTAGCCTCGGGTAGGAGCTGACCCCAATTTGTGTCGGATACGTGTCCGTATCAGACACGTATCAATAGGATTACCTAGGTGTTTGACCTAATGCCTCAATAGGTTTTCATTTACTATTTTCTGATTGTGTTTGAATAGATATTTGAGTTTTTGTGTCGCTTACACGATTCTAATATTCTGAACACGTTTTTGTGCCGTGTCGTGTCCGTACGATGGTATGGACACAGCCTCGTGCGCGGCTAGGGTTTCTCCTGCTGTTCGCGGCCTCGTGCTCAGTGCACAAGCCACGTGGCGGGCCGTGCTTGGATGAGAGGAGGGGGCAGTATCTGCGAACCAGTCCCCCAAGCCTCGTGTCTAGCGGCGTCATGTCGGACACGCCAGGACTCGCACACTGGTCCTACACGCGCGCGCGTTCAGTCTGAAACGCCACTGATACGCGAGTCGTGTCCACTCTAGACACGACGTGGTCGTGTAGTGTTGGGTCCTATGTGTAGCCTGACACGTGGGTATGACCACGAGACCCCACGTGGCCTGTGTCATGTGTTTGACACGCGTGCACGCGTGCACGACACTGTCTAGTGCACAGTTCACATGTCTGTGTGTGTTGTGATTTGGACACGATTTTGCCTAGTTTCTTGGACACAAATGTATGCATAGACACGTACACATTGTATATGATCTTTACCAACCTTTAAATTTGGTATATTAGCATGTTTTTGAATTGAAATGTGGAATTCCCCTGTGACTGATACTATATGTACTGATTCTTCATTCCTGAGCTTAAATTCCCTGTTAAAATTGTTTAATTAATGTTAATTATCATATTGGATCCTAGACATATGTAATAGCTACTGTTAGTTTGATTTACGTGTTAGATTTGGTTTTTGCATTTCAAAATAGGATTTGGATATTGGTTTGGGTTTCGAAATGTTGGACTGAACATACAGTCCCTAAATGAAATTTCTGGAATTAATTTCCTTCCTTTAAACTGAAATTTGAATGATTAATGCACTGTTAATTCTCATACATTATAGTAGTTGTTTTGGTTGATTGAATGATGGATTGGTTACCAATTTCCTGTCAACTGTTTCAAAGTTAACTGTCATAGGATTTCACTCATCGAACTGTTTTGATTTCCTGTTAAGGCTGATTTTGTAAGATCATTTCCATGTTAAATTTCTGAAATATTTTGTTATTCCCTTGTGTTAAGTTCACTGTTAATTGGGTTTCACATTTGAGTTAACTGTTAGATTGATATTGTCATAAGAATAGGTTTCAGTGCAATGTCTCATTGCCTGTTAAATGCTACTCTTTGTATATTGGTTCACTGTCATTTCCTTTCTAATTAAAAAATGTATAGATTTCCATTTCTCTTTAATACCTGAATCGATTTCCCCTCCTTAATTGAGTGTTGGTTCTTTCTTTTACTGAATTCGAGTTCATTATTGAACTGTCAACTAGTAGGTACAGGATTCCTATACCATGATCACTGTCCTTGGTTCTAAAAATCTGAGTTCTAGTTAATTCTTCACTGTTGATAAATTTTGAAAAATCCTTGTATTCCCGAGAACTTTGAACACAGGTTAAATGTGTAGCACACAGGCCATACCCTTATTACTGTCATACAGGTTTTATATTTTCTGAACATAGGAGCACACCACAGGCCACACTCTCACATGTTCACATATATGCACACCCTATTAGCTAACTGTCATGTGGTAACACATGACACACCCTCACCCTCATTTACACACTACTCACAAACCCACACACTCAGCACACACCTGAGCACACATAGGTTCATACATTGCAGTCCTAGTTACACACCACAACTGTCATTTCTTTTAACTGAGTTGTTCACTGTAATTCCAGTTTTTAACCAAATTCCTGTATATGTGAATGGTTGCTGTCAGTTGGGTTTTGATTTGGTATGTGAAGGAAATGTTTGGATTGTTTTTCTCTAAAATCTGTGATATGCTACCTAAGTTTGATTACTGTATATTCTGAATTGGGTTATGAATTGATTTCCTTTTCTTTTCTCACTGAATTATATTAAAATATGTGATATGCTAAAAACCTGAACTGAATTCTCTTCCCACTTGATTGAATTGAATGGTTTAATTTCCTAAAACCTGATGTGATTTCCTGTTTCCCTGATATATGTACACTGTTGTAGATAGATTGATTTTCAAGATTTTAACTCTCATTCACACCCTATCAATGTGTTCACTGGGTTCTCCTAAACTCTCTTGATACATAAACACAATGTGCTACCACTGTACACTGATTTCCTATTCCCTTTAACACTCACAACTGTCATGTACTCCCATGCCTTAGCACATTGTTTCCAGTTTTCACACATCTATGACTCACTTGAATACCACATTGTTGCACATGCCTTAGCTCACTGATTTCAGTTTTCTCTCACACCCTCTAGTCACACACCCTATTGCCTCTCTTGACACTCTACACTCACATCTATATGCACACACACACACAAGCATGATTTTTTCCCTATCTTTTATATGTGTACATATGTATATATAATATATATATACCAATGTGATATATGTGATATAATATAAATATTGCTTTTGCATATATAAATAGTATGTATATAGACATATAGGAATTGGTATGTATATATGGTACTTGGTATATGTGTTGCCTAAGGTATGAATTTGGCTCATGGCCTGTTTAGTGTAGCCTATGGTATCCTTGTGTAGCCTTGTGTATGTGGAAGATGCACATGAGTTGGGTTATGTGAACCTGTGTTACTTGAATGGTGTGTGTTTGCTCTGTGACTTGGGAATCATGTTTGATTGGCTAGTATAGGTTTGGTTAGGCCTAGTGGGACTTATTAGACTTGTTTGAGTCAGTCTTGACCTAGTTGACCTAGTTTGACTAGTGTAACATCCCGTTTTCTGAAATTGGGGTATTTTTGAAAATTTATTATTTTTATTATTTATTAATGGTAATTTAGTCATGTTATGAATTTTGGTGATTTTTAGTTAGATTAAAACTATTTTCTAAGTCACGACTTATGACTTTGTGATTTTACTAGTATAACCCTAGTGTAAACCCTAGAGATTTTATAACCTAGAGACTAACCATGACCATGTAAGCCTAACCATGTGATTAGGATATCAAATTACCACTTTTTAGTCAAAAGGGTATTTTGGTAATTTATTAGAATTTATTTTGATTTATGTAATTTATTATTCTTTAATTAGTTGATTAGTGCCATGATTAGTCCCTAACCTAGTTTACCCTAATCTAGAGATTAGTCACTAACCTAGGAGGCTAATGTTAGATATTAGCTTTATGTGTAAATATCTAGGTTTGATAATATCTAGATATTTTACTTTTAGATATTTCCTAGAAACCTAAATATCTATCTACTTGGTCCAAGACTTAGAAGCTAAGTTTGCTAGGTGGAAGAACCCTAAAATATCTACCCATGGCAGCCCAACCCTACTCCCTTCCATATAAACACACCCCCCTTCATTCCAGCCTCATTTACATACACCTAAAACCTAGTTTTTTCCTACAACTTCACACCCTCACCATTCAATCAATTTAGCTCCAAATTGAGCCTAGTTTCTTGCATTAGACTCCCCTACACTAGAGGATACAAATTGTGGCTTGCTAGCAAGGATTTGTGAAGCTTTGGACATTAGGAGTTGAAGGAGGATTTCATTCAAATAGGCCTATATTTGAGGATTTTGCACTCATAGGTAAATATCTCTAAACCTTGTTAATATTGTGTTTTCTCTTCGTAATTGCATGCATATAGGTAAACCCTAACTGTGGGTCAAGTTTGGTAGAAAATAGGTTTGGTTTGGTGTCCGTATCGGACACGTATCTGTGCTTAAATTACAGTGTTTGGTGAAATGCCGCTTAGGAATAAAAGTTACTATTTTCTAAAACAAATTACACATTTGGGTAGCCCTTAGCATGCTGATCATGAAACACTAGGACTGAGCACGAATCTGAGTCGGGTCCGTGTCCAAAACGGACACGAATGCTCTGTACACACACATACACTGTATCCTGTTGCTCGAGCCCCATTTCTCACTGTACACGACACTTCGACACACCAATTTTGGTGGACACGAAGGGGCCATGACTGACATGTCAGCCCCCAAGTGCCATGTCATCTCGTGTCGTATCGAACACGTAATCACATGCGCACTGGTTTAGTTTATACTGCACACAGTGTTAAAACATACACTGACACGGCCTTCGTGTCGTGTCTAGACACGACGTGGACACAAAGTGTCAGGCCTAAATCCTAGCCCTAGACTTAGGCTACACCTTGACACGAGCACAAGGCTCTACGTGCCACGTGTGGGGCACACGACCCTTCGACACGCGTACACGAGACTGTACACGCTGTCCTGCTACCCGACAGTATTTTCTTCACGAATTGGACACGTGGACACGTGCCACTTGGCACGAGGGTAGGGGCACCCTCTGACAACCTACCCACGAAGTTTCATGCGACCACGTGTCGTATCGGACACGAAATCGCCTCTGCACTGGTCACTCACTGACACTGTAAACACGAACTCGAGGCTCTGATATGCCTCTCTTACTCGGACACGACACGACCCCGACTCGATTCAGGGTGCTGGACACTTAGAGTAACCCTAGCCGAATCTACCCACGTGATCACGAGACTTCTAGACCCTTGTGTCGTGTCCACGAAACACATGAACTCGTGCACGACACTGTGACACTGTGGTGTCTGAAATTTACCCGATTGGGGTTTTTCACTCTTGGACACGTCGTGTCGCGTCGTGGTGGACACTTGAGGACACGAGGGACACGAGTATACCTAGGGGCACGATTACCAACCTTTAGGTTCGGGTATTAGTTAGGTTTTGTGTCGGTTTTGGGATTTATCCCAATGTTCAGTAGTGAACAGTGAATTATGGTATTTTTCAGTATTTTAAATGAATTTCAAACAGATTTCTATGTATATATACATGCGTATTTATGTATATATGTACTGTATATGTAAGTATATATGTATGTGTGTATGTATGTGAGTATGTGAGTGTATATATACTTGTATATATGTAGGAATGTGTGTATGTATATATGCACATATGTATGTGTGTGTGGTGTGGTTCTCTTTCTCAGTTTCAGAGTTAACCCCCCCCCCCCCTGCTGTCATGACACTCACTCTAGTACACACACACACACATGTTCACACACATGACACCCTCACACTCTCACTCTCCTTTCACTCTCTCTCTCTACCTATATATGTATATATGTTATGTATGTGTATATATATATATATTATGTATATATAGTGGTATATATATATATATATATATATATATATATATATATATATATATATATATATAAGGGTATTATATATATATATATATATATATATATATATATATATATATATATATATAAATATATATATATATATATATAAAAATATATATATATATATATATATATATATATATATATATATATATATATAAGGGTATTATATATATGTGAATGGATATATATATATATATATATATATATATATATATATATATATATATATATATATATATATATATATATATATATATATATATATATATATATATATATATATAATTTTTTTTTATTTATTTATTTATTTATTTTTTTATATATATATATATAGATTATGGTATTATATATATATAGTTGACTATATATTAGATATGTAAACATATATGTTATAGACTTGATGTCTTAGCCTATGGCATATGTATATAGGTAATGTATATATGTCATAGTGCCCTAGGATTACTAGCCTATGGTTAGTAGCAAGTTAGAATTGACCAATAGGCTTAGTAGACCTAGTTTGACTAGATGGTTGGCCCTTGTTGACCATTGTTGACCAAAGTCAACTATAGGTCAACCTTGACCTAGAATGGACTTGGATGGGTATAGAAGGGACTAGTTGACTAAGATTGAGTAAACCCTAGACTATTAGCAAGCTATTTGAGTTTGACCTATATGTGAGTGCCCTAAGTATATAAGGATATTTGTGTGACTTGGGTTATATGGATAGTTACATGTCAATTAAGATATGTATGGGGTTAAGTGAGATACTTAGAGTTGAGTCATGACTTGAGTTGGAGAATGGTATTAGCTTGATTACAGGATTAAGGTTGGTATTGTACTATATATATTTTGTGTGATATACTTATATAGATAATTGGTTATACCTTAACATTGTGGTATAGTATCTTAGGTATCCTAAGACATGTTAGCCTATGATTGGTTTGAGATAGCCTTATAGAGTTGACCCTTGACCTAATTACTTTATTGACTAGTCTATGATTAACCAAAATCTTAGTTAGTCTAAGATTGACCTAGACTTTGACCTAGACTTTGACCTAGCTTGACCATGTTGACTAGTATTGACTAATCTGACCATTATTAACTAAACCCTAGATAACTTGACTAGTTTGGCTAGAATGTTTGACCAAGAGTTGACTTTAACCTAGATTAGACTTGTTTAACCTTGTTTGATCTTGTATGACTTAGTTTAACTTCTTGTGATCTAGTAAGACTTAATTTGACTTAGTTTGACTGAAGAGTTGACCAAGTTTGACTTTGACCAAGATTGGCTTAGAAATCATGTAGATTGTATTGTATCTTACATTTACCTTCATTTTGGACATGTCATAACTGTATTGCTCTATTTTAGGACATTGTGACCCTGGTACAGACATCTGATATTATAATACTCTTTCCAGAGTATCAGGCGAGTACATTCTCTGATAGTTCTCTCATTTATTTGTCGATTACTGTATTTCAGTTCTAGTTAGTTCTATATGATTCTCTGTATCAACACGTATGGATATTTTTGGATTTATGTATCGACACATACCTTACTTGCTGGCCTCTATTACTGGAGTCATTGGTATCATTCCGGAATCATTTCTGGAATCATCATGTATTGGCCAGACTCATCTCGATTCTTTTGTCGATTTTGGATTCACTTGCTGGGCGGGGAAATATTGAGTAAGACATGTAGACATACCCCAAATCCGGAATCTCCTACTGGAATCTACCGGAAGCATAGCCATCTCTTGCCCGATCAGTGAGAGATGTGCCTGATACCTACAGCCGTTTACATGTCGACCTCGGTATTTTAAAATATACTGTTAGATCATAGTTGGACTCATCCTGGATTCATTGATCACTGTTGGACTCATCTTGTACTGGAAATCATCTGGTATCGGATTATATGGACTGGACTCACACTGGGATTACATTAGACTTATATCGTACTGTCTGGACTCATACATATTATTCTGGTTCAGTTAGCTTTTATTACAGTCTTCATTGCCATGATTCTTCTCTTGTTTTAGTTTCCTTTCTTTTCTTGTATCTTACTGCCTCTCTATGCCATCATTACCTGTATAAAACTGTCATGCTTATCAATAAAACTGTCTATAACTGCTTTATAGTTCTTTGTCATTTACTTGGGTTTTTCTAGATGAGTTGTACTCGTTCCCGTCCTGATTGGACCTGTTGAAAATATTACAGATGATAATCCTGATGACACATGCCCTACTTACCATGGACCTGGCGAGGGATTAGCTACCTTTGGTTCCGACTCTCAGGAGTGATTCAGGAGATTAGCTAGTAGACTACTTTAGCTTTCATGTTTTGTCTTGTTGTATTAAAGTTAAGTTATTGAGTTTGTATTAAGTTGGTTTGAGACATTGTTGTACTATTTTAGTAGTTAGTAGTTGTTGTCTTTAATTCCTTAGGTATAATTTTTGTGTTTTCTTATCGTGTTTTAGACTGTGATTGAGTATATCCTACCCTTTACTTGTCCTCCATTCGGAGCTGATATCTGGACAAGTACTTTTTATACACTGCATGAGATTAGTTAGCAACCTAGGACAGCTTACTACCGCCGATACTGCGGCGTAGGCTGGACGTATCCACTTCTCGTGCCCCTATACAGGGTGCGGGTCGTGACAACTAGTGTAGTTAACCAGAGTTGACCAAGTGTTGACTTTGGTCTAATTTGACCTAGAAATCATGTAGATGCATCATAGACTTCATTTGTCTTATTTTAAGCACATTATAACCTGTACTGTTCTATTTAGGACATTGTGACTCCGGTGCAGACATCTGACATTACACTACTCTTTTCAGAGTATCAAGCGAGTACATTCTCTGATAGTTCTCTCATTTAATTGCCAGTTACTGTATTTCAGTTCTATTTAGTTTTATGTGATTCTCTGTTACAACACGTATGGATATTTCTGGATTCATGTATGCGACACACATACCATACTTATCTGGCCTCTACTACTGGAATCACTGGAATCATTCCAAAATCTATTACTGGAATCATCATATTTTGGCTGGACTCACCTCGATTCTCGTGTCGAATTCTGGATTCATTTGTTTTACGGGGCAGAGAAATATTGAGTAAGACATGTAGACATACCCCAAATCTGGAATCTCCAACTGGAATCTATTGGAAGCATAGCCATCTCTCGCCTGATCAGTGAGAGGTGTGCCTGATTACCCACAGCCGTTTATATGTCGATCTCGGTATTTTAAAACACACTATTAGATTAGCTGGACTCACCTGGATTCTTGATCACTACCTAGAATCATCTGGTACTGGATTCATATTATTTTAGATTCATCCCGTACTGGATTTATAGTAGTTTTACGCTTGTTTTGCAATTACTTTCTGGACTTATTCCGTTACCTTAGTTCAGCTAAATTTATTTTATAGTCTTCATTGCCATCATTCTTCTCTTGTTTTAGTTACTTACTTTCCTTGTATCTTATCTGTTCTCCATACCATCACCTGTATATAAACTGCCATATTCGTCAATAAAACTGTCTATAACTGCTTTATAGTTCTCTGTCATTACTTGGGTTTTCTTGATGAGTTGTACTCGTTCCTGTCCTGACTGGACCTGTTGAAAATTTTACAGATGATTGCCCTGAGGATACTTGCCTACATATTATGGACCCGGAGACAGGATGGCTACCTTTGGCCCCGACACTCAGGAGTGATCGGGATTTAGTTTAGTAGACTAGCATATGTTTTTCTATGTTAAACTTGTTGTAGTGGATTGAGACTTGTGTAGTATTGAGATTGTTGAGAGTTGTTATTTTAGTAGTTGTCTTCTATTCTTAGTTATTTCTTCTGTGTTATCTTATCGTGCTAAGACTGTGATTGAGTTACGATATCTTATACTTGTCCTCCGTTTCGAGTTGATCATGATGAGTACATTATTCATTGCGTGAGTTGTTGATTAGATAGTGACCTAGAACAGCGTTCTACCGCCGACACTGCGGCGTAGGCTGGGCGTTGTTATGCGCTCGTACCCTTACAGTGGGTGCGGGTCGTGACAAGCTGTGAGAAGAGCCTCACCCCAATAACTGCCCGGCAAGTTTGCTTCTGACAGCAAACACCGCACCCTCTCCATCAGTGTCCTGTTCATTCGCTCCGCTACACCATTGAGCTGAGGTGTCTTGGGCGAAGTCTTCTGGTGTCGTATCTCTTGCTCTCTGCAATAAGCATCAAAGGGACCGATGTATTCGCCGCCATTGTCGGACCGAACACACAATAACTTCTTGCCCGTCTCTCTTTCAACAGAGGTCTGAAACTCTTTGAAAGTAGGCAGCACCTGATCTTTGGTCTTTAAGGCATATACCCAAACCTTCCTGGAACAGTCATCAATAAAGGTTACAAAGTAAGAAGCACCACCAATAGATTTTACCATCATAGGACCGCAGACATCCGAGTGAATCAACTCGAGCAACGTCGGTTTCCTTGAACTTGGGTGACTTTGGAAAGACACCCTATTTTGCTTCCCAGCTAAATAGTGCGTGCACTTCTCCAACTTTGTAGACTTGAGCCCTGGAATCACTTTCCTGTTCACCAAGTAGCTCATCCCCTTCTCGCTGATATGGTCGAGCCGTCTGTGCCACAACTCAGTAGACGTATCACTGACTGCGTTCACCTCCTGTGCCCCCTGTGTGCTCCCCTCCATATAGTAGAGACCAGACTTCTTGCTTCCTCTGGCAATCACCATCGAACCTCTGGAAAGCTTCCACTGACTGTTCTCGAAGAGACCGAAGAATCCTCCGTCATCCAACCTTCCAACCGACACCAGGTTGAAACGGATATCAGGGACATGACGAACATCCTTGAGAACAAGAACCGCACCCGTCTTCGTTCTCAAATGCACATCTCCAACGGCAATCGCCTTCGACACATCTCCATTGCCCATCTTTAACACTCCACAGTCGCCTGTTGTGTAAGTGGCAAATAGTGCCCTGTTGTGAGATACATGTGTTGAAGCCCCTGAGTCCACCAGCCAAGAATTGTCATCGCAGGCGAGGTTTGTGATAACCTCATCACCTACGACGATCACATCGCCTCCATGCATCGAGGCCGCCGCTGTAGTGTTCTCTTCTTGCTTCCCCTTGTCACCCTTCTTCTCTCTCTTCCAAGCGAAACAGTTTCGCTTGATGTGGCCCTTCTTACCACAATGGTAACACTCTGAGTCCTCGTAACGACCCTTGGACTTCTCTCTGCTCTTGTCTCTGCCACCACCTGGACCCCTGCTTTTGCCCCTTTCGTGGCTCTCTGAAACCAATGCCTCTGAGTGATGGGATGTAGATGAAGTGCCCTGAGAACGTCTTCGCATCTCTTCATTCAGCACCCCGCTCTTGGCAAACTCCAGACTGACCACGCCCTCTGGAGCAGAAGTGATCATAGATACTCGTACGGTCTCCCACGAGTCTGGCAATGTACACAGCAGCCATAGTCCCTGAACTTCGTCGTCGAACTTGACTCCCATAGAAGATAGATGGTCAACCACGCCCTAGAAATCACTCAAGTGATCCGTAATAAATGCCCCATCTTTGTACCGCAGACCCATCATCGTACAGATCAGGAATAACTTGTTTACCCCGGTCTTCTTCGCGTACAGAGATTCCAGCTTATCCCATAACGTCTTCGCGTGCTCAATATTGGCAACGTGGTTGTACACGTTCTCATCAACGAACTGCCTGATGTATCCGCACACCTGTATATGCTCGAATTTTTAGTCCTCCTCGGATTTATTACTGGGCTTCTCGGATGCAAATACGGGCAGATGCAGCTTCTTGACAAACAGCAAATCTTTTATCTTGCTCCGCCAATAGTGATAGTTGGTGCCGTTCAGGTTCACCATGCGCACCGGCTTCACGTCCATCTCTCCTCTCTAGTTTCTATCAACTCCTGACACCCTTCTGAATTCCAGAACCTGGCTCTGATACCACTCTGTTGGGAAAGAAACGCGGAAAACCTTTCCCCAAACTAGAGAGTACCTGCGAGAGAACCGAGCAAACAACGCACAATCCAAAACACCAAAACAACCACGCAGACACAGAGAATTTTTGACGTGGAAAACCCTTGCGGGAAAAATCACGGGACGATCGGAGTCCAACCCTGAGAAGCCTCCAGTAATGAAATAAAAGAATTACACCCTCTACAAACTTCTTCCGATCCAAATCGGATCCCCACAACACTCAGAAGTAAGAACAATGATTACAAGGCTACGAAGAGCGAGAACGACGAGTAGAGATTACCCGAATTCGATTCTCCTTCGAAAAACACCTTCGATCCTCCGTCTTCTCTTCCAAAGTTGCAATGGCACTCTTGCCTCCTTCCTCTCTCTCTTCTTGTTGTGTGCTACAATTGTGTTACTAATTGATTAGGGTTTGGAAATCCCAACTTAACTCCCTAATTCCGTAACAAACCTGGACCGTTTGATTAGATCCAATGGTGAAAAATCACCTAGATTTCCGCCTCAGCCCCGACGACACAGAGTTCGGCCAGAACTCTGTGTCGGGCTAACAGAACCTACCAGCAATATTCTGGAACAGCCAGACCGAGTTCGGCCAGAACTCGGCCTGGGACCGAGTTCGGCCCGAACTCGGTGGCTCTAGTCCAGAACCTCCCTTCGGGTTAGCAGCAGCAGCAGCAACTCCTCGTTGCCTACTTCCCGAGCTTCTTCGACATCGAACGGCGCTCGTCGCACTCCGGGATCTTCTCCACATAGGTTGGGAACCCCACCCACTCCAACAGAATCTGTATAGTAAATGTAGCATTGGATGTGTCTCCAGCGTTAGAGTACTGCCTTCACCACTAACTTGCTCATGTTGTTGTCTACTGCAATCTGAAGTCGAGTAACATACTATTTGACAAAGCATGACTGCACACGTCGAAGATTTCGGTATCACGAAACCGTTGTATGGTGACGGACGTCAGTCAGTATAGTCTGCAACTCTTCCGGGCACCTTTGGCTAAAGAACTTAGAATTCTTTGAGCAAAAAATAAACATATCTGAAAATAAATGTGAACAACATGAAACAGGGGCGGATCCAGAGTGTTGGTGGGGTGGGCTGGAGCCCACCCAAAAAAAAAATTACTCTTTTTTTCTTATGTTTTTTTCATTTTTATTTTTTATATAGGTTAGCTCACCCGAATTTGCTGCAGGCCATTCCAGTTTCAGTTTCTGGATCCGCTCCTGATGAAACAGATATGGAAATGAAATACCTGTTTCAACCGTGGACGGCTAGAGGTAATGTCAGACGCATCGCACGTAAAATGTGCGATCGCTATCAGTCATGCGCGACAATAGGATAGCTTGAGTTAAAGCATCATTAGTAGTTGGGACTCTCCAATGCAATTTGGAGTCCAAATTTTTTTTAAAAAAAAAGGTAAATGTAGGATGGGTTGGGTTTGTATGAGAATAGTAGGAAATGATAAAGTGAGCTCCGGTCCCAAAAATTGTGTGGTCAAAAATTTATTTAGGAAAAAAATAATATAAAGTTTAGAATCTAGAAAGTTGGGCTCCAAATTTGAACTTACTATTCTACAAAACGAGTTTCTATAATCTAGAATCTAGAAATTGGGAGGCCCAATCCTTAGCACCCATGGATGGGTTGGGACCGAAATTGTAGAAATTGGGACTAGGGATTAGACTTATTATTCTATAAAATGAGCTCCTATATTCTAAATCTAGAATCTAGAAAATGGGATGGGCCTTACTAATGATGCTCTTAGTCCACATAGTTTTGTACTTCGCTCCAGACTGGATAGTTGACTTGTTATCAGGGGCGAACCCACCCAGGGTCAAGTGGGGTCACATGACCCTACTGACTTCTTGTAAAAAAAAAAATTACTTCCAGCGGTACATCTCCAGACTCCCGCAGCCGACGTTAGAAGAAGAGTAAGAAAAAAAAGAAAAAAAGTAAGAAGAAGAAAAAGAAGAAGAGGTCAAGAAGAAGTACAGGGTCAAGAAGAAGAGTAAGAAGAGGTCAAAAAAAAGAAGAAGTGGTACTTCCAGCGGTACAGGGTCAAGAAGAAGAGTAAGAAGAAAAGAAGAAGAAGAAAAAGAAAAAAAAGAAGCAGCAGCCAACGTTAGAAGAAGAAAAAGAAGAAGAAGAAGCGGTACATCTACTCTCTCCCCTCTCTCTTTATCTCTCTTACTATCTTTCTCTCTCAAATTAAAATCCCTAAAAGTATTTTTTAAGTTTTAGCAAAAATTAGGGTAATAACCCACATTTTTAAAGGGATTTTAAGGCAAAAATTAGGATAAAAATCAGTGATTTTAAGAAACCACATTTTTTGGGGCAAAAATCAGGGTAAGTTTTAGCAAAATTAGGACAAAAATCAGTGCTCAAAATGCTTGCCACTTCTGGACGATTAGGTTAAAATATGTTGATAATTAGTTGTCACTATATTTTTATTATCTATTAGACTATTACATAGAAGAAGAAAATTATCCAGTTTTTCTTAATTTCCTCCCATATTTTCAATATTATTTTTTTATTCCTCCTCTGTACAAGGCAATTCATTTTTTATGCCAACATTACGTCATGTTAAAAAACAAACAAACGTTTATCTTGGTGGCTCTATTATTAAAATTAGAGAAATTTTGAGTTAAATCCTACGTGTTTTACCATAATTCAAAAGAAGCACCATATATATTTGTGACGCTCGTCCTGGTGCACTAACCATGCCCTTTGGTCCTATCACCTATGTCCATCATTGCAGTTTGTGTACAAGATTGACTAATTTCTAATTATCTTGGTTTAAAAATTATTTTTTAGGGATTTTTTACAGAGGCATATTATTGAAATTAGGTTATTGATTTTAGGATTTCAGAATTAGGAATTAGGTTAGTGCATTTAGAAATTAGGTTATTGATTTTCAGCTAGCTTCTCTTTTATTTACTCCAGGATCAGGATGCAATTTTTTTTCTAAGGTGTCAACGCCAAAGTCTGCAAATGAGAGTACGTCTTCTAGAAATCAACAAGACATTCATCACTCCACTGATCGATGGTGGAATATTGACGGTGAGAGGTTTGAATCAAGAAACAACATTGCAACGACTGGACGATACTCGTTGGGGTTCACATTTTGGCACAATAGTGAGTTTGATTAACTTATTTTTTTCAGTGATCGATGTGCTCTTGGTTATAGGAGAAGATGCACATGAGGTAGCGCTCACATAATTCAAGCAGATGATCTATGTGAGAGAATTTAATCTTTTCAATTTGTCTTCTGCTTACACTTAATGAAAATGATCTTGGGAATTACTAATGACTTGTCACAAGCATTACAAAGAAAAGACCAAGATATTGTTAATGCTATGAATATTGTGAAAATAACAAAGCAAACACTCCAAAGAATGAGATATGGTGGATGGAAATTATTGTTGAATGAAGTATCGTTATTTTGTACAAAATATGGAATCGGAATCCCAAACATGGAAGCCAAGTTTGAAGTTCATGGAAGATCACGTCGTAATGTTGAAGAATGCACAAATCTTCACTATTATCGTGTTGAATTATTCTACTCCGTTATAGATTTACAACTTCAAGAGTTGAATAATCGATTTACCGAGATGAATACAGAGTTGTTGTTGTGTATGTCATGTGTCTTGATCCAGCCGATTCTTTCTCTGCATTTGATATTGATAAGTTAATACGATTTGCTGAGTTTTACCCCTCTGATTTTGATGAATATGATATTTCATGTCTTGGCTATCAACTTTCAAACTATATTGAGGACGTCCGTACCAGCGAGCAGTTTTATGATGTTATAGGTATTAGTGAGCATGCTAGAAAAATGGTTCAAACCAAGAGGCATCGACAATATTCATTGGTATTTCTGATTATGAAGTTGGCATTGATCTTACCCATCACAACAGCAACTGTCGAGAGAGTATTTTCAGCTATGAAAATTATCAAGACTCAGCTATGCAATCGACTTGGAGATGAGTTTATGAATGACTATTTGATTGCTTATATTAAGAAAGACATGTCTGGGACTGTAAGCAATGAAGACATTACTCAACGATTTCAAAAGATGTGCAATCGCAGAGGAGTATTGTAATCTGAAATTAGTTGTTGTAATCTGAGATTACTTATCTTGTGTTTTGTAAGACATTATTCAATGAACACATGTATGTGTTTTGAAAATTATCTTGTGTTTTTTAGAATGTGATTTTATTTTTACACTCTTTATGTTTAAGACCGACCCCCCTCTCTTGAATTCCTGCGTCCGCCCCTGCTTGTTATGTTATCTTATTTTTAATTAAGTAGTAAAAGATACAATAAATTTAATAAAAAATAAAGTCAACTTGCAATTAATCATCTAAAAAGAAAAGATTTCTTCGAGTGACAAAGTTGAATGATAGTCTGTATATCAATAGTTTAGTTGTGCCTTTCGCACTGGACGTTTTCTTTCATAGCTACTTAATTATTCTGAAGCGAAAGCTTACATTGGTGTGTGTTCATGCATGCTAGACTCACTAATTCGTGCTGGGTTTTTTTTTTTTTTTTTTTTTTTTTTTTTTTTTTTTTTTTTTTTTTTTGTGTGTGGACACCATCAACTATCACGACCAAGTACTCAAGGAAGAGTGATGTGTATAGCTTTGGGAATTTTCTTTTAGAAACTTTTACTAGTAAAAGCCGGAGCGAGGCTATGTTTGATGGAGGATTAAGCTTGAGGCACTGGGTCGCAGAATATTTTGCTTCACTGCTAGAGGGATTGTCAGACTACTGGCTCCCAAAAGAAGACTTGACATTGGTTCATCAATGCCTTTCGTCCGTCCTAGAATTATAGGGTCCCCCAATGAGAGGTTGTTCCGATGCTGCAGAAAGCGCAGTAGGGAAAGCATGATTGCTTTTTGATGACTTTGATGTTGAAGGTCGTTTACCTTTTCCTAAAGGTTTAAAAGACTTTCTTAAGCTACATGTGATGTGCCTTGGTTGAACTTTAATAAAGTTCTTCGTCCTTGCATTCAAAGTTATTTTGAACTTTATTGCATAATACTTCCCCAACCTCCCAATTGGGTTGGATACCCAGAGATCTCCCCTCTAGCATGATGAGAGGGTGTTGCCCACCATGAGTTCTCAATTGGACTTCATGTTTGTCGTCTCACGATAGAAATCTTGTTCATCACCATTATTGACCTTGCATCTCCCTGCCTGCTTCATATGTACTATAGTCTCCGGTTGCACAACTACTATGTCGATGCTTAGTATCTATCGAAATAGTACGTAGGATCTCCCTAAAATGAATGGATCCACTAAGGCCGACCTCCTTGACCACCAGCCTCATCGTGACTCTCGGTTGCACGTTCTTGAATTTCATCCCCCACCACCCCCCCCCCCCCCCCCCCCCCCCCCGGCGTAATGTGCTCATGTTTCGAATAGGTTTCTCGCCCTTGGCTATGTTGACCAAGTGAATCGTGTGGTTCCCTAGTGTTTCAAGCCCACGAACCTACCCCCAGTATGTTCAATTTGAAATCTCCCACGTACATCCCTATTCTTGAGTAGAGGAAGTCCATGAGAGATGCACGTCATCGATGGGCCATATAAGCTCTCCTGAACTATGCATATCAAGATGTATCTGCCTCATCTTGTGTTGTTGCACCCTATATTATCCTTTTTCAGATTTGAACTGATGAAACGAACGTCGCCTGAATAAGTTCCAGCATGCCTCATGGCACCGAACTTGGATTCATAGAGAAAATCTTACTTAGAGATTGACCAATTGTCATAGAATCGATAGTCTAATTCTCGAAATCCAACACATCCATTCCATGCAAACCCTTGTCAATCAACACCACCCTCCTGAACACCTCTCGAGCCCTTATCTAATATTCTTTATTCAATTCTTGCAACATAATACAAATTTCTCATAAAACACTGAAATGTCAACTCGGTTGGCTAACATTCAAGATTCTAACAATTGTCATGAAATAATATCACCTTTCAATAAATTATGCCCCTTTATTACATAAAATCTAAAATGTCGTCAAAGAAAAGAACTTTAAAATACTTCAAAAATGAAAGAGTTTCAAATTTTTCACAATATTTCCTATTGTCTTTTAGCATCCGCGTTGGAGGGGATTAGTACATTAGAAAATACATTGGTGAGCGGTACTAACTCGACACACCTAAACTAAAACAGTATAAATGTGAAGCAACACAACTATTAAAGTGACCTTTTTATTTTTTTTTACTAGGGTATATTAATAGTTCATTACCAAGTATATAAAATTTAAGCATAAAATATACCATATCACTTAAAAGTGATTTTTTACCCAAAAGTGACATGTTTGTCTCTGCATAAAATAAGGATTAGCACTTTGTCCATGCAAAAAATTATTAGCAATGCAACTTGTCTAAGTGATTCTGACAGCAAAAGGAGTATAATGGGTATTACGACGCGTCCTTGTCTAAGTGATTCTGCAGAATGTATGGTGGCTAGTCCCACTGAAGGTCTCGCCATACCTCGTGCTTGAAACACGTTCCACATATTTTTTTTTCTATGTTGAAACGGTCCCGGTGCCCTGGATACCGTTTCGAGAAAAGTCAAATTTTGTACACAAGTTGTCCATGACCATACAATTAATTGATGTACAACTTAAATATAAAATAAATCATGCATGATACATAAATTGAAATAATATAATAATATAATCCAATTCTCTACTTGTACAGGTCATTCCTCGAGTCTATGCTCACAAATCTCAATTCTCATTCAGGGTTATTTAGATTGGCGATCCAATGGTCCCATACCATTTCCAACTATTGTATGGTACCAAATAACATACATACAGCTTCTCATACAAAACTCTTATAATATATATTAATATTCTCCTGCATATGCAACAACACTTTGTAGTTCTAGTATTCCGATTATTAGCAGTAACAACATACAAGTGGCTTCTTTTATCTTTTACTTCTTACTAGGCCTTATCGATCTTAAGGGTGTTGCAAGAAAACAAAGATAATTCTTTTTATTAAGATGTGAAGGAAAAGGAAGGAAGGGCCAAAACCATCCACCGATTAGAAAATTCTCGAGGGAAGGAGAATTACTTTGCAATGATCAAGCATTTGTTATGCAGCATCCTACAATGGCACCAACATTGGACAGTATATTCTTCTATCGTTTTTCTCTCACTTTCTTTCAGAATTCTCAAATGAATGAAGAAAACGATGAAAACGAACAATATAAACATTCATCGAAAATGACATGGCGAAAGTGCGCATTTATCAAAACCAAGCAGCAAAAACATCCAACAAAAACAACTGTGATAGGGTACGGAAAGAGACTCTTATATAGAATTCATTCACCAAGACACAACTCACTACATTTTTTACTTATTCCAATAAAAGTCAATCCATGAATAGAAAAGGTTCTTCATGTATTTGTCTCAATCAATTAGATATTGATAGTTTTTCCCAATTATCCAATTTCGACTAGGTTGTACTAGACACAAACTAACACGATGCCATGCATCACCAGGAGTGGGAGACTGTAGTGCCCCGTCCCTACATCCTGCCCCGTACTCTGTCCACGGGGTGCGCGAGAAAGGAACACTGTCGCTATCGATTCGGTCGGGACCGATAGGTCGGGATCGACCGAGTCGATCGAACGGGAACGGTTGAATTAAGATCCATTCCTCGTTATGGAATGTCTTCTTCGGAACCAAGTCCCATATTCGGCGGGTTGTGCCTCGAAGATTGACTCTACGGCTGAGTCGGGAGAGACCTCCCGTTGCTCTGCTTTTCACGCCGCTTGCGTTGGTTTTGGCTTTGTTTTCTGAATGCGCTTTTGTGAATGTTTTCGATGGTTTTCATGGCTTGCATTTTGAACTCGCATTTCCTATCGAACTTCTTGAATAATGTAGTGTTCTAATCTGTTTCTTGTGCGATTTCAGGTAATCGCGTAGGCGACGTCTAGCGCAACCAGCAAGTTCTCTCGCCGAAGTAAACTCAAGGTGAGTGGCTGACCCTTCTCTTCTCGACCCCCTTCTTAGGCAAAGTCGATAGTGTTGTTACGAATGAAAAGATAAATGCAAGTGCACGAACACGAATGAATGAGCAAGTTCTCAAAAACAAAAGGTAGGCTATGTCTTAACAACTAAAAACATGTCTTTGCACGGTTATGGACAACTTGTCGACAAGGTGAGCGTTTTCCCGCACGGCAACCCGAGGCCACGGGACCATTGCGGGCAAAGGGAAACAAATAATTAGCTGTGCTGAAAACGGGTTAGGCGAGAACTTGCAGCGGAGCTTGTCACGCCCCGACTCGCCGAATCGGTCTCCATCGTCTTGACTCGATATAAATCGATCCCCACGGGTCGGGACGTGATGCCGTACAAGTCTTTGATGGACTTGCACAAGGCAGGGATGTGCGCTTGGAAATTTCTTCTTGACTCGACGCGTTGAGATTAAACAGTGCAGAAAGTTGAAAACATAGCATAGGAAGAAACTTAGCTTTTCATTCATAAACTTGCAAAATATGTGCAAGGTCATATTTACATTACATATGCCGTTGCGGCTACATCTTTGAAATACAAAAGAAAGCTATCGACAAGCTACGCCTTGAAATAATCCTCGGCGTTCCATACATTCATGCCCCTTTATACATTTGAACAAAAGCCTTCGGTCTGAATTGGGCATCAAAATACTTCAAAATAGGAGAGCTTCGTGCCGCCTCCCGTTCTTCAGCTCCAGCTTAGTCTCGAGCTCCCGCAGCACGCTCGTTACCTGGGGAGTTGGGGGTTAGCACACTTGCTAGTGGATGGGACGAACCCACTCGTCTAAACCGACACTGCTTATTAAGGATTCAGGCATACGAAGTGATCTTTCTATTTAGAACTATATGAGTTGCAGTTCATATCGAAGGCACATTTTAAACGATAACAACATAACCCATTTAAAGGCATTCTTACCACGGCCGTGCTCCTTTCCTGCACAAAATATACATGATACTTACCACCTGCACAAGACAATAGGTGAGCATGCAATCTATCCTATATGCGGTCATTGGTGATATCGACACCAAGAAGGACGATTACGTAGCCTTGCGACGCGCCCTCCAGTCCAGGTAGCGAGCCTAACTGGAGGTCTCGCAATGCCTCGCGCCGAAGCACGATTTTCATAATTTCCTCCTAGGCCGATTCGGTCCCAGGGCCCCGGGTACCGTCTCGAGGAAAGCTCACCTTGTGCACAAGTCGTCCTTGACCATGCGAATGTATGAACAGTTATATATGTATGAAGAAAATTGCATAGCGTAACCATTATCAAATCACATAATCATTCCTACTCGCGCAAGGGTCCTTTCCCCCGAAACCGTACGTTCTGATTTAGCATCCCGTAGGCACCAAATTCTCCGAGGCATAATGTACCGCCACCAAGGTTTTCATAGTTGTGTTTCGCATGGCATGAAATATAGTCTATCTCTTTCTTAGTGTGAACCTATCGATTCAGAGTTTACTTTTCTAGGTTGATATATTATCCCGAGCTCTTGATCTTAGTGGCAAGCATACATCCCGTTAGCATCATCGATTTGAACGTTGAACTTTAAGAATTTAGTTGGCGGGAAGGAGTAGAAAAGAAGGGGCCGAAGAACCACCCACCTAAGGAGATTGTGCCGAGAGTAGGAGAACGCTTCGCGACGGTCAAGCGTCAGTTACACGAACTCCTGCAATGGCACGAGCATCGAATTAGAACCCTTCCTTCAATCCTTCCTTCGAAATTCTCAAGGACGTATTCAGAAATCGATGCGAAAGCACACTATCAAATCCACGCAACAATACGTTCAGAAAGCCAAGAAAACCAATAAAACCAACGGCAGACGGGTTGCGTCGCTCCCTTTAGAGTTCCTTCGCCAAGACGCCGCCTACCGCATCTAGGACTTATTCCAACAGTAGTCGATCCATTAGTTGGAACGGTACTCATATCACTCGTCCAAATCGATTTTATTGATGCCATGGTTTTTGTATCCAAACTCGTCGCCGAGTCAGACTAGCCATCTATGTTCCCGACCATGTCTGACTTGGCACGAGCCTATTACATAGTGCTTCGCCCCAACGGGAGCGGGGCACTACATAATATACCACTAAGAAAAAGTTTCGTCCCGAAACTTAAGAACAAGGGTCTGACCTTCGTCGGCAAAAAGTGAAGGGTACTTCTCCCTCATCTCCGCCTCTAGTTCCCACGTTGACTCCTCGACGGAATGGTTGCGCCAGAGTACGCATACCAAGGACATCGATCGGCTCCGCAGGATCTTTTCTTTACGGTCCAAAATTTGTACGGGCTCCTCCGAGTATGATAGATCGGCGCGTAGCTCCAACTGATCGAAACTAACCACATGACTTGGGTCATGCACGTACTTCCGAAGTTGGGAGACATGGAAGACGTCGTGCACTTCGGCCAGGGCAGGAGGTAGCGCGATCCGGTAAGCAACGGTCGCCACTCTTTCGAGGATCTCGAAGGGCCCTACGAATCTCGGACTCAGCTTGCCTTTTACCCCGAATCGCATGACGCCCCGCATCGGCGTCACCTTCAGAAACACATGGTCCCCAACCAAGAACTCTAACGGTCGTCGACGAGTATCTGCATAACTCTTTTGTCGACTCTGAGCAATGCGGAGCCTATCTCGAATCAGGCGGACCTTCTCGACGGCTTGTTCGACTAGTTCTGGCCCGAGCACCTGTCGCTCCCCGACTTCGTCCCAGCAAATCGGAGATCGGCACTTCCTCCCGTAAAGCGCCTCGTAGGGAGCCATCTGGATGCTCGATTGGTAACTGTTGTTGTATGCGAACTCCGCGAGCGGCAAGTGCGTGTCCCAGCTAGTCTTCAAATCTATCGCACACAGACGTAGCATATCCTCCAGGATTTGATTCACTCTTTCTGTCTGGCCATCGGTTTGTGGGTGGTACGCGGAGCTAAGGTTCAACTTAGTGCCCAGCGCCGCCTGTAGACTCGTCCAGAAACGTGATAAGAATCGCCCGTCTCTGTCCGAAATGATTGTGGCCGGTACCCCGTGCAGTCTGACGATCTCGTCGAGATAAATCTGAGCTAACCGATCGACGCTCCATGATGCTTTAATAGCGAGAAAATGAGCGGATTTGGTCAAACGATCGACAATGACCCAAATCGCATCATTTCCCCGCGATGTCTTCGGAAGGCCCATGATGAAATCCATAGAGATGTCGTTCCACTTCCATACTGGAATATCGAGATTCTGTAGCTCCCCGCCTGGTCTTTGATGCTCGGCCTTCACCCGTTGACAGGCCATACACTGTGACACGAACATCGCCACGTCTTTCTTCATGCCGTGCCACCAAAAGATCGTGCGCAGGTCCTTATACATTTTGGTACTCCCGGGGTGCAACGAGTACTTCGCATAATGGGCCTCCGTCAGAATCTCCCTTCTAAGTTCAGCATGGTCCGGCACGCATATCCTCCCCTTCATCCGCGCCATTCCGCCTTCGTCCACCACAAAGTCGGTCGCCTTTCCCGTCGAAATCAGCTCGCGCATCTTCTTCAGGAATGGATCGTCCTCCTGTGCGGTCTTTATTTTGTTGTGCAGGCTCGACTCAAGGTGCAATTGGGCCAATCGTGCTCCGCGGTAACGAATTCGTAGTTCGATACCCATCTCCGCCAAGTCTCGCTGTATGCTACGGTTGATAGACAAGCACCCTGCAAACATTCTACTCAGCGCGTCTGCCACAACGTTCCCCTTACCTGGCGTGTACTCGATAGTCAGATCGTAGTCTTTGATGAGTTCGAGCCAACGCCGTTGCCGTAAGTTCAGGTCCCGTTGAGTGAAGATGTATTTGAGGCTTTTGTGGTCCGTATAGATGCGACAAGCTACACCATAAAGATAGTGCCGCCATAGCTTCAATGCGAATACAATAGCCGCTAACTCGAGATCATGCGTAGGATAATTTTTCTCGTGTTGCTTCAATTGTCTCGAAGCAAACGAAATTACCTTATCCCTTTGCATAAGAACGCATCCCAAACCCGTCCGCGATGCATCGCTAAATATCTGAAACCCTTCTGGCCCGTCCGGAAGTGCAAGGATCGGCGCTGAGACGAGCCGTTTCTTCAACTCTTGGAAGCTCGATTCGCAGGCGTCGTTCCACTCGAATGCGACTCCTTTCTGGGTGAGGCGAGTTAGAGGCGACGCAATTTTAGCAAAATCCTTCACAAATCTACGATAGTAGCCCGCCAAGCCGAGGAAACTTCGGATGTCGCCTGCTGAGGTAGGCCGCTTCCATTCGACTATTGCTTCAATCTTCTTTGGGTCTACCGTGACGCCTTCAGCAGAGACAACGTGCCCAAGGAACGTCACGCTGTTCATCCAGAACTCGCACTTGCTTAGCTTGGCGTAGAGTTGATTTTCACGCAGAGTCTGTAGCACCGTCTTCAAGTGTTCCACGTGCTCGTCCTTGCTCTTTGAATATATGAGAATGTTGTCGATGAACACAACGACAAATTTGTCTATGAACGGTCGGAACACCCGGTTCATTAGATCCATGAACGCGGCAGGAGCGTTGGTCAAGCCGAAAGGCATGACCAGAAATTCGTAGTGACCGTATCGGGTTCGGAAGGCGGACTTCGGCACGTCTTCGGACTTGATCTTCAATTGGTGGTAGCCTGAGCGAAGATCAATCTTGGAAAACACCGTCGCCCCTTGTAGCTGGTCAAACAGATCATCTATTCTCGGTAACGGGTACTTGTTTCGTACCGTGGCTTTGTTGAGTTCCCGATAATCGATGCACAGCCGCATCGATCCATCTTTCTTCCTCACAAACAACACTGGGGCACCCCACGGGAAGACACTAGAGCGAATGTATCCGCGATCCAGTAACTCTTGTAGTTGTGCCTTCAGTTCCTTCAGCTCTGCCGGCGCCATTCGATAGGGTGCTTTGGATATCGGTCGGGTGTCCGGGAAGGTGTCGATGCTGAATTCTATCTCTCGGTCCGGCGGCATCCCTGGCAACTCGTCTGGGAACACATCAGGAAATTCTGCCACGACTTCAGTCTGGGCCGTGCTTGCAATCTCCGTTCTTGTGTCTCGAACTGATGCTAGGTATCCGCTGCACCCAGAATGCAACATACGCCTTGCCGAAATCGCCGATATCACCATCGCCGACTTTGATGCTGCTCCGCACGAATAGGAGAACTCGGTTTCGCCCGGAAGGCGGAACACAACTCTCTTCTCCGCGCACTCAATCGTTGCGTGGCATGCACCCAACCAATCCATGCCGAGGATTATATCGTACTCCTTGACGTCGAGGACGATAACTTCCAAGGATAGATTCCTCCCTCCGATGCATATGTAACCGTCCCTACAAATATGAGTGGCAGGCATGTCTACTCCCGATGGAGTGCTAACGCTAAGATTCATATCTAAAAGTTGCATAGGTAATTCATTTTCTTTTACAAAGTCGGCTGATATGAAACTATGCGTTGCACCCGAATCGAACAATACTCTAGCAGGCAAATTTTTATAGAGTAGTATACCTGTCACAACAGTGTCGGACGCATAGGCTTCGTCCCGCGTTAGTGCGTAGACTCGGCCTTGCGCCCCTTGGCGATTTTGTGGGTTCACGGGCACCGCGTTTGCGCCATGGACGGGAGGCGCCCTGTTCTGGCTCTGGACGTCCCTTGGTGGATGTTGGTTCGCCCTCCCCATTCGACAATCTACCGCCTTGTGACCTAGCTGGCCACACTTGAAGCATCCCCCTCGGCAGTCGACCGCCAGATGTCCCATCTTGCCGCAGCGATGGCATCGTACGCCTGGGTGAGGCCCCCGATACTCGGTCGTGTTCTGGCGCTTTGGCGCACCAGATCCTCCCGCGTCGTTAGGACGCTTGTTGAAGTTGTTGCGGATGCTTGATCCGCCCTTCTGCGACGTTCGACCGAAGACCCGCTCCATCTCAAGAGCGGCGTTATATGATTCCCTGTACGTCTGGCATCTCTGGTTCATGACATCCCGACGCAAATCTTCATTCAGGCCTTGCTGGAAGCGCTCGCACCACGCCTCTGTGTTCGGCAGAAAAGCCCCGGCAAACTTCGCTAGCTTTGCGAACTTCGCGTCGTAGTCTTCAACGGACAAGTTTCCTTGCTTCAAGGACATGAACTCCTCTTCCTTCTGTCGACGAAGGGCACGAGGGATGTATTGTTCGAGGAAGGCCCGTTTGAATGTCTCCCACGAGATCTTGGCACTGGGGTTGGACCCTTGGAGTTCCTGTTTCTTCGCCTCCCACCAGTTGTAGGCCCTCAAGTTGAGCTGCAACGCTGCGCACCCGACTTTCTTGGACCCCTTGATGTTGAGGAGAGTGAACAGACTCTCAATCTTCACTAGCCACCCCATGACTTCGTCAGGCTCTGCTCGACCGTTGAAGTCCGGCGGGTTCATTTTCTTAAACTTGGTCATCTTAAGCAGGGAGGAGGAAGACACATGTTTTGTCTTTTCGGCTTGCACTTCTTCCTCGGACATGACGGTCGTCGAGTTCTGTTGTGTCGCTATGGTACTCACGATCCTGGTCAGGGCGTCTATTTACTTTTGTTGGGCGCTGACTTGGGCCTGGATCTGTTCCTGCAGCTGTCGTTGCTGCATCTCTGACTGACGTTGTTGGAGTTCCATGAGGCGTAGTAGTCGCTCCATGGCCGATTCGCTAGGCGTCGCACCTTCGGTGCTATCGGTGCTAATCAATGTGGGGACACCCAGTCTTTCCGTCATTCCTACAAAATTGAGCAAACCCGTTAATATTCTCAAAATATCTACGGGCTTATGTGTATGGAACGATTATTTCAGGCCGCATATGTCGAAAAGCATAGTTTTTAAAAAATCGCAACGGCATCATCTAAAGAAAACATTTGGAAGGCCCGAGGTGTGAACCGTGCTCTGATACCAACTTGTCACGCCCCGACTCGCCGAATCAGTCTCTATCGCCTTGACTCGATATAAATCGATCCCCACGGGTCGGGACGTGATGCCGTACAAGTCTTTGATGGACTTGCACAAGGCAGGGATGTGCGCTTGGAAATTTCTTCTTGACTCGACGCGTTGAGATTAAACAGTGCAGAAAGTTGAAAACATAGCATAGGAAGAAACTTAGCTTTTCATTCATAAACTTGCAAAATATGTGCAAGGTCATATTTACATTACATATGCCGTTGCGGCTACATCTTTGAAATACAAAAGAAAGCTATCGACAAGCTACGCCTTGAAATAATCCTCGGCGTTCCATACATTTATGCCCCTTTATACATTTGAACAAAAGCCTTCGGTCTGAATTGGGCATCAAAATACTTCAAAATAGGAGAGCTTCGTGCCGCCTCCCGTTCTTCAGCTCCAGCTTAGTCTCGAGCTCCCGCAGCACGCTCGTTACCTGGGGAGTTGGGGGTTAGCACACTTGCTAGTGGATGGGACGAACCCACTCGTCTAAACCGACACTGCTTATTAAGGATTCAGGCATACGAAGTGATCTTTCTATTTAGAACTATATGAGTTGCAGTTCATATCGAAGGCACATTTTAAACAATAACAACATAACCCATTTAAAGGCATTCTTACCACGGCCGTGCTCCTTTCCTGCACAAAATATACATGATACTTACCACCTGCACAAGACAATAGGTGAGCATGTAATCTATCCTATATGCGGTCATTGGTGATATCGACACCAAGAAGGACGATTACGTAGCCTTGCGACGCGCCCTCCAGTCCAGGTAGCGAGCCTAACTGGAGGTCTCGCAATGCCTCGCGCCGAAGCACGATTTTCATAATTTCCTCCTAGGCCGATTCGGTCCCAGGGCCCCGGGTACCGTCTCGAGGAAAGCTCACCTTGTGCACAAGTCGTCCTTGACCATGCGAATGTATGAACAGTTATATATGTATGAAGAAAATTGCATAGCGTAACCATTATCAAATCACATAATCATTCCTACTCGCGCAAGGGTCCTTTCCCCCGAAACCGTACGTTCTGATTTAGCATCCCGTAGGCACCAAATTCTCCGAGGCATAATGTACCGCCACCAAGGTTTTCATAGTTGTGTTTCGCATGGCATGAAATATAGTCTATCTCTTTCTTAGTATGAACCTATCGATTCAGAGTTTACTTTTCTAGGTTGATATATTATCCCGAGCTCTTGATCTTAGTGGCAAGCATACATCCCGTTAGCATCATCGATTTGAACGTTGAACTTTAAGAATTTAGTTGGCGGGAAGGAGTAGAAAAGAAGGGGCCGAAGAACCACCCACCTAAGAAGATTGTGCCGAGAGTAGGAGAACGCTTCGCGACGGTCAAGCGTCAGTTACACGAACTCCTGCAATGGCACGAGCATCGAATTAGAACCCTTCCTTCAATCCTTCCTTCGAAATTCTCAAGGACGTATTCAGAAATCGACGCGAAAGCACACTATCAAATCCACGCAACAATACGTTCAGAAAGCCAAGAAAACTAATAAAACCAACGGCAGACGGGTTGCGTCGCTCCCTTTAGAGTTCCTTCGCCAAGACGCCGCCTACCGCATCTAGGACTTATTCCAACAGTAGTCGATCCATTAGTTGGAACGGTACTCATATCACTCGTCCAAATCAATTTTATTGATGCCATGGTTTTTGTATCCAAACTCGTCGCCGAGTCAGACTAGCCATCTATGTTCCCGACCATGTCTGACTTGGCACGAGCCTATTACATAGTGCTTCGCCCCAACGGGAGCGGGGCACTACAGAGCTCGCTACTCACGCTGAAAGGACCCCGTCTAACAAAAGCTAGAGGAGTCCACGATGGCTCTGGGAGCCAGTGACTAACACACGAAATATTGCACTTGGTATAGAAATGATAACAATTGACAGGGAAGAACATGGTAAGTTTCATAAGGCGCGGCGCGGGCCGCCGTCGGTAAGTTTTAATATAAATTTCACTATGCTTGTCATATACTTGTTTGCAATTCATTAGGATGGTTAGAAACATTCATACTTTAAGTCATTTAAACTCTTCAACCAAATGAGAGCTTGGAACTTAAATAGCCACGCACCAGTACAAAGTGTAATGTACTGATCCTCGCTCTCCACGCAGGTACCCCGAACCATGAAGGGCGTGCCACCTAAAAGCTCAAGGCGACGTGAACCCTTTTGAAGCCTCGTCCGCGTGTAAAGGCTTATTACTGGATTCCTTTTAAAGAAGACCCGCACTCAGTCCAAAACAAGATGACGAATCGACTCGCCTCGATAGCAGGTGGAAATATGTAATGGTTTTTGCTTGTAAAAAGGGATGTAATGTATGGAACGACTATCTCATCGGCGTTCATTTTGTAAGTCGAGTCATGTTGTAGCCCGCGCGGCAATGATTGTAAAGGAGTCTATGTAAAGTTTTATTGTCATCAATGAAAAAGTCTATTTCTATTTCAAATGTGTCATTCAATTTCTGTATACTCTAACTTGATGTTGTGTTTCAGATAACCTTATGACTATGCCTTGTGCGATCGCAACTTAGGTTCGCACGGCATCACGTCCGGGGGACGACAATCGATTCTACGGAATCGGGGCGTGACATAATGGTATCAGAGCACGGCTTTACATCCTTTGACCTCGCAACGATGAGATAAGTTGTTCCATACAATGAGTTCGTAATATTTTGTGACTGATGCGTTTGCCTTCGTATCGCAGAAGTGACGGAACCCACGGTCGAGCGAGAGCAGAGCGCTTCTAGCGGCTCTAGTAGTTCTCGTCGCTCGCGGGGCGAACCTTCTAACGATACCATTGAAAGGATGCTGTGCATGATGGAGGTGCAGCGGAACCAGTCCGAGAACCGACATCAACAGACGGAGGAACGACAGGCCCAGTTCGAAGCTCGCTTCGAAGCTCGTTTCGACGCACATGCCAAACTTCAACAAAAGCAGTTGGATACCCTGCAGCAGATCGTCCAGACAATGGCGACCAACGGAAATTCTGCGACTGCATCTACCGTCACTGCACCTGCTGCCACCGTGCCGATGATCCAACCCATTAAAGTCGACACAATGGAGCTCGAGCATCAACCAGCGGCACCGAAAAAGTACAACTTTGAAGTGTCCGAATTCAAGAAGGCGTGCCGCACTTCCTTCAGCGGTACCGAGGGTCCTTCCATAGCAATCGACTGGTTGGAAGAGCTGGAAGACCACTTTGAGCTTCTCGGCATTGAAGAATCGAAGCAAGTCGCCTGCGCACAACTTCAACTTCGGTTGAACGCGCACGACTGGTGGGCCGTGCGCAAGCGAGCGATCCGACCGGACAACAACACCGCGCCGATCTCTTGGGGCACGTTCCGTAAAGCTTTCGAAGTCCAGTACCTTCCGTCAGCCGTTCGTCAAGCGAAGGAGAATGAATTCATGCAGTTGAAGCAAGGGAGCCGGACAGTGGAACAGTACGCCGCAGAATTCAACAAATTGTCTAAGTTTGCTGGCCAGTTTCTGCCTACTGAAGAGTGCCGTGTGCGACGGTTCGAAGTGGGTCTGCGACACTCTATCGGTGCGTATGTCGGGGTCCCGGAGTACAAAACCGTGGGCGAGGCTCTGAATCACGCCCTCCGCCTTGAGAACCTGCATCCTTCCAGTGCTGACGACGTTGTGCGCCACTCCAATCACAAACGTCCTAGCCATATGGGAGGCAACAACGACGCGTCAAAGCGTCCAAATAACGGCGGCTACAAGGGTGAGAAGACAATACCTAAGTGCACCAATTGCGGGCGACTTGGACACCGTGAAAGCCACTGCTTTTTTCGCAATGTTGAATGTTTTGCTTGCGGACAGAGGGGTCACACGGCTCCAAATTGTCCAAGCTTTCGTCAGACTCGTAACGCCCCACCACAACAACACCGTCAAGAGAATCGAGGACAGGCGCCTCGACCTCCTCCGCCCACTCAACCCGCACCGTAAAATGGCCGAGACCGTCGCCCCAACACTCAGGGCCGCGTCTACGCCATGACTCGAGACGAAGCACTGGCATCAGATACAGTAGTGTCAGGTAAACTAAAATTCAATAATGTGCCTGCTCATGTGTTATTTGATTCAGGCGCTTCATATAGTTTTATATCGGCGGACTTTGCCGCCGAGCACAAATTTCTTGTAATATCATTAGATCTCGACCTTAGCGTAAGCACACCTTCTGGCACACCAATTCTCACAAACTTAGCTTGTGCCGACAGAATTATCTGTATCGGTGGTTAAAAGATCGGTCTAGATGTGATAGTTCTAGACATGAAGGACTTTGACATCATTCTGGGAATGGATTGGCTCGGACCGTGCAACGCAACCATAGACTGCGCTGAAAAGAAGGTCACATTTCGCATGCCTGGAGTGCCTAAATTCTGCTACTCGTGTTGTGAGGCGTCGTCGACCTGTATGGTGATCTCCGCAATATCTGCTCGACGGATGCTGCATTCCGGGTGCGAAGGCTATCTAGCTTCCGTTCGAGACATGCGACAGGATGGTGCAAATGCGGGTCAGACCGACATTGTGACATAATTCCCCGACGTGTTCCCGGACGAGCTATCCGGCATGCCACCCGATCGAGAAATAGAGTTCACCATCGACACATTCCCCGACACCCGGCCGATCTCGAAGGCTCCGTACAGAATGGCCCCTGTAGAATTGAAAGAATTGAAGGCACAACTTCAAGAATTGCTCGACAGTGGGTTTATCCGTCCGAGTGTCTCGCCGTGGGGTGCGTCCGTGCTGTTCGTGAAGAAGAATGATGGATCGATGCGGCTCTGCATCGACTATCGGGAATTGAACAAAGCCACCATCCGAAACAAATACCCCCTGCCCCGCATCGACGACTTGTTCGACCAGCTCCAAGGTGCAACGGTGTTTTCGAAGATTGATCTACGATCGGGTTATCACCAACTCAAAGTCAAGCTAGATGACGTGCCGAAGTTTGCCTTCCACACTCGTTATGGCCACTACGAGTTCTTGGTAATGCTGTTCGGTCTGACAAATGCCCCTGCCGTCTTCATGGATCTAATGAATTGGGTGTTCCGTCCGTTCGTTGACAAGTTCGTAGTAGTCTTCATCGACGACATCCTCGTCTACTCGAAGGATCGAGCACAACATGCAGAGCATCTGCGGACGGTACTCCAAACTCTTCGAGAGAATCAGTTGTACGCGAAGATGAGCAAGTGCGAGTTCTGGCTAAACAGCGTCTCATTCCTTGGGCACATCATCTCCGCCACGGGCATCGCAGTCGATCCGAAGAAAGTCGAGGCATTTGCTGATTGGAAACGGCCCGCATCAGTTAGCAAAATTCGAAGCTTCCTAGGCTTGGCGGGATACTACCGACGCTTCGTAAAGGACTTCGCGAAGATCGCATCGCCGTTGACTCGCCTCACCCAGAAAGGAGTCATATTCCAGTGGTCAGACGACTGTGAAGCTTCCTTCCAGGAGCTCAAACAACGGCTCGTTTCGGCCCCGATACTTGCTCTTTCTGACGGAACGGAGGGATTTCAAATCTTCAGCGATGCTTCTGGCCAGGGCTTGGGGTGTGTGCTCATGCAGCGGGATAAGGTGATATCTTTTGCTTCCCGGCAGTTGAAGCCGCACGAGAAGAACTACCCCACGCACGACCTAGAACTAGCGACAATTGTGTTCGCGTTGAAGCTGTGGCGTCACTATCTCTATGGCGTGGCGTGCAGGATTTATTCGGACCACAAAAGCCTCAAGTATCTCTTCACCCAGAAAGAATTGAATTTGCGGCAGAGGCGATGGCTCGAGCTGATCAAAGACTATGACTTATCAATCAACTACACGCCGGGCAAGGGAAATGTGGTAGAGGATGCGATGAGCCGAAAGTACTTAGCTTCGTTATGCATCAACAATCGACTGCTGCGTGACTTAGAAGGAATGGGCATCGAGCTCCGAGTTCGTTTCAGGAACGTGAAACTGGCACAATTGCGGGTGGAACCAAGCCTACTGGAGAGGATCAAGTCTGCACAGAAGGACGACCCCTACCTGGAGAAGATGCGTAAGCTGATATCGACAGGAAAAGCGTCTGACTTTGCAGGGGACGAGTCGGGAGTGTTGCGCGTGAAGGGACGGCTATGCGTACCGGACGACGTAGAACTTAGAAAGGAGATAATGACGGAGGCGCACTATGCAAAATATTTCTTGCATCCTGGCAGCACCAAGATGTATAAGGACCTCCGCGTTGTCTTTTGGTGGCACGGCATGAAGAGGGACGTAGCGCTCTTTGTGTCAAAATGTATGGCCTGTCAGCAAGTCAAAGCCGAGCACCAGCGACCGGGCGGAGAGATGCAGAACCTCGCCATTCCAGAGTAGAAGTGGGATCACATTACTATGGACTTCTTTGTTGGCTTGTCGAGGACGCCGCGGGAAAACGACGCCGTCTGGGTCATCGTCGATCGACTAACCAAGTCAGCGCACTTTATCGCCATCAAAGTTACTTGGAGCGTCGACCGTCTTACTCAGATATACCTTGATGAAATAGTTCGGCTGCACGGGGTCCCAGTTTCTATCGTCTCTGATCGGGATGGACGGTTCGTAGCACAATTCTGGAGTAGTCTACATTCAGCATTGGGGACTAAGTTGAAGTTCAACTCAGCTTATCATCCTCAGACTGATGGCCAAACAGAGCGGGTGAACCAAATTCTTGAAGACATGTTACGACTCTGTGCGATTGACTTGAAGTCAAGTTGGGATGTCCATCTACCGCTGGCCGAGTTTGCATACAACAACAGCTATCAGTCCAGCATCCAAATGGCGTCGTATGAAGCTTTGTACTGCCGGAAGTGTAGATCGCCCATTTGCTGGGATGAAGTCGGAGAACGGCAGATACTTGGTCCGGAGCTGGTGGAGCAGACTGTGCAGAAGGTCAAGTTGATACGAGAAAGATTGAAGATAGCACAAAGCCGGCAGAAAAGCTATGCCGACACGCACCGACGCCCCCTCGAGTTCTCGGAAGGCGACCATGTATTCCTGAAGGTGATGCCTATGTGTGGAGTTTCTAGGTTCGGTGCGAAGGGGAAATTGAGCCCAAGATTTGTTGGCCCGTTCGAAATATTGAAGCGAGTCGCCCCGGTAGCTTACCAAATTGCCTTGCCGCCTGCGTTGTCAGAGGTACATGACGTCTTCCACGTATCGCAATTGAGAAAGTACGTACATGATCCGAGCCATGTTGTGGATTTGGGTAAGCTGGACCTGAAGGCGGACTTGTCATATGTCGAAGAGCCGGTACAAATCTTGGAGCGCGAGGACAAATTTCTCCGCAACTGTGCTATTCCCCTCGTCCGCGTCCTCTGGAGGAACCACTCGGTCGAAGAGGCGACGTGGGAGCTTGAATCAGAAATGAAAGAAAAGTTCCCTTCATTGTTCACGTACAGGTAGGTTCTATTTTAAGTTTCGAGGACAAAACTTTTTCTTAGTTGGTTATGGTGTAGTGCCCCGTCCCTACATCGTGCCCCGTACTCTGTCCACGGGGTGCGCAAGAAAGGAACACTGTCGCTATCAATTCGGTCGGGACCGATAGGTCGGGATCGACCGAGTCGATCGAACGGAAACGGTTGAATTAAGATCCATTCCTCGTTATGGAATGTCTTCTTCGAAACCATGTCCCATATTCAGCGGGTTGCGTCTCGAGGATTGACTCTGCGGCTGAGTCGGGAGAGACCTCCCGTTGCTCTGCTTTTCACGCCGCTTGCGTTGGTTTTGGCTTTGTTTTCTGAATGCGCTTTCGTGAATGTTTTCGATGGTTTTTATGGCTTGCATTTCGAATTCGCATTTCCTATTGAACTTCTTGAATAATGCAGTATTCTAATCTATTGCTTGTGCGATTTCAGGTAATCGCATAGGCGACGTCTAGCGCAACCAGCAAGTTCTCTCGCCGAAGTAAACTCAAGGTGAGTGGCTAACCCTTCTCTTCTCGACTCCCTTCTTAGGCAAAGTCGATAGTATTGTTGCGAATGAAATGATAAATGCAAGTGCACGAACACGAATGAATGAGCAAGTTCTCAAAAAAAAAGGTAGGCTATGTCTTAACAACTAAAAACATGTCTTTGCACGGTTATGGACAACTTGTCGACAAGGTGAGCGTTTCCCCGCACGGCAACCCGAGGCCACGGGACCGTTGCGGGTAAAGGGAAACAAATAATTAGCTGTGCTGGGCACGGGTTAGGCGAGGACTTGCAGCGGGGCTCGCTACTCACGCTGAAAGGACCCCGTCTAACAAAAGCTAGAGGAGTCCACGATGGCTCTGGGAGCCAGTGACCAACACACGAAATATTGCACATGGTATAGAAATGATAACAATTGACAGGGAAGAACATGGTAAGTTTCATAAGGCGCGGCACGGACCGCCGTCGGTAAGTTTCAATGTAAATTTCACTATGATTGTCATATGCTTGTTTGCAATTCATTAGGATGGTTAGAAACATTCATACTTTAAGTCATTTAAACTCTTCAACCAAATGAGAGCTTGGAACTTAAACAGCCACGCACCAATACAAAGTGTAATGTACTGATCCTCGCTCTCCACGCAGGTACCCCGAACCACGAAGGACGTGCCACCTAAAAGCTCAAGGCGACGTGAACCCTTTTGAAGCCTCGTCCGCGTGTAAAGGCTTGTTACTGGATTCCTTTTGAAGAAGACCCGCACTCAGTCCAAAAGAAGATGACGAATCGACTCGCCTCGATAGCAGGTGAAAATATGTAATGATTTTTGCTTGTAAAAAGGGATGTAATGTATGGAACGACTATCTCATCGGCGTTCATTTTGTAAGTTGAGTCATGTTGTAGCCCGCGCGACAATGATTGTAAAGGAGTCTATGTAAAGTTTTATTATCATCAATGAAAAAGTCTATTTCTATTTCAAATGTGTCATTCAATTTCTGCGTACTCTAACTTGATGTTGTGTTTCGGATAACCTTATGACTATGCCTTGTGCGATCGCAACTTAGGTTCGCACGGCATCACGTCCGGGGGACGACTATCGATTCTACGGAATCGGGACGTGACAGACACTACAGACCACTAATCACACAAAGAAACCGCGAAGTAGGATCTCGCTACGTAGAACCAAGACAAATTAAACATGCAACATATGGTTGCTAGGGCCATCCGGACAAATCCAAACCCTTATTTATCACAATATTCCATTATAATGTATATGTCGACTTATTTGTTCCAAAGAACAAAATAAAATGAAGTGTAAATAAAACACAACCTCTTATAAAGTTCTCACAGAGTAATTATGGCTCTCCACGGGATGTTCTTCTTGTATGTGACTCTCCAATTAAAATCCTCTCATCTATCTCTAATTTAGAGACCTTTTTTTGCATTTGTAATGTGTAGGTATTCGTTTTTGCGTGTTGTAATCTAAAAATTGCTATTTCTGATCACCTGTGACATATAATTTAGTAAAATAATTCCAATAAATCAATTTTTTTTTAAGTTGGAACGGACTATTAATACTTTTATTTTTGATACTGTGTTAGTTGTTGTTCTTTTTCTACATGATATAGCATTATAATTATTATCAAAAGCATTATAAACATTGTAAAGATATTTGGAATAGACCATCAAAGTTTTGGTTATAACCATTAGCAAAATTAGGATCCATACTATTTCTTAAAAAAAAATGTCTCCAAAAAATAATAATAATAATAATTTACAGCCTCCAAAATTAACTACTTACATAATATAATATAAAAAATATTTAAACCTTAACTTGATTTATTCTTGAGCCGGATGTAGAATGTTGTTGCTTGGTGGTGGTCAATTAAGTTGAAGCCTCCAAAATCTAATTTTTCCAACCAATTTTCTAACTCAATTAACCTTAGGCCTCGTTTGGTTCGCGGAATGGAAAGGAAAGGAAACTGATTCTTTGGTATTTCCTTTCCTTTAGGAAATATAATTCCTATAAACTTTTCTTTCCAGTGTTTGGAAAGATCGGAATTATAGCCGGAATATATCTTTAATTTTCATTATAGTGTTTGGTGTTTGTAAGAAAAGGAAACAAAATCAAGTCAATTTTTCAAAAATACCCTCGTGCTAATAAAAATAATTATTACTCAGAAATATTTTTGTCTAAAAGATATTATGGATAAAAATGGTAAATAATATTATGAACATGGATATTTTGGTCAAAACTTTTTGTAATAAATGCGGAAAAGTTGGAGGGAAAGTGATTCCTTAGATAAATTGGAGGAACCACTTTCCCCCCTATTTTTCTACCTCTTGGGAATCATTTTTCCTTTCCAACAACTTTTCTTTGGCTCCCAAACATAGGAAAGGAATCACTTTCCTTTCCCAAGCTCAAATTCCGGTAACCAAACGAGACCTAAAATTTATTTCCGGAAGAAAATTTTAGGGTGGGAAACCTACTCCCATATTTGCTTAGCTTATAAAAATTTATTCTTGAAAATTACGACTACCTAGGTGAATAATTGACCCACAAGTACATTCTTTTTGGTTTTTTTTTCTATAAACTTTTTAATATTTTTCCTCTTTCGTTTTTATCATTTTAAAATTTTAAGATCTTTTTTGCTTTTTGTTCTGGTTTGTTTCATTTTTTGTTCTTTTTTCATTTTTTAAGATTTATTTTGTGTTTTTCATTTTTTAATCTTATTTTATCTTTTAAGAATTATTTCCATTCTAATCCTTTTTAAGAATGATTTTTTTGTTGTTTTTCCAAATTTTATCTTTTTAATTTTTTTAAGAATGCTTTTATTTTATTCTTTTGTTTTAATAGAATTTTTGCTGTTGTTTTTTTTTGTTTTATCTCATTTTTTAAAATCTTTTTATTGTTATTTTTGATTTTTATCCTTTTTTATTTTTTCAAAAGTATTATATATTCTCCAAACATGGAAACATAATTTTTTCGAAATTTGATTTCCGAAAATATAGGATTCTCGGCTATATACTATACCGCGTACCAAACACACACTTAATTTATAGAAATAAATACATTAACCCACTATGTTTCATGGGTATTACAAGGATCTCCCTTATTTTAAAAATAATTATACAGACGTTTCCCTATGGTTTATATTTTATTTTGAAAATATATAAGGGAGGTTAATGTAATAAGGTTTTATATACAATACAAAATATATGAGGGATTCGTGTAATTATTTTCAAAATAAGAAATATTTGTATAATAAACATGAAATATAGAGAAAGTTAATGTGAATTGTCCTAATTTAAATTAAAAAATTTTAAGTTGTACCTCACTTGTTTTACCATAGAGTAATGATATTCATAACTCCAAATTGTCCCTCCAAACCTCCTTCCTTATGTGACAACTGACATGACATGTTAAATAATATTATGTGTCATCTGACATGACAGATGACATGACAAATTTTAATCCAAAAAGTTAAGGGCCTGTTTGGTTCCCTTTTTTTAACCAATGTTTTGAGTTTAAACAGCTCTTCCTCTCAAAACTCTGTTTGGAAGTCCAAACTCGGAATTGGCTTTCCCAAAAATTTTTTTGGAAATTAATGTTTAAACTGACGTTTCAAAGAAGAGCACAGAACTGTTTTCCCAAACTTTTTTCTAAACTTTTGTGGGCCCCACTCCACCCCGCTCCTCCCAACCCCCAACTCTCTCTCTCTCTCTTCAGTTTCTTCCTCACATCAGAGGGAAATAAAAAAAAAAAAAAATTTCCTTCTCCAGAGGAGAGGTCCCGTCGACGCCGGTGGGGACGAGTCTTCCACCACCGGCGACCCCTTCCGCTCCCCCGGCTCCGTCGCCGTCGACTTCCGGCGCGACCTCATCGACCTCCACCTCCTCCCCCTCTCCACCCTCCCCTCCGACGAGCCTCCCCGACCCCGACCTCCCCGACCTCGACTCCCCCTCCGACATCCTCTTCTACCTCCTCGAGCAGTTCGCCTCCTCCCGCCGCACCGTCCTCGGCCGCGTCTCCAACTGGCTCCTCTCCGACTCCCGCGAGGACAAGATCGACGACTTCGTCCGGGAGCTCGAGCTCACCAACTTCTGGAAGCTCGCCCGCCGCGAGTCCGTCGCCGACGCCCTCCTCAAGAACCTCGACTACAAGAACAAGTACCACTGCAGCGACTCCTTCCAGACCCAGCAGGAACTCGACGACGACAGCGGTGGGGTTTGGGGACACAGAAAATGGCTAGAGTAGGACATGAGATTGTTGTGGACACTGGAAGTGTTGTGGACACAGAAAAATGGACACAATTTTTTTTTTCCAAACAAGATGTGGACACAGAAAAAATGGACACAAATTTTTTTTTCCAAACAAGATCTTAAAATTTTTTTCCCAGAAAACAAGTTTTCATATGAAAGTAACCAAACGTAAACTCTGAATCTCTATACTTAGAAAACACTTTTGTAACTTAGTTTCATAAAACTGTTTTCAGAAAAAAAATTCAGAAAGCCTATCCAAACGGACCCTAATTATCCATTTTTATGTCAATATTAATGTTAATGTTAATATTAATATTAATATTAATATTAATATAAATGTTAATATTAATATGAAAAAATATTATATGTGATCTGATATGATAGGTAGCTTTGCACTCATTTTTTTTGTGATATTTCTTAACACACATGTATGTTAAATTAAGATTAAAAGAATTAACTGTTGACGATTTTAATTAAAAATTAAAATCTTAAAGTAATATAATATAAGTAAGATACAACTTTCTTTCTTTTTTTTCTAAACAAGATGCACATTGAAATAAAATAAGTGAGATCCAACTTAATTTTTTTCTTAAATACTTCGGATGCGACTTTCCCATATAGTATTCACATTCCAATTACTACTACTGCTACTACAAATTTGAGTTTTCAAGACTTGCACGTGCCCCAACCCCAAAGTTATCGACAGCACTATCAATCATCAAGCAAACACTAAAATATCCTTTTCCATCGAGAGAAAGCCTTCTCCCTCGTGGGATGTACCACCACCAGTGCAAAGTAAACAAAAGCATAGATATGACCCGACCCGAACATTGTTGTTATTTTTGATCAGAAAGAAATGCTAGAGAAACTCGTAGATTTCTAGCCAAAAGCAAGTGCATCTGCGACCAAAAGTTTATTTCACATGCCATGATGCCAGTACAAATTATACTCCAAATCCATCAAACATAGCAAAAAATTAAAATGCAACAACAATAATCTTATTAAGCTATTCGACTCTGTTCATCTGAGCCACCTCCGCAGATCGGTCGTCGACGCCGACGATATCTCCCCTCCGAAACTATCGGCACACGACGACACATTCGACCTCTGCTCGTACGCGAACCGCCCCGCTGCGCTCTTGAAGCTCGGGCTGCGTAGGTTGTGAACGTAGTACGGGTCCGGTACGGGGAACGACAGCCGCTTCTTGACTGACCCCGACCGGTCCCTCTCCGGGGTACCGGGCCTCTGCCTCGGCGCGCTCTGCGACCGGACCCGGGCCCTCGCGGACTCCGTCGCCGCCATGTAGTTAGGCACCGCGGCCTGCTGGTGGCGGGAGACATGGTGGCCGTTGTAGCTGCAGAACGCGGCAGCGGCGGTGTCCGTGGCGTGCGAGCTGGAGCAGTGCGGGCTCGCGGAGCGGGCTTGGATCGGCCGCGCTTTGGACGGGGACGGGGTGGCGGGGGAGTGCCTGTGGAGGGGCGACGAGCTCGTCTGCGGTCGTCGGGGGATGGTGCTGGTAGTGGTCGAGTAGGAGAAGGGACGGGCCGTGTCGATCTCGAGGGTCTTGACGGCGGGGTCCCTGTGGTCAGCGGAGGCTCTTGCTCTGCCGCAGCTGTTGCTCGCGCTGCGGTGGTGGCTGTCGAATGAGGCTCTGGAGGCGATCCATCGGTTGAGCCACTGCGGCGGCTCGCGTTCTTCCTCTTCGTCTTCGTGGACTGGTTGAGAGAGGGAGTTCCTATCAGACCTCCATGTCTATCACACATCCATTCATAATAGTTAGTATGTAGAAGAACAGAAGAAATTATGTTAGAGAACGAACTAAAATGAGCTTGACAAAACCTGATGTGAGAGAGCATAGGAGAGAGCCCTCTCTCTCTCTTCAGAGCAGCTTCTTTCTTCGTATGCACTATTGCTTGGATCTCCTCGATTGCACGCGGACGGTCGTCCCAATCATCTGCGAAGTTACTTCTCGACTGCAGAAAATGAACAACAATTGGATTAATGGCACAAAGAAGGATTATATATTAGATAAATTAAGTGGTGTAGATTCCGACCATGGATCTTCTCTCCGCCATCTCTTGAATATATTTGGTGGCATCCCAAATAGAAGTAGTGTCGCAGCTGAGCGACGACTTCGTGCTGCTGCAGCCGGCGGCGGCGACGGCAGCGTCGTGAGAGTGTCTCATCCTCTGGTTCCTCACCCTCGCCTGGACTCTCACCAGCGCCTGCATGCATCGCAGCGTCATGTTCGCTTGCTTCCTCACGTTGTGTCCTCTCACCAGCGCTTGCAGCTTTACCAGCCCCTTCAGAGCTCTCAGCGCTCTCCTCGCCTTTCTCCAAACACGTACGAACTCGTCAAACACCGAATCGAAAGAAAGGACAGCACGAAGAAGAGCGCGCGTACTTACCAAGTAGCCTCTGAAGGAAGTTTGGATGACGATGGCGGCGCAGTGCCCTTTAACAAAGCCAGGGTCAGGCCTGGTCAGCCTCACCACTTCAGCCGCCGCCTGCGCCGTGGCCACTGCAGCCTCCGCCGTAGCGGCAGTCGCGACGGCTAACGCTATGGCGTGCCGCTGCTCCGCAGTCACGGATGCCGCGGGCGCGGGCGCGGCCGGCTTAGCCTGCTGGTGCTGCTGGTGCTGTTCTTGGTTCGTGTTCTTTCTGAATAGCCATCTTCTCTTCTCCCTCTTCTGCTAACAAAAACACAAACCATTGGTCGTCGCGATAGTCTATCGGCCGATACCAGTATAAATGGAGTGAGGAGTATCGAACCTTTTCTTCTTCGTCGGCCGGCTCTGGTGGGTCTTCGCGCTGCCTGGAGGGCTTCTCGGCCTTGTCTTTGGAAGGAGATCTAAACGCTCTCTTGACAGCAGTCAGCCAAGAGCTCCCGCCCTTCTTTCCCATGCGCGGAACCTCTCTCTAGCATTTACTTACTGCACGCCCGGGAAAGGAGTCTAGGCTAGCTCAAGATCGGCAAGCATCGTGCGTGCTGCTGGCGCCGTTGAGGAAAAGCAAGCGTCACATCTATGGATACTGCGGTTCCTATAGCGCGGGAGGAAACCAATCAAGCACTTGTTTTTCTTTCTGCACCCACAAACTCACCCGGTCCGAGTTCGATGCTTATCGACTCTTGAAAAAAGGTTTAAGCAGAAGGCGACGGACAAAGACATGCAGATGAACCTGTAAAAGCGAAGCACAGAGAGAGAGAGAGAGAGAGAGATTTAAAATTTTAAACGAAATGGGATTTGTTGGAAAGAGAGAGAGAAAGAGAGAGGGGATCTCGACACTGACTCGAGTCTCGAGAGAGTTGGATGCACATGACGACGTCCTCTTCTTCTTTTTATATTATAAAGTTGAATAATACTATTTGGATTTTTTTTTTTTTTTTTTTTGAAATAAACCAAAGCAATTGTATTAAGAAAGGTTGTGACTCGAGATACATGATGGAATTTCTTCATAGACAAAAATTACATTTGAATGATTAGAAAGGAGAGTGTAGGAAGCTAAGTGATGCGCTGCCTGATTAGAACTTCTGTTAGCATAACTAAAAGCAACTGCAGGTGAGTTTTCTTTAATCTTCCTTGTATCTTCAATGACATGCCTCACTCGCCAGGGTGGAGAAATGTAATAATTGTTGATGGAGTCGAGCATAACTTTACAGTCACCTTCAATAGTAACACAATGTAGGTTATGGTTGAAGCTAATCTCCAAAGCCAATTGTAAGCCCATAGATTCAGCTTCAATAGGAGATCCACCGTCTTCATATTTGACCATAGCAATGATGTAATGTCCTTCAACATCTCGTAAAATTGCTGATGCCGCCATCTTATCATCAAGGAAAGCACCATCAAAATTAATCTTCCACGTACCAGTAGCAGGAGGGCGCCAGTGTTCGATTTGTTGATGATTGTGGATAGAGGGAAGACTCATGACAGAACCATTGTTACTAGCTTCAAAATTGTTCTTCAGTTGCATAGCCTCTGAGTAGATGTAGCTCAGAGAGATTGGTTTATCTTCAAATATTGATTTGTTTCTCGACTTCCATATGAACCACATGTGGTAGAAGCTATGAGCAATCTTCTCTCGATCTCCTTCCTTCAAAAGATCAGTTACAAATTTGGATAATGTGATATCATGTTTGATATCATTAGCAAGTTGAGGATAGTTCTTCCAAGAGAGTCCTGTAACCTGGCAATTAAAAAGTAGATGGTCAATTGTTTCAATATGTACCTTGCATAATGGACACCTTGCATCGATGTGTCTGAGACGATGATGTATGTTGAGTTTTGTTGGTATGGAATTGGTAATGCATCTCCAGGTAAACATGAGAACTCTTGGGCAAATATAGGTGAGAGACCATAATTTTCGCCATTCCTTGAAATCAGGGACATTGTTGTTGCTTCTATTCAGTAAGGAATTCTCATGAATCAGGCGATAAGCTGATTTGGTAGTCAACATAACATCATTGGTGTGAATCCACTTCAACTGATCTTGCAGACAGTTTGGGGATAAATTAATTTTCAGGATTGCATAAGCCTCCACACGTGGGAACAATAGATGAATAAGATTCACCTTCCAGGTATTAGTATAAGTACTAATAAGGTCGCTGACATGAGTAACCCATCTTCTGGCAAATTGATAACCAGCAACTCTGAAATTGGTTAAAGAAGAAACCCAGGGATCTGTCCATATATTGACAAGTGATCCATCTCTGATCGACCAAATGATATTACCAACAAGAAACTCCCTACTCCTTAGAATGCTAGACCATATACAGGATGATGCAGGAGAAGGGGTAGCTTCCCAGAATGAAGTAGACTGAAGGTACTTGTTCTTGAGAAGAGAGATCCATGTGTCACTGGAACCAGTAAGAAATCTCCATGTTAATTTCAGCAGTAATGATTGATTGACAATGGCAGGGTCCCTGATACCCAAGCCTCCTAGAAATTTAGGCTTAGTAAGGCTAGACCAAGCAGTGAAATGGATTTTTCTTTTATCAGTAGAGTTCCACCAGAAATTTCTTTGTTGTTTGGACAGCAGTGAGGATGTCTTGGTTGGAATATGAGATGAAGAACGGTAGTAAGTGGGGATAGAAGCAAGAGTAGACTTTATAAGCACAGACCTACCCTCATGCGATAAACAACTTCGTTTCCATCCTTGAAGTCTGGAAGCAGTAGTAGTGAGGAGATGACTGAAAGTTGAAACTCTGTTTTTAGATTGGAGGAGGAGATGGCCAAGGTATTTGTCGGTAGAAGACATCAATTTGACACCCAACAGATTTAGGTAGAGTTGTCTCATGATAATATCCAATTTCTTTGAAAAGTAAATTGAGGATTTATCAAAATTAATGCTTTGTCCTGACAAATCTTCAAAAGTATGCAGCATAATCTTCACTTGTATAATATTATGAAGCGAACATTTTCCAAAAATAATAAGGTCATCAGCAAATGCTAAATGGGAATAGGATATCGATGAGTGAGGGATAGTAATGCTTTCATAGAGGATATTTCTATCCATGATAGATATGAAAGTTGAAAAGATTTCCATACACATGATGAACAGATAGGGTGATAGTGGACAGCCTTGGCGAATACCTCTTTGAGGGAAAAAAGTATTAGTAGGTTCACCATTAATCAGAATTGCAAAGGAAGTGGTGGTGACACATTGCATAATGAGTTTGTGAGAGAGACCAGTAATGCCAAAACCTTTCAGAGCTTGATCAATAATATTCCAACTCAATCTATCATATGCCTTTGATATGTCAACTTTCAGAGCAAAAGAAGAGTTTTTACCCGTAAATTTTGAGAGAGAATGAAATATTTCTTGTGCGATAACAACATTGTCACCAATAAATCTCCCAGGCACAAAGGCATTCTGTTGTGGATTGATAATTTTGTGCAAAAGTGGCCTAATACGATTGGCAATGAGTTTGGTAATAATTTTATAGATGACATTGCAAAGAGCAATTGGACGAAAGTCTATAGGCCGTGTGGGATGTTGAATTTTTGGAATGAGGACAATAAAAGTATGATTAAGAGAAGGGGGCATTATTCCAGATTTAAAAAACTCTTGGATTAGAAGAGTTGCCTCACTTCCAATAACGTCCCAGCATTTCTGGTAGAAATAAACAGGATATCCATCAGGTCCCGGAGATTTGTATGGTTTCATATCCTTTATAGTGTCATAAATTTCTTCAGCAGTAGGAGTATTACAAATCAATCTGTTCTCAGATTCAGAGATGTTGGATAGCTCAGATAAAATGTATAGAGGAATAGGTTTAGTTGCTGAGAATGCAAACATACTTGTGAAGTGATTGACAAATGCAGCTGAAATATCTTCATGGGAAGTTGCATGATCACCATTAGGTTGGATAATACTGTGAATCTTATTAGTACTCCTCCTGATAGTGGCAGATAAGTGGAAGAATTTAGTATTTTTGTCACCTTCTTTCAACCATGAAATACTTGACCTTTGTTTCCAGTATAGCTCCCGTTGTAGATGAAGTTTGGATAATACTATTTGGATCTTCAAATTGTACTTCCAAATCGTCCCTCCTTACGTGTCAGCCGACATAATATATTGATGTGACATCAGATGTGGCAAATTTTAAAATTAAAATTAAAATTAATGTTAACATTAACATTAAAATTAATATTATCGTTAACATTAACAATAATATTAATATAAATATTAATATTAATTAAAACTAATATTAACATTAAATTAATATGGACAAAATTGGGTAATTAACTTTTTGGGTTAAAATTTGTCAAATCGTCGGTCATGTCAGATGACACATAATATTATTTAACATGCCATGTCAGCTGCCACATAAGGATGGATGTATTGGAGGGACAATTTGGAGGTACGAATAGCATAGTTTAACATCCATGGCTTTAACTGCAAAAACACATGAACACATTGAACCACAACAACTCCAATATCATCCAATAGCATGGATGAGATGAGATTTACCTACTTAGTTGTCTAAGGTGTTTACCGGGTCGGGCGGAGCCGAACTCAAAGTTGATCGAGTTTGGGTTGGACCTGTAGTGTCCCGTCCCGCTCAGTCAATCGGAGGAATCAAAATGCCAACGACATTCGAACTTAGCCTTGCAACGGCTGCTCGAAGACATCGCTTGGTCGAGACGACCCCTCGCTCAGGTTGGGTAGTTTCGATAAACTTACCTCATCTTAGCATTCACATAATAAATTGCATGTTTTCAACTTGCACAAGTTAGGCTTAATAATAAAAGAGACACATACACATAGCTAAGAAAATAATTCCAAGTTGGGTTGAATTGAGTTAGGACATGGAAAGGTCCAACGGTCGGCTTAGAGTTGATGTACGGCATGCTTTGAAAATGACACTCGTCCTTTCGTCCTGTGGCTTGGGAGAAGAAAGTTGGTTTAAGTTGTCACCAAGCGGGAATTAGCCTAAGTCATAGGCGTCGCACGCATAAATGCTTGATAAAGCATGCACGGTTCCATGATGCAAGGCTTGGCATAGCCTTTTCTCGTCCCTCGAGTTAAGTTGTAGGCTTGATCAAGTAAGGCAAAGTAATGATGGGTTATCGAAGTCATAGCAAGCACTGTCCCGTAATTTCTGCGGTTGTCAAGTTAAATAGTCTCACGATCTCAAGGCCCGTCATATAAAGTATGACTTGGGCGATAGCGTCGCGTAGAACACGAGTTGGTTTAAGGCACGAGCCACGGTTGGTTCAGTGGGAAGTTTGTCATGGTCTATTGTCACTTAAGCAACACGTTATGTCCAAGTTAAGTAGGAAGGCTATGCGATAGTCATTCTCTGGGTTTCAAAGAAAGGAAAAATCGTGCGACCGTTTGTCGCCGAGGCGGTCCCACGTTTTGGGATTCTCTAAGGATGCACGTTTTTGTATCGTATGGTTCCAATGCACGTTTTGTATGGAACGAACACGTTTTGCTCAAGTACGGTTCAAGTCGTAACGCAAAATTAGGCCTTGCATTTACGTGAGTCTAGATGTTCTCATAGGTACGTGGTCATGAACGACTTGTCGACAAGTATCTTCCTCAATTGGTACTGCGTGATGGTTTCGAGGCCAGTCGACATGGGGGAAAGATGTTATAACAATCGCTGGATTGTACCGCGTAGGGTAGTCAGGGGCTTTCCTTAGGGGCTAGCTAACTCGCAATCAGACGACCCGCCGTCTACCCGAGCTATGTCCACAATGGCTTGGGCTAGTAGTAATGCCCCGCTTCGCGTGAGGCATTTGGTTGGCTGGTTGGATGCTATCAGAATGTTGAACCGAGACTTATGTTGGAGATCAAGAGAATTAAGACTGATGCAGTCTCTTAGCCAGCCGGATGGAATGGGTGTTGGAACATGGCTCACTGGTGGAGCTATGTCTGGTGGAAATATATGCGATCGGAATAAGAAGGCCCTTTTATGCAAGTGAGTGGAACTGTCCTTCCTCCTCCTTACTCCTTCATGCTTAATAAAAATGAATACTGAAGTGCTGAGAATATGTCCCTAATGTCCTATACCTTGAATGCTGGATAATTGTGATGCTTTAGCTGCTAAATCGATAAAGATGCTTATGTTGCATAATATTGAAATGAATGACACATGAATATGGAATTTCTGAACGAATCATACTGAAATGCTAATGTGAATTGATGCCATAAAATAAATCGATAATATCCCTTATGTTTATCTGCTGAAACAAGTGAATCACTTGTCTTAATGAGATGCTTGTGAATGTCACATGAAAAATGATCTGGCTATGCTATCAATCTAATGAACTGAATGAAACACGGAATCATGTACACTCTGTGTAACTGTTGCGTAGAAATAAAATATTGCCCATTTTCTTATAAGCAATGAGATGAAATGATATTGTCCCTATGAAACGAAATGCTACATGTCCGTTGAGAAACGAATAATAAGGGAATTCTTCAATGTATCTGAGTTGAAGGAAAGAGAAACGAATGATTATTGCAAATGAGAAATAATGAGGCTTGGGATCGTTGAGATCACTAAGTGAAATAATGGTAATATTAAGAACGAATAAGTTATTGAACATGATTTGAATGAAATGATGATGATGCTCAGTTGTCTTTATTTTTATATTTCATCATTCGATTTTGTGCACGATCGAGTCGGACACGCATTCGCATGGTCATAGGACAACTTATGCATAAGGGATGGGGATATGTTTTCTCGGATGGTACCCCTGAATGATAGGGCGACCGATCCGGCCTAGGAGAAAACATTAGCGTGCCAGTCGGGGCACGGATTTTGCGAGGCATCCTTTGGGGCTAGCTACCCTCTCTGGAGTCATCGCATTACCGATGAAGACCTATATGGCAACGTCTGTATGGTTAAACAATGCCAAGTGACCATGTAGTCAGGATGCACGCTAATGAATGTTTTGTACAGGCAGAGTAAGTATATCTGCTAACCTGTATTTGATGCATGTACGAGGAGTCGACTATCGGTAAGAAATCACTTAAATGTGATATTATTCAATATATATGTTGGTTCAACTTGCCTGTTTAACCTGTTAAATTCAGTATGCCAACATGTTGCCTTGCTATGAAACTGCTTACACCTAACTTACATGCTAAGTGACGCTTTCTATGAGAATTGTCATAACATGTTCAAGATGTTAGAACAAATGATGCCTTTTCAAGATAACACCAAGTATGCTTTAATGATGCCTTTACATGAACACTACTAAGAATATATTTACATGCTTCATTATGATTATTGTCCATGAACTGTAAACTGATGCTAGGCCCCAAGTAGAAAGATCATTCTATTAAATGCTTGCTAAAATTGACCAGTTAGTATTGGTTTAGGCGAGTGGGTTGGATTCTGCTCACCAGTACATAGATGATGTACTGACCCACGTTTTATGGGCATATGCTCGTGCTTGGGATGTTTTGCACACGAAGATTGGCTTGATTGGTCCCGCGGTATCGAATATTTGTTGGACATACTTAAGCTCTCCTTGTACAAGATGATGTCTTCTATTTATAAAGGGCATAATGTATGGAATATTGTAATCAATTATACCAGTGAGTTGTAAGCCAACAAGTCGGTATATCGAGTTGTAATCCAATGTATCCAAGTATCAAATGTAAGCTTTATAGCATTGTTCGGTTGGCTTTCAATGTAAAGTGGGAAGTTTTGTAGGCATTATATTCCAATACGAGCCTTGTACTCTTCTTCAATTATCAATAAAGAGAATAAAGTTCTATATATCTCTGTGTGACTTCAAGTTATCCTTTTATCTTCGCTGCTATAAAAAAGTTATGTATTTCTATTCAATAATAAAGATTGTCCTCATTAACTTTAATTTATCTGCTTCTGCCACTGTGATGTGTTTCTATTTGAAGATAATCAATTATGTACCATCTTTGTCTTGTACAAGTATAATATCAGACTTGTACGACATCACGCCTAAGCGAGGATGATCGATTCCAAGAGATAAAATATATGAATAAATGACTCTACAAATCAGGGCGTGATAAATTGGTATCAGAGCATGGCTTTACGTCCTTGGTCTCTTCTTTGATTTATTTTAAATCAAAGTTGCATCGACGATTAACCAAAGTTGCTTCCGCGATCACTCAACGTTGCTTCCGCAATTAAATCAAAGATTACTTTTGCGATTATGTTATTGTTGTTCTATAATCATCCTATGTTGTTCATATCTGAAAGTTCGTTGACCCTTTTGGCTGCTCACTGGATGTTCCATACAATAAGTCAATATACATTGTGATGCCCCTAAATGAATGATAGTTGTTGGTTTGGACACAAATAACCCAACGATGACTCGATGCCATAGTATGCTACATTGTGAATGCTGTTTAGAATGTAAGAATAAAGAAAATGGCTACGTATGTTGTAACAAGTTAAGAATTGTATGTGACGTTGGAAAAGAATTGGAAACGAAACCATGGATGGATGACTTCAATAGAACGGATGAGTTGGCTCATGGGTGATGCCTAGTGCATTTGAGACCCTAAGAATGTTGGCTTGTAATATTGAGACCCCGAGATGTTGGCTTTGTGTGGTGATCAATATAGATGATGAATGTCCGGAATAGATTTGAGTTGGTATTGTTTGGGAATGGCTTCATTTCTGAGTGGTATATTGCCTCTACCACCTCAGAACTAGATGTATGTTGACCATTTCTATATGATAGCAATGAGACTATCTGTGGGTACTGAGTAGTGCCGAGACTTAGCTGGGAGACATGTATTGTTGTTTGATGACTCGAATGTCCCTTGGCGGTGATGTTATGCTGGGAAGCGGAATTTCTAAAAATTGTAACGGGTGGTTTGGTTAGAAATTGTTTAGTCGAGTGATGACTCAGACTAGTAAGACAGTATGCTATGGGTAAATAGATTTGGCTAGAGAATGTTGTGGCTTAGAATATCTGAATGTTGACTTCGATTGGTTGGATGCAAATCAGATGTGGCTACTACGAAGTTGGTTACTAAACTGAAAGTTTTGGAAATGTTATCGGTGACCCAAAGGAATATTAGAAATCTGTGCCTTGACCCTAAGGTGTAATAGATGTTAATCCATCTTGATCACCAAAGGATAGTCGTTACATGTATGTAGAGGATTTGAAGTATATCACAAAAATAATGGGAAGTGACTCTGAATACTAGTGTTGCCTAGAGGATGGTTAAGTGATACGTAGATTGTCGGATTGAATGGATCATATGTGGCATTAGGCATATGTGGCATTAGGCACAAGACAATGTCTTGTCTAGGTGGCAAGATTATATTGACAAATGACAATGAAGTAAGAAAATCTTCTCCAATGCAAAATGTTTACTTTTTTCAACTTGGAAGATAAAGTATTAAGATATTTACTTCTTTCCCAACTTTCAAGACAACTACTCATATTCTTTCTTTTTCCTAATATTTTTATTCATAATTGATGACATGGAGAACAAGACATTGTCAAGTGCATTGTCTAGAACTAGACAACCAACTTCACAATGTCTTGTTTAATTTTTGCCACATAAGCTTCACAATTGACTTGACAATTGCATTAGAGAAGAACTTTTGAATAAAATTTTGTCATTCCTATGTGGCAACAACTTTTTTCCAAAGTCACAATAGGTTTGGAGATGCTCTAACTATCTACTTGCATTCACACACATTTATAGCAATATGTATAATATACTCACTAACATCTAACCCTCTCTTCCATTTGTTCCTTTAAATCAACACATATCTATATATAGATAGCCCAAATCTGTAAGGTATACAACCGGTTAGGGTTAGGGTTTACCTGACCGTCACGGCGAGGGGGAGCAACGACGGCGAGGGGGAGCGGCGGTGGAGGTGGCTGCCGGGAAGGAGTAGGAGGAGGAGCGACGGTGGAGGTGCTCTGGCGAACGGCGGCGGTAGGGGGTCGGGTTCGGCGGGGGCTGCCGGGAAGGAGAAGGAGGAGGAGGAGGAGGAGGTGCTCTGGCGAACGGCGGCGGTAGGGGGTCGAGTTCGGCGGGGGCTGCCGGGAAGGAGGAGGAGGAGGAGGAGGAGGAGGTCGGAGAGGCGGTGGAGGAGGAGGCTGGGCGGTGGAGGAGGAGGCTGGACGGGGTCGGTGCTCGCGACGGTCGGTGGGGGTCGCCGAGGGCGCGGTCGGACGGGGGTCGAGGGGACAGGGGTGCTCGGGGTCGAGAAATAATGGGGGGGGAAGGAAAATATTGGAGGGGGGGAAAATGGGGGGAAGTGAAATCAAAACTGACCTATATTCGCACATTAGCGACGTAACATAAGCGCGTCGGTAACCGTCGCAACTTTATTGATATTAACGACGCCATAGTAAAAACGTCACCAAACGTCGCTAATATCAATGATATTAGCGACGTTCACCGACATATCCGCGACGTGAGTTTTTCAATACGCAAACGTAGTTACTATACGACGCTGAACGTCGCTAGTAGTGACGTCTTGCGACGTCATAAGAAAACGTCGGTAAATTGTTTTTTATCTGCGACGTTTTCGGAAAACGTCGCAAATTACGTCGGTAATATGACTTATTTTGGTAGTGGGAATGAATTATTCGACCCTTTCGATATGAGCTTTTTAGAATGTCATTATGATATTTTGATGACTGAGAAACGAATGGGATGTAGAACCAGAAAACGTGTTGGATAATGTCGATATTTGTGACCGTTGGTTGGGGGTATAGTTTGCTGACTTATGACTTAGTGGTGTGACTTTGTCATACAGACCGAATAGTATGATTCCATAGTTATGTTAAGACTATCGAAATCGATGACCCTTGAATAGTTCGCCTTGGCTTATGGGTTCGTGTGGGTACAAAGGGATTGGAATAGAAATTGGATCATTGGATATTTTACTTTATGGATTATTAGAACGATGTGAATCGTATGTCGGGTTGGGATTGACCATAATGTTGATAAATTGATCTTAGTCGATCGTTGGGTAAGTCTAGTATGAGCCTCTGTGGAAATTATTTCCTTAAGGAAGACCCTGGATAGACTTGACCCTAGCGACCGTGGGCTGCATGACCAGTTGTTGGCATAGCTGACAATGGCGATTAGTTGTTCAGACTGAGTTGAATCCCATAGGTTTGGGTGGAGCTGCCTCGAACTGACGGTTTTCTGTTGGCCCGAGAATAAGAAATTTGTATGATCCCTAGTAGCCGTCCACTCTAGGAAAGTCACCTGAATGATTAGGTTTAGCTGTCGGTATAGCTAACCATAGAGACTTGACCGAATAATAGGGTGACCATTGGCGACCGTAGGATAACCTTTTGATATTGAACGAGAGATGGTGATGAGTATGACCTAAGAATGATATGTTGTAAGTACATTCTTCAATATGAACCTTAGAGATGTTTGACCTTGAGGATTATGTGTCGACCTATAGCTGGAACTAGCATCAGGGCGTGATACTAGTGACCCTTCGTATAGATAAGTTGGCGTGCTGAGCGACAATCCGTATGCACAGTGTCGGTCGATTATAAGGAAATGTAAGCATAGCACGAATTAAGTTAAGAAGGAAGGTATGCATGGTTGCAACCCAATATGGAGCCTAAGATTTGGTTAAGTAAAGGTCCGTGCTTCGGCACGAGACGTCGTATCGATTGATAAGTAGTTCGAGTATAAGTTAGGATTAGCGCTGGATTGTGCCACGCTAGGTTAAAGGATTAGTGCTGGATTGTGCCGCGCTAGATTAAAGGATTAGCGCTGGATTGTGCTGCGCTAGGCTGCAGGACTAGCGCTGGATTGTGCCGCGCTAGGTTAAGTCGTGATGAGTTACTAGGCATGGCCTCAATGTTGAAGCACGAACTAAGTCTATGACACGAATCATATTATTGTATCCCAAAGGTTTGGGTCAAAAGACAAGCCCGAGTCAGTGCATTGACATTGCAAGCACGAAAAAGGTCTAGAGGCAAGGATAATGAAGTTATCAGTGTGATGGCACGATGATGGTCTAGAGGCACCTGATAGGTCGAGTCTATGTCCTAAAACTGATTCTAAGGCAAGAGTAGAAAGACAATACAAAGGGACTATGTTGCACAAAGTAAATTAACGTATTACTTTTGTATGGGTGGACGAAGAGCTCACACCACTAATACAGTTGAGTACTGACACCCACACAGCTTTCATATGCAGGCACAGGTAGAAGCTCTTGGCGCGGAGCTTGCTTGGATGCGTCGAGACACGGAGTTCCTTGGCATTTTCGAGGCACACGACTGCATGGAATCAGAGCTTATACGGGACATAATGTATGGACGTTACCTTCTGAAGCATCCGCTGGCTCAAGACTTGTATTGAGAGATGAGAGAGAGCTGAGTGACTTGTGATATGAGAAGAGTGAGCTTGAGATATTGTAATCTTGGCCTCGTGCCCATCTATGTAATCTTTGTTTCAATATCAATAAAGAGCCTCTTTTGAATGACTTGTGTTTTGTTCTAAATTTATGTTGGCAAAATCAATGTCTCTGCTTGGGACTTCTCTGCGACAACCCCGTCGCAGCCGCTGTAATCGGCCGTTATAGAACCCGTCTTGTACGAGCACAATCTAGGCTCATGCGGCATCACGCCTTAGCGAGGACGATCGCTCCTATGGGAGCGGGGCATGACAGGACCAAGCCAGTTCGAGAAGAAAGTCGGATTGTATTGGACCGAACCAAGCAAACAAAAGTCCGAATCTAGTCCGAGCTAGAATTCGAAAAATTGTGCATCGGTTGCGAGTTGGGCCGAAATAAATTTTCACCTCTCGATTTTGTAAGAACGAAAGTCATCATTGGACGTGATGTCGTACTAAATTGCACTTGTACAAGACAAACACCAAAACGACCGATTTAACATATAAGATACAGAGCTAACACACCTAAAAGTTTTAAGCAGAAAAGTTGAGTCAACACAACACAAGATATATGAACTGATTCTCTTTATTGATAATAACTGTCACGCCCCGCTCCCGTAGGAGCGATCGTACTCGCTAAGGCGTGATGCCGCACGAGCCTAGATTGCGCTCGTGCAAGGCGGGTTCCATAACGGCCGATTTCAGCGACTGCGACGGGGTCGTCGCACAGAAGTCCCAAGCAGAGACATTGAATAATAGCAGCGGAATTTAGAACAAAATACAAGTTATACAAAGAAGCTCTTTATTGATATTGAAACAACGGTTACATTGGGGGCACAAGGCCAAGATTACAAGTCTCTCAAGCTCACTCAAGCTCACTCATCTCACATTACAAGTCACTCAGCTCTCTTTCATCTCTCAATACAAGTCTTGAGTCCAGCAGAAGCTTCGGAAGACGACGTCCATACATTATGTCCCGTATAAGTCTTCAATCCATGCGGCCGCACGCTTCGAATCGCCAAGGAACTCCGTGCCTCGACGCATCCAAGCGAGCTCCGCGCCACGAGCTTCTACCTGTGCCTGCACATGTAAACTATGTGGGTGTCAGTACTCAACTGTACTGGTGGAATGAGCTCCTCGCCCACCCATACAAACCCGACACGTTTGATTTACTTTTGTGCAACTTAGTCCCCTTTTTGATTGTCTTTCTACTCTTGTCTTAGGATCAGTTTTAGGACCGACGCCTTAGCCTATTCCGTGTCTCTAGACCATCTCGTGCTTGCAACGACAACGTTAACTCATACCTTGCCTCAAGACCCTTCTCGTGCCAACAACGTTAACCTATCGAGTCGTGTTTGCCTTACGGCTTAAAATCAGAGACGCAACTACGCGATGAGGCTCCATTTCCGTGTGACCGTGCTTCAAATCCTTTGTGCCGTGACTCGCATCTATGTGTGACTCAACCATATCGCCGCCTCGCGGCCCTTGCTACTTTGATCACCAACTGACCCAAATCAAGACTTGTGCATCTTAGTGTCACTCAAACAACTTTGCCTTGCGATGGTTTCCTGACTTAAACTCAACCAACTCAACCATAACCATGCAACTTATATGCCGACAACATAAGACTCGATGCCACATCTCGTGCTGAAGCACGACGCCTATGTTGAAACCCAATCTTAGGCCCAAACTTTGTGTTCTAACTGTACACCTTCAACTCAACTCAATCCAAAGGCATACATGCGGATAGCCACTATTTGCCGACATCTATATGAACTTGGTCACTAGCATCACAAGCTATACCTTGATGTATAGTTTTGTTAATCGGGATCCTTTCGATGCAAGTAGCTAGCCACGTCGCAAGTCTCCTCTTAACCTGTGCCAAAACCTTACGCACGACTATACCCTGTTTCCTCCTAGGCCGAGTCGGTCCCTTGGCCAAGGGTTGCCGCTCGAGGATTCATCGCCCTTGTCGACAAGTTATCAAATGACCATGCAAGACTCGACACAAACTGACGTCTCACACAGTCATTCCTCTACCAAAACCAAGACTTCTATCCTTGAGACCCCTCGACGACCCACGGTCGTGAGCATTTCCTTCCTTGTTACCCTATTATTTGGTTCAACTCATGAATGCCTTTTGATATCCCTTTCTCAAAACTCACTTTGAATCACTTATAGTCCTTGCCTTAAACACTAAGTTCGTGCATAGTGCCTTAAGCCAATCGTGCTCTGCGCGACACTCCTGCCCAAGTCGACGGGCCTTAAGATCGTGGGACTACTTAACTTGGACGAACCGCGGAAGAGCGAGATGGTACTTGTAATGTCTTAGGTCGACCGGCATAACTTTGCCTAACTTAACTTCGCAACAACTTAACGAGCAAAGGCTGCGTCAAGCTTTGCCTTAACGGATCGTGCCGTGCACGCATCCGACTTGAACGACCAAGTCACTCGGGTACCTAGACTTAGGTCACAAGCCGCTCAACGCAACTTAACTCATAGGCAAGCCAAGGCTATGCCAATCCTTGGACGACGGGACCGTGTATGCTTTATGAAGCATTCATGCGGGCGACGCCTATGACTTAGGCTACGTTCATACTTCGCCTACTCAACCAACTTTCCTTCTCCTAAGCCACGGAACGAAGGATCGAGTGTCATTTTCAAAGCACGTCGTGCACCAACTCTAAGCCGACCGTTGGACCTTTCTATATTCTAACTCAATTCAACCCGTCGGGATTATTCCCTTTAGCTATGTGGATTCGTCACTTTTATTATCAAGCCTACTTGTGCAAGTTGAAAACATACGATTTATTATGTGAAGGCCAAGATGAGACAAGTTCACCGAAACTGCCCCACCTGAGCGAACGGTCGCCTTGACCGAGCGATGTCTTCATGCAGCCGTTGTAAGGCTAAGGCCGAACGCCGTCGGCGTTTCGATTTCCTCCGATTGACTGAGCGGGACGGGGCACTACATCATACACCACTCAGAAAAAGTTTCGTCCTCGAAACTAACTGAGTACGCTTACTTATTGACTTATCACTTTACTCAACATTCAAGACTCTCGCACAAACTACGCCTATGCGTTTTCTCAATCCGAGCCACGCTCGTACTACCCACAATCCTTTCTTCAAAACTTATGATCTCAAAATCCTCGATACTTTCCCGTTCCTCAAGTCTCACTTGAATTCCACGTATCACTTAGTATGGATCGAGCACATATCTTAGGCGTCCCCAAAATACATGCATTTCAACCAAGCCTCGTGATAGCGAATCCCGCCATCACCACTCGAGTCGGATCGTGCATGCATTCAAGCATCCTTGATATACATGCATGTCAACCGAGCCTCATGAGTGGTACCTTCACCATTCCTATCGCTCCGCACCGGAACGTCTGCCTAACCGCTAGGCTATGTCTTTCCGTCAGTATTAGAATCATAGTTCCCAAACAAGGATATCAACACTGACCCCAACCTAAGGTCAAACCAAGTTGATAGTATGGGTTTTCTACCCAAGCTCGTATCACTCCAATTTCTAAACATCGAGCATCGATTTCCTACGTACATCCCAATATTTCGTCGTACGGGGTCCGAGTCGTTCAGCAAGGCCATTCTACGACAACTCACGTTCAACCAATTTCACGGCGTATCAAAATTGCTCATTCAATAAGTCATCGTGTATAGTCTATCCCTTCAAACACGTTCGATATAGTTCACCTATCAATCCTTCTCAATTCAAGCACGCTATGACAAAATCTATCGCTAAACCATAATTCACATTTTATATTCCCTAAGCCATTCATCCCAATTCACGTATTCGATCATGAGGTCGTCTAGCTTAACAATATGTTGCGCCCCGATCTCACACGATTCAGATTATCTACGGTGGGCATGAATCACCATGCACGCTCCCGCGGGATAGTCATCCTCATCGGGACGTAACTCTTGTTTTGTGTCTAGACAAATTCATTCTCGATGCGCGGATTGGACCTACTCAATCCTTAAGTTTATTTCATTCATTAATCGCAAGTCCTAACATCCATAATTATTTCCTTCGCATCAAACCGACAAGTCGAGACAATCAACGTTGTCGCGTCCTGATTTTTCGAGTTCGATCATTCCTGCGACATGAATCACCATGTCAGCGCTCACGCGGAACGATCGCCCCAAATCCGATGTAATACATGTGCGAGGCTAGAGTTGCGCTCGCACAAGACAAGATTGTCGACGTTGTGGCTATCAACGTAACCATCAATACATGATCGTTTTCATCCATCTCAATAAAAATCCTAAGTATAGCATCCAACCGAACAATAACACTTGCACGATCGTCGTTCGCCGAGTCAGAGTACCCCCGAGTTATCGTATATCGATCTTTGATACGCTTTAATACCATCGACGATATGCATAACCTGACGATTTTTCTTTGCAACCAATTTCGAGTCGTACGAATGATGCTATCATCCGACTGGATAATCTCCTCGCCATTCCAATTCAAGTTCAATCATTATCCCTCCTATCATTCACAACATCAATTTTCTTTCAAATCCAAATTCACGTATTGTTCATCCGTCTATCTTAAGTCATCGACCAACATTTTTCCTCAATTCGCATCATTCCTTGCTAACTCAATCATCGAGCAACATTCATTCCAATCCTCCGAGTCATTCGCGTAACTTCAAAATTTAACTTTTTCATGTACGCTATCTCCACATCGTGCTATCTTTCATATACAATCCGTATCAATTTCCTCGATCAAGTCATCCATTCGTGTCCCCTAACTTTTTCCTCGATTCGTTTTCATCTACTCAATCATATTCGCATTTTATACTCGCACCATCCTCAATCCCGTGCACGTTCCGTGCGCGTCAATTTCTAAGTTGTTCGAATCCACTTATCAAACTTCCAAACAACGACTCATTCAATCGCACCTGATCTAAGGCTTTGCATATGTGCGACGCTTGCTGATAGACTCACCGACACCCCGAATCCTCAATCGATCGATCGACATTCCTGAGACTATCGCATACACCACTCAGGAATGAAGTCATTCAACAAATCCTCAAAACTATCATTCGATTCACAATCTACTTCTTCGAATTTCCGTCCGAACGATTCCTTAAATTTCAAGCACGCTCACCTTATATCGTACCGACGATAACATCGTCGTTCGATAGCACCCCTATCGATAGTCATCTCATTTACGCAATCAAGTTCCACTCATTCTAGCTCGAAGCATTACGAATCCCGCACTCGACTTTGCTAAGGTCGACGCAATCCTTGGTGTATATGCCCAGCCCGACTTAGCCAACCGTGCTTACGCAACCATCTTTTGTTTTATCGAAAACTATTCTCCTATATTTTACAAAATAGATAGACTTATTGTATGGACATCCCGTAGGACATTTGAGAGAGAGCGCACCAACGATATCAATATGCGGAAGCAACATTCAGAGTTCGTGGTAACAACGAAGTAAAAGAATTCAATCGATAGTGCAAGGACGTAAAGCCGTGCACTGATACCATTATGTCACGTCCCGCTCCCGTAGGAGCGATCGTCCTCGCTAAGGCGTGATGCCGCACGAGCCTAGATTGCGCTCGTGCAAGGCGGGTTCCATAACAGCCGATTTCAGCAGCTGCGATGGGGTCATCGCACAGAAGTCCCAAGCAGAGACATTGAATAATAGCAGCGGAATTTAGAACAAAATACAAGTTATACAAAGAAGCTCTTTATTGATATTGAAACAACGGTTACATCGGGGGCGCAAGGCCAAGATTACAAGTCTCTCAAGCTCACTCATCTCATATTACAAGTCACTCAGCTCTCTCTCATCTCTCAATACAAGTCTTGAGTCCAGCAGAAGCTTCGGAAGGCGACGTCCATACATTATGTCCCGTATAAGTCTTCAATCCATGCGGTCGCACGCTTCGAATCGCCAAGGAACTTCGTGCCTCGACGCATCCAAGCGAGCTCCGTTCCACGAGCTTCTACCTATGCCTGCACATGTAAACTATGTGGGTGTCAGTACTCAACTGTTCTGGTGGAATGAGCTCCTCGCCCACCCATACAAACCCGACACGTTTGATTTACTTTTGTGCAACTTAGTCCCTTTATGATTGTCTTTCTACTCTTGCCTTAGGATCAGTTTTAGGACCGACGCCTTGGCCTATTCCGTGTCTCTAGACCATCTCGTGCTTGCAACGACAACGTTAACTCATACCTTGCCTCAAGACCCTTCTCGTGCCAACAACGTTAACCTATCGAGTCGTGTTTGCCTTACGGCTTAAAATCAGAGACGCAACTACGCGATGAGGCTCCATTTCTGTGTGACCGTGCTTCAAATCCTTTGTGCCGTGCCTCGTATCTATGTACGACTCAACCATATCGCCGCCTCGCGGCCCTTGCTACTTTGATCACCAACTGACCCAAATCAAGACTTGTGCATCTTAGTGTCACTCAAACAACTTTGCCTTGCGGCGGTTTCCTGACTTAAACTCGACCAACTCAACCATAACCATGCAACTTATATGCCGACAACATAAGACTCGACGCCACATCTCGTGCTGAAGTACGACGCCTATGTTGAAACCCAATCTTAGGCCCAAACTTTGTGTTCTAACTGTATATCTTTAACTCAACTCAATCCAAAGACATACATGCGGATAGCCGCTATTTGCCGACATCTATATGAACTTGGTCACTAGCATCACAAGCTATACCTTGACGTATAGTTTTGTTAATCGGGATCCTTTCGACGCAAGTAGCTAGCCCCGTCGCAAGTCCCCGCTTAACCTGTGCCAAAACCTTACGCACGACTATACCCTGTTTCCTCCTAGGCCGAGTCGGTCCCTTGGCCAAAGGTTGCCGCTCGAGGATTCATCGTCCTTGTCGACAAGTTGTCAAATGACCATGCAAGACTCGACATAAACTGACGTCTCATACAGTCATTCCTCTACCAAAACCAAGACTTCTATCCTTGAGACCCCTCGACGACCCACGGTCGCGAGCATTCCTTCCTTGAGACCCCTCGACGACCCACGGTCGCGAGCATTTCCTTCCTTGTTATCCTATCATTTGGTTCAACTCATGAATGCCTATTTGATATCCCTTTCTCAAAACTCACTTTGAATCACTTATAGTCCTTGTCTTAAACACTAAGTCCGTGCATCGTGCCTTAAGCCAATCGTGCTCTGCGCGACACTCCTGCCCAAGTCGACGGGCCTTAAGATCGTAGGACTACTTAACTTGGACGAACTGCGGAAGAGAAGGACGGTACTTGTAATGTCTTAGGTCGACCGGCATAACTTTGCCTAACTTAACTTCGCAACAACTTAACGAGCAAAGGCTGCGTCAAGCTTTGCCTTAACGGATCGTGCCGTACACGCATCCGACTTGAACGACCAAGTCACTCGGGTGCCTAGACTTAGGTCACAAGCCGCTCAACGCAATTTAACTCATGGGCAAGCCAAGGCTATGCCAAGCCTTGGACGACGGGACCGTGCATGCTTTATGAAGCATTCATGCGGACGACGCCTATGACTTAGGCTACGTTCATACTTCGCCTACTCAACCAACTTTCCTTCTCCCAAGCCACGAGACGAAGGATCGAGTGTCATTTTCAAAGCACGTCGTGCACCAACTCTAAGCCGACCGTTGGACCTTTCCATATTCTAACTCAATTCAACCCGTCGGGATTATTCCCTTTAGCTATGTGGATTCGTCACTTTTATTATCAAGCCTACTTGTGCAAGTTAAAAATATGCGATTTATTATGTGAAGGCTAAGATGAGGCAAGTTCACCGAAACTACCCCACCTGAGCGAGCAGTCGCCTTGACCGAGCGATATCTTCATACAGCCGTTGCAAGGCTAAGGCCGAACGCCGTCGGCGTTTTGATTTCCTCCGATTGACTGAGCGGGACGGGGCACTACAATAACCACGTGATTAAAATGACTAAAGGCCAAGAATGATCTGGTTATAACATGTAACTCTCATACAATGGAATATGCCTCAAGGCATACAACTCAAGAATCGAGACAGTACAATGATGTTCCATACAGTATGTCATGTATATATAAAGCAAATATTTTTGGCCGCAACGCTTCAAGCTCCAACCAGGCACCAAACGTCTCAGTACTTCCAAGCAAACTCCATCCTGCACAAATCTGATAGGGTGTCATAAGAGTACTGGCGAGTGGCATCCAGTCCACTCAATTAAAACCTACATGTTCATTTACAGAGTGTATGTAATACTTGTGGTCTTTCTAATATTAAGAATGTGTCACGCAACAAAGTTGAACTTACCTAATACTTACCATCCTTCCATGCTCAGGTAAAACAAATATTATGGATAAAACATAATATAAGTACATGATATCCACCTAAAACCATATAAAAGGGGGTTATGTGTCCCTTTATAAGTCACTCGTTAACCATCATAAAAATATAATCGTGTTTGTGTCTGTTTCACATCCAATACTAGGCATGCAAGCAGATAATGTTAGCATGCAGTCTAACTATATGAATGTCATTGGCGACATGCAATCGTGGATCGTAGCTTGGTTAGAAGACGATCCTTTCAAGTGCTGGTAGCACGTCCCACTGAAAGTGTTCGATTTATCAGTACTGGTACGACAACACATGTTACTCGTGCTAGTACATTGGCACTGTTCTTCCTAAGACAACACTATCTCGATGTCCCGATGATTCATTCGATAAACTAAAACCTTGTGCACAAGTTGTCCATGACCATGCAAATGTGTAAATATCGACACAAATGTATGGTATATCTCTGAAAGTAAATATCCAACACCAGTCTACTGTATCGCCATACTTCCTGAGGCTTTTCTTACCTCATTCTTACCATATATGCGCAGTTCCCATTACATGGACACTGCCTTTGCGACCCAAGGTCCAAACCTTTCTAGATTACTATCTATGAAATACAATTTGATAGCCTTCTTAGTCCAAAGTAACAATACTACCTTCTAAATGATAACACTCTACAGTATTGGATCCAAAGATAAGAGACTGCACTAGTTTGAAAATAAAAACTATAGCGGCAAGTTAAGATAGTCCAGGTGATAAAATAAAGACAAGTCTACTTTGTCACGACCCGATCCCAAGATTCTGGGTTCAGTCGGATCATGTCCAGCCTGTATCGTTGTGAGACAGTGGTTGTCACATCCCGATTCAAAAAATCGTTCGTCCTCACTTTGATTCATGACGAATCGTTCGTCCTCGCTTAGGCGTGATGCCGTACAAGTCTGATATTGCACTTGTACAAGGCAAGGACAGTACATAATTGATAATCTTCAAATAGGAACACATCGTAGCGGCAGAAGTAAACAAATTGAAGATAATGGTGACGTTCTTACTTATTGAATAGAATACATTATTGATTTATAGCAGCGAAAATAAGCAGATAACTTGAAGTCGTACAGATATATGTAGAAGTAAGTTGTCTTTATTGATAATTGAAATAGAGTACAAGACTTGCAATTGAATACAAAGTTTACAACACCTTCCATATTACATTGACAGCCAACTAAACTCATGCCATAAGGCTTTACATTTCATACTCGATACATTGAATTACAACTCGATATACCGACTTGGCTTACAACTCACTGGCACAACAGATTTACGATGTTCCACCCGTTAGGCCCTTTATAGACAGAAGACATCATCTTTAACAAGGAGATCTTCTGCATGCCCAACAAATCTTCGATGCCACGGGACCGATCAAGCCAATCATCGTGTACCGAACTTTCCAAGCATGAAGCTTCAAAACTACACTATTACTTCAAAACTACACTATTAACGAAGTTTGAAGCTTCAGAAATAGTCCAAACGAAACTATATATTTTTTCGCAAATGACCTCTAGCCTAGTGGTTAAGAGAGATGATGTGGCCCGAGTGGTCAGAAGTTCGAATTCTAATGAGAACGATTCCAGAAATAATTTACCCATAATCACTGTTATTTGTCCATCGACAAAAAATAGTTCCAATATTTATGCGGACGATATTTTCTTCAGTAAACACATCCTTTTTTAGCACTGGTTGAAGATGATAAAAAATACAAGGAGAGAATACCGTATAGAATGCCGGTGGCTTCGAAGGGTATATTACGGATGTGTACGGGAGGATGGCAAGGATAAAGAGACAGCTAGCACAAGAATTATGGAATAGATGTTTGGAAGAAAATAGTACAACTAATAAAAACATGATGAGAAATAATTCCCAAAACTATGAACTTAAAAGGATTTATGGAAACCTAGTAAACGGTAAACGGTGGACTAACAAAGATAAAATAAAAACACCCGACAAAGTATAAAGGTATTTCTGAAACCGGTGTTTGGAAAAAAGTAGAATTTGATTGAGTTATGCCTTCAAACTCTAAATAAAGATCTACATTGTATTTGGTATTTATTGAAGTTAGAACAAAATTTTATTTCTAACCCAAAAATACCATCAAGACAAGAGTTAGCTAATTTCCAAAATAAATAAATTTTATTAATTAAACTTCTTCTTCTGTTTTTTTCCAAAACTCGAAATAAGAAATGAGAACGATGTTATTAAACGCATCCATATTTTCATCCTCTTTATATCCTCCTTATTTAGCAGCTTTGACCAACTTTACTTTTTTTCAAAAATTAAATTATTAGTTTACCCCACAAATTAGAATTTTCTTTGAAAAAAACTAAATCTATATCTAAATTTTGATTTTTTAACTTTTGATTAAATACAAAATTGAAAAATAAAATAAAAAATAAAGCTATATTAAAAAAAATGTTTTTTAACCTTGAACATGATCTAGGAAATTTATTGTCTATGGCTAAGGCTATGATTTTCTATATCGAACTCGAAAGACGGCTTTGTAAGAAGCTTGCACGTTTGTAGATCTTTCATTCCATCTTCACTTTTTTTTTCTTTGAGCTTGTTCTGGATTTAATGTAAACCCTAATCGTCTTAGTTCGTTCCGTTTCTTTGCTCCTTTATTTCTTCACTCGTTATCATTTTTTCTCCAAATTTTGACTTACTATGATAATAATAATAATAATATTTAATTAATTTAAGAAAATAAGAAATATATGGATGAAGAGAAACAGGGTCGACCCTGAGGTGACCGAGGTAAAATTTTTAAAATGGACCCTCATACATAATGTAATAAAAAGTGTAAATATAATCAAAAACTTGTTGCTACTAATATTTGAACCAAGGACCTCTAAAGTACAAATTTAATATATTATAACAGAAAATTTGATGTAAAGTAACAAACTTGTATAAAATTACAATGGAAGTAACATGTTTGGAAGAATTTGGAAAACATGACTTTTCCGACAGACGAAGTGGCAAGTCCAAATTCCGCCAGTCAGACTGTCGGAAATCACTCATTTCCGATTTTTGTTGCATTTTTTTATATTCTTTCAAGCAGGAGTGGAGCTTGGGTGGTTTTGGGTAGGTTTTTTAAGTTGGTTTTTTTAGTCGGTTTTTTAACATGCTATTTCAATTACAACGGCTACTTCAACGACTATATTTTTACTCCAACGACTACTTTCTTTTACAATGGCTCTTTTATTTTATTGTTATAAATGGTAGTCTATTTTTTTTCCCATCTCAGAATTTTCAATATCTCTCTCCATCTCAAATTACTATTCCGAACAAGTAGAAAGCTCTCTTTGTGATTCTTTCACCTACCAGCATAGATCAAAGTGTAACACTTTTATGCTCGCGTAGAGGCATCCTTAATGGGTTAGCTTACGAAGGAGGTTTAACTGAAGTTCTTATAATAGATCGAAATATTATGTTTAGTAGTTTATGTAATTTAATGGACGAACAATTTTCTATCGATTTTGATGAATTTATATTAGTACATATTTTTGCTTCTAATTCTATAAATTTAAAAGTGATCAAGCATGGACATTTATTCTTCAAATTAATGTACAATCACCGTATATTAGTATTTTTGTTACTCCTGCACCACCTCATATAAGTAGTAGACGTGCTCTTAATAATGAAACTACTAATGTTTGTCCTGGTCCTAGTTCTTCTCACCAAGTTATTTTTGCCAGTAAAGAAGAAAATATAGTAGATGAAGGTAATGACAACGATGACAATAATGATGATTTAGTTGAAAATGTAGATGATGAATTTGATAATAATGATGGTAATGTTGATACTCCTAAATTATTTGTTGGAAGACAATTTGAAAATCGTATTAAATTTAGAAGTTTAATTAGTGACATAGCAATTAAGCATAATTTTACTTGTTCGGCTACTTCTAAAAATGCTCATAAGATTATATATAAATGTAACGTATCTAGTTCTAATTGGAGAGTATACGCTAAATCTATTGGTAATAGCGAGACATTTGTTATTACTACGTTAGAAAATCAACATTGTTGCTTATGTGGACTTACAACAGGTAGTCATCCATTAGCCACTACTGTATGGATTAAAAATAAAATATTTAATAAAATTAGAGATGACCAATCGTATAGTCTATCGCATGTTGTCAAGGATATATATAGAGAACATCGAATACGTATCAAATATTCAAAAGCTTGGAAAGCTAGAAAAATTGCTTTATCTGAAATAAATGGTAGTTATATCGATGCTTACGGTAGTCTTGAACGATATGCTTCTACAATTATCGAGACAAATCCAGGTAGCAGATGTTTTATAAAGACTAATGAACACAATAGTTTTGAAAGAATTTTTATATGTTTCAAGGCATACACTGATGGATTTTTAAAGGGATGTCTACCTGTGATTAATACTGATACTACTTTTCTTTCATCTAGATATCAGGGTATCTTATTTATTGCTTGTGCTCATGATCCTAACTATCAGTTATATCCAATTGCTTATGCTGTTGCCGAAAGTGAAAGCAGTGATTCTTGGAGCTGGTTTTTAGGTTGGTTTAGAACATCTTTTGATCAGTATTTTGATGCATGGAATAGAATTTCTTTTATTTCTGATAAGCAAAAAGGATTAATAAATGCTATGCGTGCTACTTTTCCAGAATCGTCTCATTTTTTTACATTCAGCATTTTAAACAAAATTTGAAATCAGTAGACAGATTGAAACATTTTCGATGTAGATTAGATTCTCTTGCAAGATGTTATAATGAAACAGATGCGAACTATTGTTTTGAAAGAATTAAAGTTGAAAATTTGGATGTTTATAAATGGATCATTGGAGTAGAAGGGGATGAAACATGTGTTCTAGCACACTGGATAACAGCTTATGCAGCTTGTCCTAGATTAGATATTAACACTTCCAACCTTGCTGAATGCTTCAATAACTGGATAAAAAAATTGCGTGATAAACCAATAACAACATTACTTGATGGTGTCGCCAAAATTATAACACTTCAGGACAAAAATCGAAAGTATGCTGAAGCTCTTGAAACAGCTTATTGTCCGAAAATGTTAAAAACTATGGCACGTATCAATAGAGAACAACAATACTTGCAAGTACTGAGTATTGATAGTTATATATTTGAAATAGCAGCTTGAAACACATAGAACATATGTTGTTCGCCTAGAAGAAAAATATTGTTCATGTTTAAGGTGGTATCATACTTGTCTTCCATGTGTACATGCATGTTTTGCGTGTAATTTTGCCAATATTAATATTGAAAGTTATTATCCTGCTGTTTTTTCTAAAGAAGCATTAAGAAGCGTATACGAGTCGCACTTGGAGCCAATTCCAGTTCCCTACACTCTTCAAACACTACACCAAAACAACTGTATTGTAACAGCCTAAACATGCAAAAATTAATTCTAACGGATAAATTCCGTGAGTATATAGGCGTGGGTAATATTACTAACTGTATTTCTAACGGATCTTATCCATTAGTATTTATACTATTCTAACGGCTATAGCCGTTAGTGATTATTTTTCTAACAGGTTTATAAAAGTATATAGAATTGAATACTTACGGGCTAAGTCGTTAGGATATTGAAAAAAACTGAAAAAAAAATAATTTTAGAATTGAATACTAACGGAAAGGGCATTAGTATATCTAAAAAAAGGGGGGAAAATTAGTTTTTGAATTGAATACCAAATAGACTGATATAGGCATATCGAACATGACAAAGACAATTGTACAATACACAAGTATCTCATTGTGGTAGACCAAAAGGATGAACATGCATCCTAATATGAGCCAACTGTAGATTTTATTTATGATAACAAAAACGTTCATTGATGGATTTCTCACATAGATAAGGATTTAATACAAAAATGTGTTATCCTCTCAGAACAGAAAACAAAACTCAGTATTAATTGACAATAGAGTATCACATTAAAATAGAATTACGACAAAATAGTTCTTTATCCGTGTGCAAACTTGCAGCTTTTCCAATACTTTGGCCTTGGGATTCAATAAATCATCCGGCTCATCTGGATATCCAGGAAAAGTAACTCGTGATATATATAAATCATCTGACTACAATGCTGACGGGTCAACCAATTCAACCTGAAAATGTTCATATATAATTGAGGCCAATTCCTGGATTTCAAATTCCTAGAATTTCAGATCCTGGAATTAAAGTCCTAGAATTCTAAAAAAAAAAAATGAAACATGTTGCTTATTTCCATTAAAAGAAATTTCAAGTACTTATCAGAATAGATGGGACTATGATAATAAAAATGAAGTGGAATAACATACTTTGATGTGGTCATCATTTGATGCAGCCAATACCATTGCATGTGACTTAATACCCTGCACGGTTGCTTGTTTCAGATTACAAAGAACACAAACTCTTCGATTCTGCAAAATCGTTATTTCCATTCTAGTCAGGAATCAAATGGAGGAATACATGCAAAATTTATCAAGGAGACATTTTGTGGCATGAGGGAAGGTACCTGCATTTCCTCAATTGGAACATATTTGACAAGACCACTCTCGACCACTTTGGCAAGGATAGTAAACAAAAAAGAAGAAGCATTTACAGCAAAGGGAACAATAATACAGTGTGCATGTGGATTGATGGAGCAAGTAGAGATGTACTTAATAAGTTGACACCATAGGGACATGTATCATTGCATCCACCTTTAGTTGTCTAATAAAAATAGGCTTTGGAAAGTTGCTTCTCTCCAGCAGCTCTCCCGAAGAACGATAGAGGGGGCATTCTGATCATTAAAAGCACAGTACATTCAAGTATCCCTTAATCTCATTAGAACTCCATCAACTCTGAGCTGTGACGATAGTTTTGTTAAAGGCTCGAATCGCAGCAAGTAAAAATAGTGAAAGCTTATAATGATCTCGAAAAAGCCATAAATAATAATTAGAGGATAAGTGCTTGGCTCAACGATGCTGGATTAAGCATCGTCTTAAAAAGTAATAAAGATGAGAAGAATCGAACACAAGTAAAACTATATATTAAATAAGAAAGGTTCAATAAAACATTCGAGAGTGTGTGTGTTTCAAATTAACTCACCCAATAACGAAGTAGAAGAAACTAACCACTTGGCATTACTCTCTGCAATTTTACACACATGCAATTATCTCATCTATAATATTTTACTTCTAATGTTCAAAGGAAGGCGGAATAAGAAATGTTCAAAGGAAGACGAAATAAGAAAGGTTCAAATGAAAGCAAAGAAATTTACCACTTTTACTATTAATAATGGAACTCCATTATCAGCCAACTCATCTTCGTACAGAATCACCTAGACAAAGATAACAGTAGTTGAACTCAGTCCTAAATTAGGTGGGGGAGTTTCTCCTCTATATAAACTATGTCGAGAATCACCTCATCATAGAAAAGTATTGGTTCTTTCGATGATAGAACAGCTAGATCAATTCTATCATCGCAATCCTCCCAACAAACATTGGAACATTCATTCTCAGTGGTAATCTGCATTCTAGTAGGCGTCAAAGACAATCTTGGGAACATTATCTCTAATCAAATTTACTTATGCTACAAAAGCATAAACATAAAATAATTCAGTGTATTTTGCTCTATATTACTAGCAAAATATATATCATTTAACAATATAAATCATTAACTAAAACATTATCTGAGAAGTCACTCTTGATAAAGTTAGTACTCATGTGTAAATCATTAACTAGATCATACAAAGGCCAAAATAACCTGTTATATCCACCATCAGTTCAAAGTTTCCAGCATATGGCTCAAGAAGAGCTTCAGCTGTACTCTAGTGTAAAGTGGTTGCAAACCTGAATCAAAAGGTCAAATGGCTCTGAAACAAACAGGAGATTGATGTACTCATCTACTATCAGAACCTCTTATCTAAGGAAAAAAGAGAGAGCATGCAATCAAAGCATCAGCTGCTACAAAGAAAGAAATGGTTATTCTCATAACCAACAACAGTCTTACTTTTACACCATCTTCATAGAACATCAATGTTTTTAACAATGTATCAGAGCTAATAAAGAGAGAAACTCACCGGTAGATGCTCGAAAGTTTATGGGTTCGATTTCGATAACGATACTAGCAAGCTTTCGACTGTCATTTCCAAACTCACTGGTAGATGCTCGAAAGTATAAATTCAGCAACATCACGTATAGTATAAAGCAATAAAAAATAATCAAAAATGGCCAAAAATAATGACCATATGTGCAAGTTCAAAAAAATTGTACTTACACTGAGACGATGCCAAACACAATTACAGGTTCTCAAAAAAATTCACTATTGTTTATTTGTCTCTCATATGAGATATATGGTCTAGAAATATGTACATGCCATCTATCTGAATGTCCAGTACTGCATTTGACGACAATTTTTTTTTTTTTTTGGAAATTAACATGTTATACATAGCATTGCAAATCTCCATGATAGATATGTAACATAGTAGTTGCTGGAACATTAGATATGTAACATAGTAGTTGCAGGTTCGATTATTTTTCATTGCTTTAGTTTAACACCGCAGTTGCTGGAACATTAGATATGCAGAAATAAAGATATTTATAGAAAAGTTGTAAAACAACAAGCAATCCTTAATATCATCTGTACTATAGGATATCCTTAAAACAACAAGCAAATGCTGATAGTAAAATATACAATGAGTGGATGTAATCTGGGTTTGCAGGGGGTATGTATCATGTGAGTTAATGGGGGTATGTATCCTGAGACTGTGCAAGGATACTGCAACGGAGCAGAGAGTGTAAGGGAGTTCTGGTTACTGTTTGTACTTTGTATACCATCATAATCTGTTCCCGCATACATTATCTAACTTGTGTATGAGTAGTCCCCTTCAAATCCTAGTATAATGACATAACAATTTTCCTCTTGAATAGATATTTGACTTTGGTAATGGAATTTAGAACAATATTCAGTATTTTCTTTTTAACCTTATCTCTCATAAGTCTCACATTAGAACACAAGGTTATACCACCTGCATTGTGCCTCAATAATTCCTTGTACTAACGCTTGCTTATTTCTATCATTATTAGGGTGGGATAAAAAGGTGGGGATTCAAAGGAATGCCAGCATCACATGGTTCTTCGCTGTCACATAAAAGTATTGGTTCTACCTAATTAATTTAAAGCTTAGATAGTAGCAAATGCACAACAGAACATAAGCACAAAATATTTCCCAGTAGAATATTCAATCGTAAAAAATCATACCTACAATGTCATAAGAGATTAAATACAGAAGTCACCATAGATATACTGATATGATGATTAAAAATCACTACAATGTCATAAGAGATTAAATACAGAAGTCACCGTAGATATACTGATATGATGATTAAAAATCAATTGACACGTTATTTGTCATGAAACATGTTTGGCTATGCAGTTTGTAGTACATACACAATTCATATCTATGTAGGTTATACCTTTCCAGGAGCATCTCTTTGGCCAGTAGATCGAACCAATACTTCTATGTGACAGCGAAGCACCATGTGATGCAGACATTCCTTTGAATCCCCACCTTTTCATCCCACCCTAATAATGACATAAATAAGCAAGCGTTAGTACAAGGAATTATTGAGGCACAATCCAGGTGGTATAACCTTGTGTTTTAATGTGAGACTTATGAGTGATAAGGTTAAAAAGAAAATACTGAATATTGTTCTAAATTCCATCACCAAAGTCAAATATCTATTCAAGAGGAAAATTGCTATGTCATTATACTAGGATTTGAAGAGGACTACTCATACACAAGCTAGATAATGTATGCGGGAACTGATTATGATGGACAATGAGTGGATGTAATCTGGGTTTGCAGGGGGTTCTGGTTACTACGCAATACAAATGTCCAAGTACGCAAAGTTATGACACATACAGATGTAAATGGAAAACCTTCTCAATGTGAAGAGAGACAACCATGATAAGGGTTCTCGACCAATCCTTTTATTATAATCAACAAGATTACGGTGCTCTGTATTCCTAGAACCACCTGACCGAAGGGTGAGGCTGAAAATTATCAACTAAAACCCACGTGAGATTACAAGAGCAATATAAACCCTGGACTTGAATTATCAACTCTACCCCCTCCTCTAGCTTAAATTTTTAGGGGAACTCTTACATCATCATCATCTTTATTATTACTCATTTTCTTGAGTACTCATTTTCTTGAGTACCTACGTTTCGCAATAACAGAAAAAATAAGGACCAACGATCACTATGGACTAATCCCATACCTCCACTGTGAGCAATAACAGAAAAATTCAGTTACTTACAAATAAGATTAAAATGTAATCAACATGGGGTAGTGCAATTTTGATAAAAAATGAATTTTGAGACAATATACTAAAAAAACCCAACTTTCTTCAATAGTGATCAGAAAAAACAAAAAAAATGTAGGGTTTCTTACTCAACATCACATATCAAAAAAAAATTGATAGAATTGACAAACCATATATACTGATATTTCCAAAAAATATGAACCCTATTAACCATAGGAAAATTTAAAAAAGAAAGAAAGGAGAAGTCACCACGAGAGAATCGGACAGCGTCGTGCCAGAATGGACGGCGTCGCCTATATGTCGGCGTAGGTGGACGGTCGCGGCAAGTGGACGACCGCCGTAGGTGGACGGCTGCCGCACGTGGACGACGACCGCTGGTGCACGACGACCGCCGTAGGTTAGGGTTTTATGAAATTTGAGGGAGAGAGAACGGATGGCTGAGGGAATTTGTGAGAGAGAGAGAGAGAATTGATTGGGGGGATATATTGTGAAATTGGAGGCAAATTTGCCGCCGAGTTTTGACTTTGCGCCAAGAATTTTCACAGGTGAAAATTTTAGGGTGAATTGAGGGAAATTTATTGGTAAGAGATGGCTTATTTTTATTAAATAATAATAAATGGTTAGAGCTAGAAAAAAAAGTGTATTTGTAATGGACTAGAGTAAATACTAACAGTTCTATAGTGTTAGTAGTTTGTAACATGTTATACCCGTTAGAAACTAAAAAAAAGGACCATTAGTAATTAGGCAATTTGGTGTAGTGAAAGTGTCATTGTTAGAGGAGAAATTGGAGTACCAGAATTACGGCGCAAAGCTGGAAGACCTAAGAAGAACCGTATCATTGCAAAGGATTTAGAGATAAGAAATCTTCGGTGTAGTAACTGTAATGGATTAGGACACAATAGAAGGAAATGTACTACCCAACCAAGAGAATTGTGGTCGGTTGTTTTTTTTTTTTTTTTTTTTTTTTTTGAGAAAGTTGTATTTTTTTTATAAAGACTAATGAACGAATACTATTAGTTTAACAACTGTTACAATGTTACATAAATTTTATCAACCTCCCCTGGCATCCCGCAAATAATTTCTACGCTCAACTTCCCTAAGATTGACCCGGCCTCTCCTATCCGCCGTATTCTCTGGAGGCACATCACGACCTTCTTCCTGTGTATCACCAGGTTGAGTAGGTATCGGCGCTGATGGAGTTGTCAGGATCTGTGTATAAGTAAGATGACAGGGGGCAAATATGTTATCCCATAGAGAAGTCTCTTGGCCACTCCATTGAGAAGTCCCTTGGGCACCCCATTTAGAGGTCCCTTGGACACCCCATTGAGAAGTCCCCTCGCCGGTCCCATCGCTAGCCTGTTGAGGCGGGACCTTGTAAGCATGTTGAGGTGGGCTATCAGGGAGCGCTTGAGGTTGCGTGACATTGTGTCTATTTCTTCGGGAACGTGCATGTCGCTGCCTAACAATGCCTATAGGATAATCATCAGGGATATGTATTGAAGGGTTCGGGGGAGCCGGATCTGCTTGGATATAATTCAAGATTTCATTTAGTTTTGTTCTTCACATTTCAGGATTTGGATTTTCGATTGCTTCCTTCATACTTGGAGCCTGAAATATAAGACATGGCCAATTATAAATAAGTACCATAAACACAAAGATTTTATTAAAGTAATTCGTACCATCACAATCATATGGTGATAAAATTCTCGCAGGCTCGAATCATCTAGAGCTCGTGGTTGGAATCGAGGCTCATCGCAAAAGTAGAATTTGTTACTTATACGAGGAGCTCCCCACCAAGTTCTATATTCATTACTTTCAAATGTTGCACCAAATCAACAAACATGAGCATATAATATTTAATTTGTCTTTAATAAAATAGGAGATCAAAACTAACCATCGTCTATATTTGCCATCGGCTGAGATAGATGTGCCACACCACGTGTCTGAAATCTAGAATTCCATCCAGGAATCATTTTTCTAGCTCTTACAGCTATACTGGCTCTACCACGATTCAAACATGGTGGATCATCTGGAATAATTTGTTTCCTCCCGAATTGTCGTAAAACACGATCAGCGGGATGAAACATGATATCTCCGTGATATATTATATAAAATTTATGGAGACTCAAGCTATGGGCTATTCTTTGCATTTCAGGACCATATTGATACTGCTCATGCGCGTAAGGTAGCCATGAAATCTATTTGATGTCAAAAAAAATAAGTAATATCACCATAATAAATTTTAAAAAAGTTAATGACTAATTAACATATTATACCTCTGTATACTTGAGCGAATCAAATTGTCCCCGATATAGGAGGCGCTCGATTGAACACAATGTGCTGGATCTACTACAAATGTAATCCATCGTAAAGCTACTAAAAATTTACCGACATTGCAATCAATACCGGTCACTGGTCTACCGATAGAAAAATGTTCGTAGATCCAGACCTATTAAAGAAAAGAATAACTTGATATAAGTCTACAAATTGTAACTTTATATAAATTGAACAATATTTTTAATACCTGTATTAAAGTCATGCATCCATTTAAATTTTTCATAACTTTATTATCTGGCAGCACGCGTACAAAATCTGATATGGAATTGTATAGATATGCCAACATTGATGCTCCCCATGCGTGACATGTAGGTGCTGTAAATTTTCCAAGAATGGTAAAAACCACAAATTTACCATATCTGATAAGTCGGGAAAGATGATTGCTTTTATTAAGCCGAGTAAGTAGGCTCTCGTGCAAGAAATAACCTAAACAGATGATGAAAAGTTGCAAAAAAATTAATAAGTGTTAAACTAACAGTATATAAGATATGACATAAATATTAACATTATCGGTTATACATACCCGATTTTCATCAACAGATATCTCTTCGTCATCATCAATACGATCTACGTGCATAAAATTGTGACGGAGCCAAGAGAACGTGACTAAGCATTTGCCTTTTACTTTCGGTGGCTCCATACCTAGATACTCCATAATTACAGTATCAGCTGAAAATGACTCATCAAATATTATAGGTTCACCCGTAATAGGTAATCCTACAATATTTGCTACATCAGATAGAGTAATAGTTATTTCTCCAACTGGTAGCTGGAATGTATTTTGTCCAGGCCACCAACGCTCCACTAGACTGAATATTAAACCTCTATCATGTCGTAGAAAAGTTATCTCGTCAATGTATTTAAATCCAAATATGACCACCATGGCCTCTTGTTCACTGGTCAAATTCCAACACCCAAAGTTGTGTTCATAACGCCATGTTCCATGCTCTCGCATTCGTATATTGTCAGGATAATCATATAACTATATGAAAATGATTAATTACTACAAAATGATCATTATTACTACAAAATAACAAAAATATACATAATAATATTTTTTAAGCTAAAATTTAGTATACCTTTCCAGAAAATATTAATTTTGAGATATGTGTATCACGTTGCTGGATAATCACATCGGTGGTGGGTCCTCCCGGAATAAATTCATCGTTTTGACGATCCATCTATTACAAATACCACATTCCAAGATAATAAACACAAAAAAAATAATCATAATCAAAATTCTTGTAAAATTTTTACCTCTCAGCTTTGTTATGCTTCTTACTCTGCTTTCCTCTTCTCTTCTCGTTCTCCTCTCTTCTGTTTCTCTTCTCCTTTCTTCTTCACTTTTCTTGGTCTTCTGGAGGAGCAACGAATGCTTCTTATACACTTAAATTCCACCTCCCCTATATTCCATCACCCCACTACCAAACGACACTATCCCACTACCCAACAATTTACACTTTCCCATACACCACTTCCAATAAACCTACCCCCCTCATCTCCTCCCATCACCCCAACCACACATAACCCAACCGGCCTCCCCCCCCCCCCCCCCCCCCCCCCCCCCCCCCCCCCCCCAACCCCAACCCCAACCATTAAGCCCACAACAAACCAACCAACCCAACCGGCCGGCTACCATTAAACCGAACATGCAAGAATTCAGCCAGTTGGACTGGCGGAATTTGGATCCAAATTTCGCCAGTTCGTCCGTCGGAAAAGTTCGTTTTTCGAAATTTTGGCAAAACTCTTACTTCCAGTGTAATTTTATACAAGTTTGTTACTTTACAGCAAATACCAAATTTTTTTTTGTTTATAATGGCACATGGTATATACTAGTTGAATTGTAGTTATATTTATGTTGGTGTTTTCTTTCGTTTGAGGCCATGGACCATCGTCCGACATGTCCTGTACCAGGACCACTCCCGAAGAGGAAGGAGGTAAAGTGAATTTTTTTTTACAAGGTAACAAAGTTAGGAAGAAACATATAGTGGATAAGAATAGGAATGCATTCAACAATACCCATAAAAAGAAGTATTGTAACTTAAATACAATTTCAGTTTACCAACAACATTATATCTTCAAACTCTATTTATCATTTTTTTTAAAAAATAGACCTAACTATATTTTATCAGCTCAAACTAGAAGGAAGCAGATCATTATCCCTATCCCCAGGGAATAAACTAACAGTGTATCATGAAGTCATGATAAACAGTATTGGTGGGGTCCAATTAATAATGTTGCATTCAATATACTGTTGTCAGAAGTGCAGTAGCGCTGGCCTTGGCGGCTTGGCCGCTGCCATGTTCCCGGCAGCCCCTCTTCCTCTTCGCTTTCCAAAATCCGGTCCATTGTCTTAAAGCTTTCCAAAATCCGGTCCAACCGTGTTCTTGAATGCATAACCGGTCAAACTTTTGGAAAGTTGTACCGTCTCGTGCATGCATGTGAGATTATTCAGTAGCTCGCTATTCAACAAACAGCAGCAGCAGCAGCAGATTGGCGGCATTCACCACCAGCTGATCATATCAGTACTGCAGCAGCAGCAGTACTCCTGTGTGCCGCTTACGTGGCCACCTACACCTACTAATGGCAAGGGCCCACGTGGGGATAGTTGGGGACAGATTAGGTCCGGTGGTCGAGGGAGGAGGGCGTCTGCCACTGCAGCTGCAGCGATTCCTTTTCGAAGATGAAACTGATAGGTTGTCCGTGGTTTATAATCGTAATGTGACAGTTGGTAATTGACCTTCTGAACTCGTAAATAGCAAGAAGAGTCAATGGATGATTGTCATGTCAGCTGATAATAAATAACGTTCGTGATTATAAATTGTGGACAAAATATTATTTTCGTTTCGAAGAAGGGGAACGTGGGGTACTCCTTCCCGAGCACTGCCGAGTCTGTCGGTCAAAAAATTGATTCAGCAAACGCTATAAATGAAAAAAAAAAAAGTTCCAACAGGACTGGATGGTGGTTGCCAATTATAAAGTTGAATTGGTTCGTTCATGTGTCCAAACCTCGGAGAAATGGTGGCTACTGACCGGCCGGCGCGAAATCTTCAGTAGCAACTGCTAGGAATTTTTTGGTCATTGCTCTCGTGCATGCAACCCCCTAGAACCTGCGTCCGGAACTGCAACGAGATACCTCTAGCCCCTCTTCGCACGCGGCCCCATGCATGCATGCACCCATGCAATACTATTGCAAATCTACGTGCCGTCGGAGTGCAATCAATCTTTGGCTTGAGTGCATTGCGGCACTTGGTTGGCCCTTTCGCAAACTTACAATCACAATGCATGTCTAGTTTTTCTGGTATTATTGGAGAAATTTGATCATGAACAAAACAATGAATGGGAGGGAGGAAGAACAATTTATTCTACTATTACAAAACAAGGGCGGAGTCAACTTGAAACGTTCTAATTTTATTTTAACACCAAAAAATATATTTATTTAATAATAAGTATATAAAATGATGTTCACATACGAAAACATATTTACTTATATAGTGTTAGTGGTCTAAGTGGGGTCTGGTGGCCTAAATATATAGTAATAATTTATTTATTGTGCGTGAATTGGAGCTCATCTTAGCTGACTAATAGCGCTGTCTTACAAAACAAAGGTAATTTAAATGAGAGACGAGCCATTATACTTGCCGAGTGTATCTTCATCGATGGAGAGAGCACCAGTGCGGATGCGAATCCAAAACATTTCTTCTCAAATCTCAATTACTGTTAGGATATGTCTATTTTCAATTTTTTGTATATCCAACACACATGATCTTCGCTGGTGAAATAGCCAATACTAAAAAACATGATAGTTTGAATATATAAATTATAGGAAGTCTAGCGCCGGTCTACAATTTTGTAACCGAATTCGAGTGACTCTTGTGGTTATCGAGAAGAGGTATAAGATCATGGCTGAGTAGCGGAAAATCAGTGTATCGAGCCATAGAGGTGTATTATTTTTTTCATTTATTTGGTGGAATTTGAAAGGTAGTAGGCCCAATATGCAATGCAACGTGCACAAAATTTCGTACGTATGCCCAAAAAAAACCTGTGTCCGCCCCTAAAGTGAGTCCTAGCCCATGAATCTACCACCCATTTCATGAGGAGAGTGGGAAAGGCATGTCCTCCCTGCGCTCTCACCTCTTCATAAACTCCTCTCCTCTCCTCTCCTCTCCATTAATTAAAGCAGGCTCTGCTGGAGTTTGCTGCGGTTGGGTCCATTGCTTGCAGAGCTTTGAATGCTCAATTTGGATCTTTAGCACCTGGCCAACCAAACTATTACTTGCATTAATATTCATACAATACTATTATGGTTAGATCTCACATCCCATCAATAATGGAATAGTTTTGTTATACTAGTGTTTGGTTAGGTATACTAATGCTATGCCTGGACCACTCTAACGTAACTGGCGTTGGTGGTTAATTAGCTAGCAGAATTAGTTTAGACCACCAGGACAATGAATGTGATTATGCGAGCACTAAGCAACTCAGATCTTCTGAAGCAAGAATTTACTATTCAATAACTACAGATTGCGACAGTTCTTATGAAAAGATAAGGCCAAGGGGGCCGGCATGAATCTGGATCTCGCAGTTCCTGCCTCCTCCCAAATTCCTCTCTTCAGCCCCTTCAATCTTCACGGATGGGTAAATCGGGTGAAGAGATCCTCATCTAAGTCTAGAATGCCTTTGACCCTTGTAGGGCTAATTAGAGTTTAGTCCATGGATTTTATATCAGTTTAGAGTTTAAGTCCTGATTTTTCCAATAAGAAAGTTTAGACCCTAGACTTTTAATATTTGTTTTAATTTTTCCATTATACATCATCTTCCATGCTTAACAATGATATATATATATATATATATATATATATATATATATATATATATATATATATATATATATAAGGGAGGTGGGATGGCACCTCACTCTCAAATGAGGGTAGCGGTGATGTGGCACCATCCCGCCCCTCCATTTTATATTTTTTAAAAACAACTTCAGCCGTTAGATTTGGTTTGATAAAGATGGAGGGCTGCCGCTAGGATTCCCTCCTATTATGGAACAAGATTTGGTTATCCGTCCTCTTCCTTCTACCTTTCTCCTCTTCCTTTTTTATCTTTTTCCCAAAAATTAGAGCTGCCGGCTGAGAGAGAGAGAGAGGCGGAAGCAGCCTCCTCTTCTTCCTCTCTCCTCTTCACTTCTCTCTCTTCAATTTCTCACTCCTATATATCTTTTAATTTTCCCAATTTTGGGTCCATATGACCCAGACTACCGCGACCGGAACCACCTTCGTCTCTTGGTCTCTTGGTCGGAGGCGGGTCATCTTCGGGGGCACTTGGCCAAGCACCCCATCAAATTCTTCTGGCGGGACGGTTGGTGGGACCTCGGCCGATGCGAGGCGGCCGCTGCGATCGTGGGCTCGGAGTGTGCCATTGCGGAGGGAGACAACCGTCTGATGTGGCTGCCGGGGCGTGAGGGACGGTTCTCTACTGCTTCGGCTTGGAGTATATCCTAACAGCTCCATCTAGGAATCCGCTGGCCTCTGTACTTTGGAACCGATGCATTCCCCTCAAGTGGACGATGCTTCCCTGGTGAATCGTCTGCGACAAGCTCCCTACTGATACTGCGGTGAGAACTTTGGGTTTCCATTTAGCTTCCAGATGCTCTTGTTGCTAGCAGCCGCAAGAGGAATCGACCACACCCCTTTTCGGAAACGGTGGCATCGCAACGGAGCTGTGGTCGTATTTCGAAGAGATTATGGAGGTGAGAAGAGAGGAATCCAACCTTATGTCCAGGCTTTGCTCTTGGTGGAGTGGCCCACTTCATAGGGCGTATAAACTGTCGGTGGTTGCGGTAGTCTGGGTCATATGGAAGAATAGGAACAAAATTAGATGCAAGCAGTGCCGCGGCCGGAACCTCTCCTTCAGCATCCCTGAACACACATAAAAATGCAACCAACAGATTGCTCACTGAACACACATAATTTGTTTCATATTTCATTAGAGCATATTGAGTTCTTGTCAATATGCATAAAAATGAGTGATGTTTAGCAAATTTTGCTTTGTCCAAATTTGCACCATTTGTCACCATAGTACTATGTACTTGGTTTGGAGTCAGATTTTTTTGCCCACCATGCTAAAGCTCAAATTTCCTTGTGGGAACCATAAATAGTGACTGGCAAATAACAAATGGCTTTTGGGTTGCTGCTTTCACTCCTCTATAGTTCAGTTCTGTCAACCACTCCAGGTGGGTATGGTCTATGTAACGTTAACAAAAAGTCAAACCATACTCTTTTTTTACAGTCTCAACACATTCAAATGAAGGGATTGGGTAACCCATGCTACAAATAACATAAACACAGAAAGAAAGAGAAAAAAAGTCATTGTTCAGTCGTCAATTGGATGGCTGAGATGGACCTATATCATGCTGAACACAAAGGGGTAAAACAAAAACTTATGTTTCTCTTAACTATTAGTTATCACCATAAAACCTTTATGCCTCTCGTTTTTGGAGTACAGCCAATACCTGCAGTCTTCTACCGACAACAAAAATATATTCTAGTTCGTTTTGACTATTTGATGTATTGCTACATGGTCATCAAACATTGTAATTTTAGTCCCATTGGAATTTTTCCGCTCAAGATGCAAAATTTGGATCTCCAGTTTGGAAGAATACCATGCGCTTTGGCATGCGAGAGAACTTTCAGGTCACCTTCTACTACATATATGGACATTAACAGACAAGAATTGATAACATCCAATTGACTTTAAATTAGCAATTGAACTTACAATTATGCCAAAAAAATCACAGGCGGTTAGCACACAATTTAGATTAACCACTCTATAATCAAAGTCACTGTCCACAAGTACATGAAACAAAAGTTTCACTTCATATAAGGTAAAGGTATGGAAAAGAAAGATAATCAGGAGCTTGATCCAATTTGATAATGTGTTTTCAGCTTCACTATCAAGCTTATAATTGTGCACCAAGACTTTGCCACCAACATTCTTTCTCCTGGCCTCCTCATGATCCACGATGCCCGTCGATGTTGTCAGCACATTGTAGCCAAACTGCACATGAAGTTGCATCAAGAATTAGCTTGTATGATCTTTAAGAACGGTTTCTAAAATTAAAACCATCTCTTTTTTTAACTAACCTGTCTTGACACCAACATCAGAAAAATGTTTTCATTTTCAATGTGCGCATACAGTAATTCAAAATTTCTGAGCTGAATCAAAATTTTGATAATGATTTTCGAATACTACTTTCAGTTAGGTTTGTCTTCAAGTTTGAAAAATCTACTTGTGATACTTCTAAACAAACATACAATTCTATAATTCCATGGCCAGCTCCCTACAACCAATGCCAGGAATATATTTTCTCAATATACTTCCAGTCTTGGAAACACTGAACATGAAGAGAAACATTTGAAGGATTTTTAAGTTTTATAGTTCCAGTAATTGAAATCACAAATACTGCTTGGTAAATGACAAACAAGAGGTCCAAAGCCATTAACCAAACCATTTACTACATTTATGAAATTAGTGAAGTACACAAAGTACGAATCCAGAGTTCTCTTATTCAACACAACACTGAAATCACTGCAAGAACCGATACTGAACTCTGGAACTGGTGTGCATACTCAGTAACTCAGTTACTTAAGCCTGCATTCCAATTATGCCTTAAAAATCAGAAAACCGCACTCATTATATCCGGTAATTAATCATGTATGAAGGTAAAAAAAACATTTCGGTGCTTAGGATGTGTCGAACTAAGCGCAAGCAACTCTTCCACCAGCATTTCTAGTGGTTTTGCTGAGCTCATGTCCACCTGAATTGGAAAATGTTGTATCAGCCTATGCGTGACCAAGATCTAATATTACAAATGTAACGAATTAGGTTCATCTGAACCCTGATTTTGTTTGCGAAAAGAAAGGCTTCTAAGTGAAACATTGAAAGGTAACTGACTAGCAAAATATCACCAATAACATTCTTGAGACCGTGAAAAAGCATATTAACTGCACCAAATTTTGAGTCTTTGCATAAGGACACTGGAATATTGGATTAAGTATAGTGATTGGTGAGCAACGAAAGTAGTTGGTAGCGACTCAAAGCTTACACAATTATGATATCAAAAGTACGGAATATTGTACCTCAATTATGATTTCAGTTACTCATCAGCTAAAAATACATAGATAGGAATATTGATATTATAACTGATATTTAAAAAAAAAAAATTCTCAAGTCAATTATTCATGGATACTGAAAAAATTACCTAGTGAGTTCTTGGAAGTGCTTGTGAACCATCCGGATCAGATTGACCACTGTATACATTATTGTTTGCCTAAAAGTTCAACATACTCTCAATTATATCATTAAAGAGAGATAAGGATAAAAAATATTGAACTTATACAATACCTTAGCTTTGCTACACCCAGTCCTGTAATGACCCTTTTTTTCACAAAACCCGCATGTTTTTCTTTTTTTTAGTAGCCTCTTCTTGAGACAATTCTAATCCGGAAGGTAATCTAGAAGGAAGTCTTGGTCGCCCTTTATGCCTCAGAAATGTCGTAGGATCACGAATATTAATTTCAGAAATTAAACTTGATGAATTTCGCGATAGGAGTGGTGCAGTAGGATCAACTCCTTCAGGAGAACTTAAGTTATCATATTCTGCTAACTTGCTTGTTAGAAACCTATCAAATTCAACAGCAAAGTTAGGCGTCTTGTATGCAACCTCCAAAGCCTTATTGCATTTGTAACGAATATCCCAATGAAGATTTCTAACTTCAGAATTTCCAACAGTAGCACCAGTGCCACCATCTCCAGATCGATGCCGAGATTCAATGGTCCAGCGCTTCAAAATATAACGATCTGGTATCTCTGAAATATGTTTCTTCCACAATATACACAGGGAATGTCTGCAAAGTAATCCAACAGATTCAAAATGTCTACAGACGCATGAAACTACAACCCCATCAGAATCATATAACACAGTCCTCCATTTACTTCTCTCTTTTGTCGCCCGTCCAACAAGATATGTAGTTACTGTCCCTTCTTTGTGCACTTTATCAGCCCAATAAATCTGGGCATCCTTCATTTCTTGTTTAAAAATAGAAAACAAGGCTCTTGTATAGCATCCACTAGCTTGCTCCTCAAGTGGCCATTCCAAAGTGAATACGGGCCTGGAGTCGATAGTTTTAAAATCTTCATCCTCCTCGGCTTTTCGATGACTTGCCAATGCCTTGTCATATTGAACGACAAACTCAGTTAACGGTGTACTTGCTTGAACATATGTATCGAAAAAAGCATTTACGCTTTCCGCTCTTTGACTCGTCCGAGTACCGGCAAGAAACTTATCATTCAAATAGCAAGGTAACCAACTAGCTCGTCGCTCCCACAACTTTGGCAACCAACTTTTTTCTCGTAGCTTGTACGTAGCCATCATCTCTTTCCAACAATCTTTGGCTTCACATATAGTGCTGCTGTTTCGCAGTCTATTGAAATACAATTCAAACTCGGATCCGTGGATAGTTTTAAGATGGACCATATGCTCTCCAATATTCTTGTCTAGATGCCAATCACAATATCGGTGTATAGTATTTGGAAAAACTCTAGCAATTGCATTCCCAATAGCTGCATCCTGATCAGTAATGATAGCTCCTGGGGCTTTACCCCCCGTACATCTAAGCCACTGCTCAAATAACTACACAAACGTCTGCTCTGTCTCATCAGCTAACAATGCACATCCGAACAAGCTAGATTGTCGATGATGATTTATACCAGTGAAAGGAGCAAATGGTAAACAGAAATTATTAGTACGATATGTCACATCAAATATAATTACATCACTAAACTTCTGGTAGGATTCTTGTGATCTTCTATCAGCCCAAAAAACACTTCTTAATGTGTAGTCATCATCTAATTCAATGCTTGAGTAAAAAGTCGGATCTTCAGCCTTTTTTTCCATAAAGTGCTTAACAATTTTAGCACAATTTTTGCCCAAATTATTTTTCCTCTCAACTCTTAGGTGATCATGGACTTGTTGTGGTGTAATCAAGTGTTGTGGGTCAGGCTCGAAGGAATTGACAACCCTTGCAATGCTTGCGTTTGATATGCCTTCGCTATGAAGCTGAGTAATTAAGTTCTTCACTACTGGTTGACGATGAACCTTTTTATGAGACCGATGCTTTACTGTTTTTGATGGAGTGGATAACTCGTGATTATTATGTTCAGGAACAAATTTTCCAATTCTCCATCTTCCTGACTTTGTGAGGTAAATCTTGATCATTGCTTTGCAATCAAAGCGAATCTCACGACGATGATCTACCTCTTCATCGACAATTGGTTTCTTCAAGACTCTCCTTTTTCCTTCCTTGCTACATACAATTAATCTGGATATGACTAAATTGGGATCAGACCTAGACCTACTAGTGGATGACCATCTAGTTCCAAATCCCATCTTCAATGCATACCCGTTATAAAAATTGTACGCATCCTTCTGTGTAGCAAACTCCATTCCTATCTTCGGCGTAATGATGTCCAAATCATCTGTATTTCCATCTCCTACACCATCTCCCAAATCAACACCATCTCCTACACAATTAAAAACAATAACGAACGAAAAAATTTTGAATATTTTTTTCTTCAACTTAAGACAACTAATTATTTTTTTCAAATTAATGTCTGTCGACTAGATTAACCAAATGAAAACAAAACCAAAAAAAATTAACCAAGCATAGCTAAATCACACCTCGCTTATATGGAGCTTCGCCGGTGATGGTGGAGAGCGGCGGCGGAGTTGAAAGCGGCAACGACATGGTGGTAACCTACAGTTATATTAACCCATAATTTCAGAATCAAAAGTTGATAAATATTAACCCCTAATTTCTTCATGCGTTCAAAATATATACATGTATAAATTTATATATCAATCTTGGCAGTCATGTCCAAAAAAGAAATCAAATATATCTATATGTGTCAAAATAATATATACATATCGAAATATATATCAAATATATCTTTATAATATCAAATATTGGAGAGGAGTTGACTCCAATGAAAATACCATACTTTGCTGCAAAAATCCCGTCCGAGCATCCAAGCAGGAGAGGAACTGAAGCAAACCCAAAAAATTGAGATTTTTTTTTCTTTTTGTCCTTTCTCCGTCCGATCTCCCTTTCGATTTTTCAAAAAAAAATGAAGAAGGAAGAGGAGTTCGGAAGAAGGAATAAGGAAGAGGAGGCTGTTTCGGAAGAAGGAATAAGGAAGAGGAGGCCGAACCACCTTCGTCTCTTGGTCTCTTGGTCGGAGGCGGATCATCTTCGGGGGCACCTGGCCAAGCACCCCATCAAATTCTTCTGGCGGGACGGTTGGTGGGACCTCGGCCGATGCGAGGCGTGAGGGAAGAGGAGGTGACTGCCGGGGCGTGAGGGAAGAGGAGTTCGGAAGAAGGAATAAGGAAGAGGAGGCTGTTTCGGAAGAAGGAATAAGGAAGAGGAGGCTTTTTTTGCGGGAAGAGGAGAAAGGGCTGTTCTCGGACGGGATTTAGATTAAACGTAAATTTTTTGGACCCCCTCCATCTTTATCAAACCAAATCTAACGGCTGAAGTTGTTTTTAAAAAAATATAAAATGGAGGGGCGGGATGGTGCCACATCACCGCTACCCTCATTTGAGAGTGAGGTGCCATCCCACCTCCCTTATTATATATATATATATATATATATATATATATATATATATATATATATATTGCAAATGACCTCTAGCCTATTGGTTAAGAGAGATACATGCGGCCCAAGTGGTCGGAAGTTCGAGCCTCAGTGGAGACGAGTTCGCCACAATTACCCATTTGCTTCAAATATATATATATATATATATATATATATATATATATATATATATATATATATATATATATATATATATATATATATATATATATTGTTGAAAACCAATAAGGGACTTTAGTCCCACATTGGAATATGTAGTATAAAGAGGAGTTGGAACCTCTATAAGTAGCAAGTAGTAGCCCATCAATAAATTCATCACATTATTCATTTCTACATGGTATCAGAGCCATAACTCATTCACCCGTCTCTCTCCACAACAAAAACAAAAAACAAAACAAAAAAATTCCCCTCCCGCTTTCGACCCCGCTGCTGCTGACCCCCCCCCCCCCCCCTCCCGTTGCTGATCCCATAGAGAGATCACCAACCCCCCTTCCCGCTGCTGCCGACCCCTCCCCTCCGCGCGCACCCCGCTGCCCCCCCCCCCCACCGGCTGCCGAATTACCCCCCACCCCACCCCCCCGTCCCCCCTCCCTCCTGCTGCTGCCAACCCCCCTTCCCCGCTATTGCCGACCCCCCTTTTTTCGTTGCTGTCGGATTCCCCCTACCCCCCCTCCGCCTCCTTGTTTTTACTTGATGTGCCGGATCCCCCTCCCTTCCCGCCTCCTTGTTTTTACTTGGTGTGCCGGATCTTCCCTACTGTTTCCTTGTTTTTACTTGGAGTGTCGGTCCCCCCCTCCTTGTTTATACTTGGAGTGCTGGAACAATCGATCAGGCAAGGTGTAAACGACCCACGTCGTTGTTCTCCTTGTTCGATGTAATGCTGTTCTAGTTGCTCGTATACCTGAGGAATATCTGTGAGGCGGCTCCTTGTTTTCTCCCCCCTCCGGTCTCAACAGTTGACTACGAAGACACAAGATATCGGGACACAAAGCAGTTAGACGACAAACGACGAAGACGATGACTTGGGATACAACAGGACCTCACACAGATTGACGACGTCATGGATGCAATCAGTAGAAAACTGACGGTACAGGAGATGCAGGCCTTGGTTGATGATATCTTGTCCAAGAGATTGACCGAGGCGACCCCACGTGTGATCCATACTGATGTGGATCCGTCACCTTACAAGATGGAAAAGTTGGAAAAGCTAGAGACGAAGTTGGAAGGAACTTCCAACTACTTGAAATGGTCGCGGCAGGCGATACGGACGCTGAAGGGACGTAGCTTGGTAGGCTATGTCAATGGCCAAACTAAGGCGCCAGTCGATCCCTCCTCAAAGGAGTTTGCTATTTGGAAGATTGTCAACAACGTAGTGACGGGGTGGTTGACAGCCTCATTGACCGACCAGGTGTCGGGCAATGTTGAGGCGATGGAGGCTGCTGCTGATATATGGCAGACTTTGAAGGATATGTACTCCAGTTTGGGCAACCCTATACGGGTCTTCTAACTGCAGGATGAACTCGATAGGGTGACCCAAGACAAACGTATCATCTCTGAGTATGCAGCCCTGATGAAGAAGTACTGGTCTGATCTGGATCACTATGATCCTCTTGGGATAGAAGATGCACGGGTTGAACCTGCATTTGCGAAGTATTTTTAGGCATTCCTGGAGTATATTTTACGGCAGCGAATGATGAAGTTTTTGAAGGAGAACAACCCGGTGTTTGAGTAGATAAGGAATATACTCCTAGCCCAACCCCAGCTTCCAAACTTAGAAGGGGCTATAGCCTCCATGGCACAAGAAGAAGCTCGGTTGAAGTTGATGCCCAACAAGGGCTACTTCCAGGGAGAGCAAGCCGCTGTTGAAAAGTCTGCTCTTGTCGCCTTCAATCCGTCTCCCTCTACGGGCGGTGTTTGTCACAACTGTGGCGACTCCGAACATTACATCAAATTTTGTCCAAAACCCCTGCGAAGTTAGTCTAGTGACCGCGGACGGGGTCGTGGAGTACATCGTTGTGGTAGAGGAGGATATGCTGGTCGAAGAAAAAAAAATTTTGAAGGACACAAAGTGAATAAGGCGGAAGAAGGGGGAGAAAAGCAACTGGCTGAAATAACCCCTCTTGAGAGGGAATTTCTCGCGAGATTACGCAGCCCGAAGTAGGGATCGGACGATAGTCTCGACCCTCATGCGGCATCATCTACCTCGGGGAATCACATCACTTGCTTTGCCAAACCAACACAGGTATACCTGCGCATGCTCTTGTATCTGACCATCAGCTAGGTTGGATTATGGACTCTGGGGCATCTCGCCATGTCACGGGGTCCCGCGGTGAGTTCTAGGACTATACTCACCTACCGGCGTCGGAGAGCATTTAGACTGCTGATGGTACCTCCAGACCTGTAATGGGTAAAGGCACTGTTGCATGCACCCATTCCCTCACTCTCACCAATGTCTTATATGCTTCGTCTTTTCCTGTCAACCTTATCTCTATTAGTGCCATTATCCTTAATCTTAACTGTACTATTTTCTTTGACATTCCTGCAGTAATTTTTCAAGAGAAGGGGACAGGACGACGAATAAGAACTGGCACATGGCATAAGGGGCTATGGTACTTGGACAGGACCGGACTGGACACAGCACTGGCAGCTCTGGTCGCAAGCGCACAACCGGACACTTCATGTCGTAGTGTAGAAGACGAATTGTTACTCCACCACCAGTGTGCCGGGCATTCTTCTTTTAAAGTTATTAGTCGAATGTATCCGTCCTTATATCAAAGGGCTAATAAAGAGAAGTTAGTTTGTAATGCATGTGAGTTGGGCAAACATACCAGAAGCTCCTATGTGAGCTCTGGAAATAAAAGTTTTGATGTTTTTTATATGATATATTCGGACGTATGGGGTCCTTGTCCTACAACAAGTATTAACGAATTTCGATGGTTCGTCACTTTTATTGACTGTTATACCCGCGTGACAAGGGTCTACCTTATGAAGAATAAAAGCGACGTCTTTGAGGCTTTTCAGGATTTTCACTGCCGGGTGATAACACAATATAGGGCTAAAATTAAGTGTTTCCGGTCTGACAATTGGACGGAGTACACAAATAAGCGGTTTGCTGAGTATTTATCCACTCATGGAATACTACATCAAACCTCATGTGCCTATACACCGGCACAAAATGGTGTGGCCAAACGGAAGAACAGACACATGTTGGAGGTCGTACAGACGATGATGCTGGCTATGAATGTCCCAAAATACTTATGGGGGTAGGCTGTATTGACGGTCTCTTATCTTATCAACCGAATGCCTTCTCAGGTATTGGACTGGAAGACACCGTTGGAGATGCTTACTGGTGCAACTACATACACTGTTCCCCCGAAAGTATTTGGGTGTGTGTGTTTTGTCCAAGATAATAGGCCAGGAGTTGGCAAACTGGATCCTAGAGCGGTTAAGTGTGTATTTATCGGGTACACAGCGACTCAGAAGGGATACGCATGTTGGAGCCCAGTTGAGCAGAAGATGTTTGTAAGCATGGACGTTACATTCAGAGAACTGAAACCATACTATGGTTCAGATGCAGGTTCAGCGTTTGGTGACACACCTAACACAGAGGGTGTTAGACGTGAGGGGGAGATAATAAGTCCAAATGTGGTAGTCAGATCGGTCCCGTGCCCGATCGTGGAAAATTGGACGAAAGGAGAAGATAGCAGTGACTCTGATACGGAGAATGAAGAAGAAGATACATATGTTACGTAAGGGAAGACAAAGGAAAAGGAGCTCTAAGTCTACAGAAGGAGACAACAGAAGTCCAGTACTGTGCCGCGCCCATTGCCTACTGTACCAAGTCCCTCGTCTACTCCTGCCCCAACTCTTGAAGATGTTGCCCCCGCACTGAATCACTCTGATTCTGATGCGAATCTCTCTGACTTGGATGGTATGATCTCTCCACCACCTATTGCTCCCTTAAGGAGATCTTCTCGCATCAATGTGGGTAAGGCTCCTAGTCATTATGATGATTATGAATATGATATTGCCAATTTCTTATCTTATTCTAACATTTTTCCGAATTATTGAGCCTTCATTGTATCGTTAGACTCTACTTCTTTGCCTAAGTGTTGGCAAGAATCAAAGAAAGATCCAAGGTGGAAAGCTGCAATGATGGAAGAACTTGGAGTACTAGAGAAAAATAAGACATGGGAGCTGGTTCTATTACCCAAAAGGAAGAAAACTATAGGATACAAATGGGTGTACACAGTGAAGGAGACTACAGAAGAAAAAGTAGAGCGGTATAAGGCGAGGTTGGTTAAAAAAGGATACACACAATCATATGACATCGACTATGATCGATGAGACGTTTGCCCCAGTAGAAAAAAGAGCACGGTTAGAACTTTGGTCTCCATTGCAGCAAACTATGGGTAAAAGCTATACCAATTAGATGTGAAGAATGCCTTTCTCCACGGAGACCTGCAAGAAGAAGTGTACATGGAGCTCCCTCCAGGATGCTACGCGACAGAATCAGATAGAGGGACGTTGCGTGAAAAAGTGTGTAAACTAAAGAAGTCGCTATACGGGCTCAAGCAATCTCCTTGAGCCTGGTTCGACAGATTCATAAAGGCTGTTACTGGCATGAGATACCATCAAATAAATGCAGATCATACAGTCTTTCTTCAGCATGCAAGAGGCCACATTACTATACTTGTTGTATATGTGGATGATATAGTAATCACAGGTGATGATGAGGTCGAGATCACTAAGCTGAAATCAAAACTCGTGAAGGAGTTTGAGGTGAAGGATTTAGGAGCGATGAGGTACTTTTTGGGTATCGAGGTGTGTGACGGCAAACAAGGAATTGTTCTCTCACAAAAAAATGTACTAGATCTGCTAAAGGAGACATGGATGCTGGGATACAAAGCAGCAGTCACACCAATTGACCAGAAGTGTAAGTTTAGAGCAGAAGCAGGAGAGCCAGTTGATCGTGAAAGGTATCAAAGACTTGTAGAAAGATTGATTTATCTGGGGCACACTCGCCCTGATATCTTATTTGCAGTAAGTGTAGTGAGTCGCTACATGCATGATCCAAGAACGGGTCATATGGAAGCAGTGTTTCAGATCTTGAGATATCTGAAAGGGACGTCAGGAAAAAGGCTATGGTTTAAGAAGAATGGATACATAGAAGTTGAGGGATACTGCGATGTAGACTGGGCGAGATGCATAGACGACAGAAGTTCTACCACGGGGTACTGTGTCTTTGTAGGAGGAAATATGATCTCATGGAGAAGCAAGAAACAGTTAGTGGTAGCACGGTCGTCAGCTGAAGCAGAATACAGAGCAATGGCTCTGGGAGTGTCAGAGTTACTGTAGGTGAAAGTACTGCTGACAGAGTTAAAGCTGGATAAGGGAGCACCCTTACATCTTCTGAGCGATAGTCAAGCTGCAATAAGTATAGCCTACAATCCAGTTCAGTACGATAGAACGAAGCACATCGAGATCGATCAGTTCTTCATCAAGAAGAAGCTAGAATAAGGGATACTGAAGATTGTCCGTATTCGCTCAGAAGAACAAGTTGCAGACTAACTGACTAAAGGTCTTAGTTCATTGAGTCTGTCAAAGCTATGTAACAAGATGGGGATGATTAATATCTATCGCCCATCTTAAGGGAGAGTGTTGAGAACCAATAAGGGACTTTAGTCCCATATTGGAATATGTAGTATGAAGAGGAGTTGGAACCTCTATAAGTAGCAAGTAGTAGCCCATCAATAGAATCACCCCATTATTGATTTCTATATATATATATTAACAATGATATATATATATATATATATATATATATATATGGAAAATTCTACAATACATCCGCTGGAAATGGATGTATCGATACATCCGAAATCTGGACCGTTGGATTTTAATCCAACGGTTCAGGTTTAATTCAGATAAAATAATACAGGAGACATCATTTAATGCTGATTTAGACTTCTGACCTGTTGGTAACTTGCTTTAGCAGGTCATTCTTCACTTTAATTTTTTTCAATAAACACCCTAAATTAACTCATATTTACTCTCTCAAAATTCCATCCAATTTAATCTGAACCTTTTTTTTTGGGTTACAGGCCATGGTAGTCGTGGTGGTGCTGGTGGTGGTGGAAAGAGAAACGGAGATGAAGAAGGAAATAAGAAACGGTTCGGATCGCGTCGAACGTCGTCGAGCACCCCTAGAACAACGAGGAGTACCAGCTGCGCCGAGAAGAATCGGTCCGCTTCGCGTCGGACGTCGTCGAGACCTCCTCGAACAAGGAGAAGTACCAGCGGCGCCGCTAAAATTTTACTGCCCATGCCATTGTCTGAAATTTTATTTTTCATTTAACAATTTAATATTTTGTTAATAAAGCTACATGTCATGGTGGTGGTGGTGAACTGAGGAAACCTACTTCTGAGGTCGGGCGGATTATTTTTTAACTTTTCTAAAGATAATATTTTCGAGGAGAATATTTTTTTGGACAAAAAATGGCCATTCTCTTTGCTTTTAACACTTAGAATGGTACATTTAGGACGGAGAATGGTACATTTAGGACGGAGAATACGGCGAATGGCCATTCTCTTTGCTTTTAATGTGGCGAATGGACGGTGAATACGGCGAATGGACGGAGAATGGCCATTCTTTTTGCTTTTAATATGGCGAACGGACGGTGAATACGGCCAATGGACGGATAATGACCTTTCTCTTTGCTTTTAATACGGCGAATGGACGGAGAATGGTACATTTAGGACGGAGAATGGACGGATAATACGGCGAATGGCCATTCTCTTTGCTTTAATACGGCGAATGGACGGTGAATACGGCGAATGGACGGAGAATGGCCATTCTTTTTGCTTTCAAGAAGGAACATGGCCTTTCTCTTTGCTTTTAATACGGCGAATGGACGGAGAATGGTACATTTAGGACGGAGAATGGTACATTAAGGAAGCCTACAAAAGCTCGTTCTCTCAAATCTCTTCTTTGTGTAAATTAAATCCAAGGAGGACACAATCCCTAATTTTAGTTATTGCTTAGCAGAGTCTGCTTAGTTGTTGTAAAGTTGTGATGTTGCTTCTGTGACACTTTTATCTTTAATCTCATGTTTTCTATGAATGTCTTCTGTTTGATTTTGATTTAGTAATCTTTCCGTATTTAGTTTTTTTGTTTCATCTAACAATTTAATATTTTTTTATAAATCTACAGGGCATGGTGGTGGTGGAAGGAGAAACGGAGATGAAGAAGAAAAGAAGTAGAAGTTCCGGTTCGCGGTGGACTTCGTCGAGTTCCTCAATCAAGCGGAATTAAACCTCTTATAGAGTTCCTTAATTGGAGTTGATCACGATAACCTTTTGTAATTTTCAAACGGATAGTAGAATCTTCCTCGAGCCCTCCTCAATCAAACGGCTAGTAGAATCTTCCTCGAGCCCTCCTTAATCAAACGGCTAGTAGATTGTTTGCTAGTCTCAAAATTTATTTGTCTTTCCATCTTCCTCACTTTTTGTACTTCTCTCTTGCTATATATACAATAGTTTTCTTATTTCATAGTACTATTATTCATTCTGAAATACATAGAATAGTTTTCTGAAATACAATAGTTTTCTTGTTCTCAAGATGTCTACTCGCGCGGGGGGAAATGTAGAAGACGTAGAAGATTGGATGCCAAATCCAAATGAAACCTTCATTCCGCGTTTGTTGCGCAAGATTGAAGAACATCTGGCGACGATTTCAGCTGATGTTGCAAAGATAAAAATTGAACAAATTAAGTTATCTCGGCGTTTGGATAAGATTGAAGAATCTCCAGCTTTGAAGCAGGCATTTTCATCTAGAGCATTTAATAATGTGAAGGTGGTTTCCGTTGAATCTTCTTCCGAAGAGGAGGACGTGGAGCTACAGTCTCGTAGTAAAGGATTGGACCGATATCTCGCATTGGAAGCTATAGAAGAAGAAGAAACTGTCTTTAGCAGTCCTTCTAAAAGAATGCGTATAAATATAAATCCGGTCACACCATCCAAAAATTTAATAAGTGGTTCAACCTCGAAGCCTAGCAATTGTACTAGTGTTTCTTCGAGATATTACGACTATATTTTTGCAGATGATAGAGATGACGAGTAAGTAATATGAGTTTTGATTTTATTCCAACAGTTTTTTTCTCCTAATTTATTCGTTTCTTTTCTTAGTGAAATAATATCATCTTGCAACAAAACCTATGTGTCTCGGTGGGAGATGAAGACCTTAGCTCCTTTAACGAGAATTACCAATGGGGTATGTATAGATAGTATATTTCTTCTTAGATGCCATCTATGTTTACTTCGATTCCATCGCTGATATTTTTAATGTTTTATTCAGATTATAAGTATTGTCTCTGCTATTCTCACCGCGGAGGAACGGAAAAGAACCTCCAATAAAGCTAAAGTATGGTTTTTACCAATAAGGATGTCGGTGAGTGAGCATTTTATTCTTCAATGCATATGCATTAACAATTTTCTCGTTTGTTTGTCCTTCTTAATGTATTAATTGATGTGAATGTAGAAAGCCACGTTACCTCCATCCGTCAAAAAGCCTTATGAAATATGGAAGAAGTATAAATACTTTCAAGATTACATGGGATCTTTAAGCACTTGTAAAGAGGTATTAATGTATTTATGTTTAATTATTAATCCTAATTTTCTAAAAATTTACTAATTTGTTTTACCTAATTATCCTGATTCAGATATACATACCCATTCATTTGGGCGAACACTATACTCTTGCAAGAGTTGTGTTTAAAAACAGGACTGTTGAAATTTGGGACTCACTTGCATCTGAAGATGATCCGATTCAAAGCAGAACAGTTATAAAAGAAATAGTAAGCTCATATTCATCAATTTTTATGAATTGGGTACAAGAATACGCATTATACTAATACATATTTGTTTTCTGGTAATTGTAGCTTTCAAATTTGGATATCTTTCTCCAAGAAGAGATTTTGAAGCTGAGAGATGCTAGGTTCAGCTTTTCTACTTTTGCAATAAAATGTCCTTCTTATGTTCCCCGCCAAGGCAATTTACTTGATTGTGGAATTTTTTTAATTGCATTCATGAAAGACCGATGTAGCCTGGACTACCGTTCTATCGATGTAAGTATGAAAATATGTCGTCAAAAACTTCAACTTTTTAGAGCAATATTTTTGATGTTATGTTTGTTATATGCAGTTTGATGCGGAAAAGGAAAGACGCATAGTTGCTGAATGGATTACAACTTCAGAGCACAATGAAGAGCTAAATAAGAAGTCCAAACTGGTTGAATATGGAAGACGATGATTTTTTTTCCTTCTTCTTTTATATTTAATGTATGGAAAACCCTAATGTATTATGTTCATTTGTTTTGTTGAGTTGTAATGACATTTTTGCCAAATGGCTTCAATTCTTTTTGATTAAGCAGAAAAGAGTCTTTTGCACTTCCATCGAATGACATTTTTGCCCTTCTAATTAATTCAAAACACCCCCGAACCCTTTTTTTAAAAAAAGAAAAGGGAAAAGAAAAACCGTTTCGGAGCTTCCTCTTCTTCCATATTCCAGTCTGTACTCAAACCTAGGTCATTCTCCTCCAAAATCTTCAAACCTTCCTCCCCATTCGCAATATTCATACCATGTCGGCATCAGCGGCAGAATCATCACCGACAGCATTACCAAATAGAGAAGATGTACCAGTTACAGAAAATCCAAAAGCGACAGACGGAGAACAACGAAAACCCTATTCTAAGAAAGTTGCAAAAAAGAAAAAGGAAAAAGTTGCTAAACAAAAAGAAGTGCAAGAAGAAGTGCAAACAGAAGGTATAACTTTGATTTTATGTTCGCAAATTCTGTATATATTTCAAGAAAAATGACATTCTCCGTCATAAAACGCATTTGAATGTTAAATTCTATTCGCCGTTTAATTTGGAACGGATAATGTCATTCTCCGTCTAACTTGAAACCGAGAATGCCGTTCCCAGTGTTAAAACCCATAAGAATGGCCATTCTCCGACCTAATTTTTGGTTTTTTTTTTTTTTTTGCAGAAAGAAAATCTGTCCGGAATAAGGATTCAAGACTTTTCCGTTCTACCTTCAAGCCAATGCTAAATCTTATGGAGGAGGTCAATCGAGATGCTGGCCGTTTACCTGAGCCAGTTATTGGTTCCTTGAAGAATACCGGTTTCTAGAATTTTGTCGAGGTTTTCTACCAAAACAGAGTCCACGTCTCCGAAATGGCCAAGGTAACGGAAGGGCTTGAGAATTTAATTGTAAGTTACACAGAAGAAGAAGATGGCGTCGGGTGCTTTGAATTGAGCACCAATGTTAAAATCGCGCCAAGCGTCAAGGATATGGCAGTCATATTCGGTCTACCGCTGAATGAAGAAAGCGTTGATGATGTTTCTTACAGAAGATTGATAAAGGAAAAACAACAGCAGCCCACACCACCAGCATCATTGAGCCTGTGCAGAGATCATTTCACAAGATTGCTGGCTAATACTAAGGGCAAACACTCAAAAGTCACGAATAAGGAAGTGAGAGACAAGTTCTTTGAATTGTTACGACGGCTTCGTGGCGGAGATAACGCTGTTAATCCAGATGATTTGGCCAAGCTAATAATCTTCCACTTGTGCCAAACTGTATTCTTCATAAAGTCTGGCGGTTCAAATTTGCCGTACAGATTCTTGGCCTTGGTAGACAGTGTGGACGTGATCAAGAGTATATGCTGGCCAAGGTTAATCCTGGCATATGTAATGGATAGCTTAAAGAGGAGTAGAAGCAAAACTGAACAGGGGGATTACTCAATGGCTTTCCACAAATTGGAAGGTTGCACAATATACTTCCTCTATTGGTTTGCAGAACATAGTAAATTTGTGGAAAGGAAGTTCGCCCCAATTCCTGATTACCCAAGATTTTTTACATGGAATGGGTACGATATCTCAAACTTCCTCAAGGCCGAATATCACAACAAAATGAGATCGAAGATGATATTGGAAGATCTGGTTATACCTGTTGGGGAAGAAGAAGGGCACAAAGAAGAGGAGCCACCTATAGAAGAAGTTGAAAAAGAGGGAGAGGAAGAACACCAAGAAGCAGGTGGGGATAATTTTGATGAACAACGAATAACACCGCATCATGAAATGGGCGCTGTGATGGACGACTCAGCAAAGGAATTGGAGGATTTGAGAAGACATCATTCTGATATTCTTGCGCAGAATAAAGAACTGAAAGAAAAGTTGAAAGAGATGGAGGCACAAGGAGCGCAGTTACGTGCAGCCAACTTTGAGAATGCCATACTCAAAGAAAAGCTGAAAGTGCTCCAGGCAGAAGAAGAGCAACAACGTGCAGTCAACGTTGTGATGGAGGGCTCTGTGCATGAACTGGAGGATTTGAGAAGACATCATTCTGATATTCTTGCGCAGAATGAAGAACTCAAAGAAAAGTTGAAAGAGCTCGAGGCACAAGAATCACAACAACGTACAGTCAACGTTCTGATGGAGGGCTCTGTGCATGAGCTGGAGGATTTGAGAAAGCAGAATTCTGTTCTTAAAGCGCAGAATGAAGAACTCAAAGAAAATTTAAAAGAGATGGAGGCACAATGAGCGCAGTTACGTGCAGCCAACCTTGAGAACGAGAAACTCAAAAAAAAGCTGAAAGAGCTCGAGGCACAAGAATTACAACAACGTGCAGTCAACGTTCTGATGGAGGGCTCTGTGCATGAACTGGAGGATTTGAGAAAGCAGAATTCTGTTCTTAAATCAGATCTACATGCACAAGGTAAAATCTTTTCTATTTCAAATTCCTGATTTGTAATCTTCCAGGAGAATGACTATTCTCCGTGTACTATAACACGGAGAATAGTCATTCTCCGTGTTATTTGGAACGGATAATTGCTATTCCATATCATGTCGATACTGGAAAGGTTATTCTCCGTGTAATTCCAAACGGAGAATTCAATTCTCCGTATTATATTATACGGAGAATGTCATTCTCCGTGTTAGGTTCACATCATACATTTCATTGTTGTTTGTTTTATTTCAGTGCGAACAACCAAACAACTCAGAGAAACAAATGAAAGGCTCGTTGAGGAGAAAAGGGAGCTTCAAAATAAAGTTGAATCATTTAAGATTGAAGCCAATGAAAAGGATTGCAAAATTAAAGATCTCGAAGCCATGGCTAAAGTACTTCAGAATGAGGAGTTACAAGCTGCTGCTGAACCTGCTGCTCCAAGAGAAGTCAGAAGAAGAGGAGGATCGGGGGAAAAGAGGTTAATTAAAAACAATACAGTTGGAGAGGCTAATAAAAAGCGGAAGGTTAATGACGCTACGAAATCCCGAGAAGACGCCAAAATGGCTGAATTAAAGAAGAACCACGTCATACTAAGGGAATGCGATGAACTCTTACTTTGGAAACATGCGGATGAAGAGCTGAAGAAACAATACATCGACATCATAATTCCCAGAAAGAATTCTCCAAAGTATGTATTCTGAACCCTTTTTTTCGTTCCTTTTTTCTAGACTTTTTTCACAATTATGTAATGAGAATCTATATTTATTAATTTAATGTAAACTAAATTTATGTGCAGTGATATGGTATACGAATTTTTTCTGGAAGAGGGTGAAAATGAAGTTTCAGTCCAGCTGTCGGCAGTAGACATGCAAGACATACTCAACTATGACGACATGGAGCATGGCATACTGGACATAATAATAAGAAAGATGAGAGAAATTCAAGGCAGTAAAAGGTGTGCCCCGTCTAGTTCGAAGAAGGTGCCATTGATCCAGAAAAAAAAGCCGGCGGCCCAATCACATAAGTGGTCTGCATTCATGTCGGCCCACACATTGGTAAGTATTCAAACAGAAAAATCCATATTCATGTGTACACCGATGAAAAATGACAGAAAAAAAATTACTCATGATATTGTGTATTATTTTTGGGAAACAACAGACCGTCATTCAACGTGTCAATGAAGAAACCGCAAAACCCGGCGCCTGTGAAGACATCCAAAAAGTAGAAGACTTCGTCATGGGTTTGGAGGACGACATAGAGTTGTTATTGATCCCACTTTTTAATGCAACCATCAAACACTATACTCTGCTCACATTCAACTTTATCTCCTACGACTGGACACACTACAACTCCTTGTTGCAAACCACGTACGATACGTGCAAGGTGGATGCAGAATTAACGAAGAAAACCTTAGAGCCTATCGTCAGGAGAAAAGTTGATATAATGAGGGAGAGATGCCCGGCGAAGAAGGAGTATGAGAGCAAAGTGCTGAATTGTTCTCTAAATTGCCCACAACAACGGGCACCCAACTGCCTCTTGTACACGGCGTATTATATGAATAGGTTGACGAATCCTCCCTTCGAAATACCGGGAGGAAATGACAATGAAACTCACCAAAAGATGACAAAGATGAGGTTGGCATGGGCTAAGGAGTTGCTTTCAAGCAAATATGTAAATCGATCCTAGCAATGACATTGTAAAACAACAATGTAATTATGATGTAATTGGGCAAGGAACTTCTGTCTTTTATAAGCTCTGCTTTTATAATATAATCATTTTTGAATTATATTTACATCGTCAAAACCACGAAAAGTTTGACTTTTATTTACATATGAAACAACTCGAACTCATGCGCCAAAAGGGCAGTGGGTTCCTTAGCCTCAGGAGTCTATCTCTTCGACATGTTCCTTGTTGAAGAAGGATGGCTTTGCACGGTGCTCTCCCTCAAAACAAAATTCCTTGAGGCAGTGGGTTCCTTTGCCTCAGTGAGTTCCTTTGCACGGAGGATGAACGATGAAGTGACTTGCCTCAAGGAGTCATGCTACGGTTCCTATGCTCTGACCATGCACGATCAATACCATCTACCACGCGGACACGAACTGAAAGACGACAGAGAACAACACTCCTTGACAGTTGAAGTTTTCAATTGGATTCCTTGAAGCAAAACACTTCATCGTGCATCGTCAGAGGAGTGTTGTTCTCAAGAAATTCAATTGAAAGCTTCAACTGTCAAGGAGTGTTGTTCTCTGTCGTCTTTCAGTTCGTGTCCGCGTCGTATTCATCGTGCATCGTCAGAGCATAGAAACCGTTGCATGACTCCTTGAGGCAAGTCACTTCATCGTGCATCCTCCGTGCAAAGGAACTCACTGAGGCAAAGGAACCCACTACCCCAAGGAATTTTGTTTTGAGGCAGAGCACCGTGCAAAGCCACCCTTCTTCAACAAGGAACATGTAGAAGAGATAGACTCATGAGGCAAAGGAACCCCCTGTCTCAAGGAATTTTGTTAACTTGTGGCAGAGCATCGTGCAAAGCCATACTTGTTCAACAAGGAACATGTCGAAGGGATAGACTCCTGGCTGGCGATTCGACAGAGCGTAGAACGATAATAAACTCCAAACTCATGCACATCTCAGTCTTCTGAAGGACTTCACCACCGTGCATCGTCGGACCAATGGAACACGTTGAAGAGATGAACTCCTGGCGGCAAAGGAACACCGTGCATAGTCCGAGCCAATCAACGTGCGGGCGCTTCGACAGAGCGTGGGTTGGCAATAAATCCAAACCCAGGCACATGTCAGTCTTCTGAAGGACTTCACCACCAAAGCTTCTTCGAACGAGGAGATCGACAACCAAGAGGAAAGAGTCTTGCCAAGGCGGAGGATCGGTAGAGTCCATCGCCACAAGAAAAGCTAAGTGAGATGAGAACAAACTCTCTCTACACTACTGGCATTTATAGGCATGGAACAACTCGGACTCATGCGCCAAAAAGGCAGTCACTTCGAATTCTGCCCCTGCTCAATTAAAGCTAAGTAAGACTGGAACAATTAATTTCCATCAATACCAATGCCATTAATAGCAATGAATATACCCCTTCGAATTCTGCCAACTTTGATACCCCCTACTGTATCAAAGTTTTTTTTCTTGATACAGTAGGGGGTATCAAAGTTTTGATACCCCCTATGTATGACATGTGGGCCCTTCCTGCTTTAAAAAAATGTGTACAAATATATATATATACATAAATTTTAATAGGGCCCACAAAACTCTTTTCTAACAAAACTCTTTTCAAAGTTTTGATACCCCGATGTATGACATGTGGTCCCCTCTTGCTTTGTAAAACGTGTAAACATATATATATACACATTATTTTTGAGATGGCCCACATGTCATACATAGGTGCCTGTATCAAAGTTTTTTCCCTTTTAAATAGCACCCATAATTAACTTACAAAAAAGTATAAGTAAAACAAAATATTGTTATAGTCAAGATTTGAACCAATTACCTCTTGAATACAAGTCTAGCAGTGTAACCACGACACCACAATAGCATTCTCCGTGTTTATTAAACGGAGAATAACATTCTCCGTTTTGATTTAAACGGAGAATAGCTTCACAGTGTTAAAAACAAATTAGAATGTTCATTCTCCGTTTTAAATTAAAACGGAGAATATCATTCTCTGTTTAAAATTAAAACGGAGAATATCATTCTCCGTTTTAAATTAAAACGGAGAATGACATTTGCCACATAAGAATGACATTGTAAAACAACAATGTAATTATGATGTAATTGGGCAAGGAACTTCTGTCTTTGATAAGCTCTGCTTTTATAATATAATCATTTTTGAATTACATTTACATTGTCAAAACCACGAAATGTTTGACTTTTATTTACATATGAAACAACTCGAACTCATGCGCCAAAAGGGCAGTCATTTTTATAATAAGATCTCCCAAATTCTGCCATTTATTGCAAAATTTAACAACTCGAACTCATACGCCAAGCTACAGTCACTTTTATTGTCATTAATACCAATGAATCTGCCATTTATATGCCATTAATACCAATGAATTCTTCCATTTATATGCCATTTATTCCTAATGAATCTGCCCCTTCGGATTATATTCTCCGTTTTAGTTGGAACGGAGAATGGAATTCTCCGTTTACTTGAAACGGAGAATAACTTTCCCGTTTAAATTAAATCGTTTGAGTATTCTATTCACCGTTTATGTCTGCTCTTCTGTCTTTTATAATAAAATCCTTTTTGAGTTACATTTACATTGTGATAACCATGAAAAGTCTGACCTTTTGAGTTACATGTACATTATGAAAGTCTGAAATACTACCTAAAATCCTACTATCAAGAAAAAAGTTGAATGTGAGCTGCGTGCGGGCATCGCAGAGCAATGGAACTCCTTGAGGCAAAGGAATTCCTTGAGGCAGTGGGTTCCTTTGCCTCAGTGAGTTCCTTTGCTCGGAGGATGCACGATGAAGTGGCTTGCCTCAAGGAGTCATGCTACGGTTCCTATGCTCTGACCATGCACGATCAATACCATCTACCACGCGGACACGAACTGAAAGACGACAGAGAACAACACTCCTTGACAGTTGAAGCTTTCAATTGTATTCCTTGAGGCAAATTACTTCATCGTGCATCGTTAGAGCAATAGAACTCCCTGAACAAAGGAACTCCGTGCATAGTCAGAGCAATGGAACTCCATGAACAAAGGAACTCCGTGCATCGTCAGAGCGAATCAAAGTGCGAGCGCAATAAATCCAAACCCACACTCTGTCGGAGCACTCGCACTTTGATTCGCTCTGACTATGCACGGAGTTCCTTTGTTCATGGAGTTCCATTGCTCTTACAATGCACGGAGGTCCTTTGTTCAGGGAGTTCCATTGCTCTGACGATACACGATGAAGTGATTTTCCTCAAGGAATTCAATTGAAAGCTTCATCTGTCAAGGAGTGTTGTTCTCTGTCGTCTTTCAGTTCGTGTCCGCGTGGTAGATGGTATTCATCGTGCATCGTCATAGCATAGGAACCGTTGGATGACTCCTTGAGGCAAGCCACTTCATCGTGTATCCTCCGAGCAAAGGAACTTACTGAGGCAAAGGAACCCACTGCCTCAAGGAAATCCTTGAGGCAGAGCACCGTACAAAGCCATCCTTCTTCAATATGGAACATGTCGAAGAAATAAACTCCTGGCGGGCGCTTCGACAGAGCGTGGAACGATAATAAACTCCAAACCCATGCACATCTCAGTCTTCTGAAGGACTTTACCACCGTGCATCGTCGGGCCAATGGAACATGTTGAGGAGATGAACTCCTGGCGGCAAAGGAACACCGTGCATAGTCCGAGCCAATCAACGTGTGGGCGCTTCGACAGAGCGTGGAATGGCAATAAATCCAAACCCAGGCACATGTCAGTCTTCTGAAGGACTTCACCACCAAAGCTTCTTCGAACGAGGAGATCGACAACCAAGAGGAAAGAGTCTTGCCAAGGCGGGGGATCGGTAGAGTCCATCGCCACAAGAAAAGCTAAGTGAGATGAGAACAAACTCTCTCTACACTACTGGCATTTATAGGCATGGAACAACTCGGACTCATGCGCCAAAAAGGCAGCCACTTCGAATTCAATTCAATTAATTTCCATCAATACCAATGCATCTGGCCCTTCTCAATTAAAGCTAAGTAAGACTAGAACAAACTCTTCCAACTACGACCATCTATATGCCATTAATACCAATGAATCTGCCCCTTTGAATTCTGCCAACTTTGATATCCCCTACTGTATCAAAGTTTTGATGCCCCCAATGTATGACATGTGGGCCCTTCCTGCTTTATAACATGTGTACACATATATATATATATACATAAATTTAATAGGGCCCACAAAACTCTTTTCTAACAAAACTCTTTTCAAAGTTTTGATACCCCGATGTATGACATGTGGTCCCCTCTTGCTTTGTAAAACGTGTAATCATATATATATATACACATTAATTTTTGAGATGGCCCACATGTCATACATAGGTGCCTGTATCAAAGTTTTTTCCCTTTTAAATGGGCCCCATAAGTAACTTACAAAAAAAGTATAAATAAAACAAAATATTGTTATAGTCAAGATTTGAACCAATGACCTCTTGAATACAATTCTAGCAGTGTAACCACGACACCACAATAGCATTCTCCGTGTTTTATTAAACGGAGAATAACATTCTCCGTTTTGAATTAAACGGAGAATAGCATTCACAGTGTTAAAAACAAATTAGAATGTTCATTCTCCGTTTTAATTTAAAACGGAGAATTATATTCTCCGTTTCTTTTGTAACGGAGAATTATATTCTCCGTTTTGAACTTTACGGAGAATGCTGTTCCCAGTATTAAACGATTGAGGATACTATTCGCCGTTTAATTTGGAACGGAGAACGGTATTCTCCGTTTATTTTGAAACGGAGAATAAGATTCCCAGTGTTAAAAACACATTAGAATGTTCATTCTCCGTTTTAATTTGAAACGGAGAATGAAATTCACCGTGTCATTTGAAACGGAGAATGTTATTCTCCGTTTTGAACTGCACGGAGAACATATTTTCTCCATTTTTGATGTACTACGTTTTGAAATTGGAATTTAATGTTCTCCATTTTTATCTAATTGTCTTCTCAAACTTTTGCATTGGAGAACATATTTTTTTATCTAGTTGTCTCGTGTGAATGACATCTTGCCACATAAGAAAGACATTATCTTAAGTCAACGACGTTTCATTTTATTCCATTTGCTCATTTTCACTTTTCGCTTTCGTACTTTACAATTACGATAATCGTGACCAGTTTTTTTATAAAATCTACATATTCTAGCCTTCGGGATAGATTGACTTTCTGTAGGCTGGCTTGATTTCCCTTGAGAAGGCCTTCCTTTTGTTGCTACCGGATTTGGCTCTTTTAAAGCTTCATGCACTCCTTGAACTGCATCAGCTACCATTTGTTCTTTTTCGCCAATATCGGACACCATTTCTTTCAACTCCATCAGAACAGACGACATCAACTCCGTTCCCCTCTCTTGAACTTTGCTTGATTTTTTACAATAGTATGTAAACAGATTAACTTGTTCATTAATAGCACCATACCTTCTGCTCTCAATAATGTCTGGGTGGATGAATCTTCTTTCTGAGCCAGGTCCGGAGAGATAACTCTCTTTGCAATCCTTGAGCCAACGAGATTTTATCAAGTTCTTTGGAATATCTCCAATTTGTAATCTCTTCATTGCTGCAAAAATATGCCTACAAGGAATCCCCTTGGTCTCCATCCACATGCATTCACATGTTATGATGTTGTCGGCCGGAAGAAATGTAACCTTACGGTTGACACTGTCTGGCGACAAATACTTTTGGACAGTGCAAACTTATGTCCCTCTTACGATGTGATGATGGGGAACAATATATGCATCAGAACGTGTGATTTCATTCCTTACATCTATAAACACCTTTTTAGTGTAATTGCGGCAACTTTACCTTCTATTACGGCCATGCTAGTTTGATTCACAACTGGTGTTGAGAATTTATCATTGACATGCTTACCCATATGGCCGTAACGTAAGGCCGCCAAACCGTGGTCACAATTTTGAAGGGCCTTCCAAAGTGGCAGCTTCTCATTCAAAAACCTTTTCAGAAAAGCATTCATAGATTCACATCTATTTGTTGCTGTAGAACCGCCAAAATAATTACCACGTAGGAATGTGTCCGCCCATCGCTCCCTCGTTCTGTACAATGCAGTGGTCCACTCATTGTTTTCTAAATTATAATCTGTTAGCATCTGCTGCCAACGGTTTTCAAATTCTTCGACTGAATAGTACCTGTTTAGAAAACATGGACATTAACTAAAGTTGTGATATTGTAACAACAACATACGTCAAAGTAAAGTAGCAAGTGTGCTATGTACCTTTTAATCAGAAGACTCAGTTTATTGTGAAAACCCTCTCGGTGTACATTTTGGCAGCATTGTTAAGGATATGCCATGAGCACGTTCGATGAACTACGCTGGGCATTAAATCCTCAATTGCTTTATTCATGGATCTGCAACCATCCGTGAGAACTGTCAATGGTAATTTGCCATTCATACACTCTAGGAATTTTTGCAGAACCCAAGAATAAGTCTCCGCAGTCTCATTGTGGATCATTGCAAACCCAAACACACAAGTCATCGCATGATTGTTTGTACCCACTAGAACCACCAACGGCATTTGACTTCTATTTGTTTTATATGTAGAATCGAATGCTAGTGAATCTCCAAATAGTTCGTAATCGAATCGACAAGAACCGTCAGCCCAAAAGAGATGGGTCAATCTGGAATCTTCGTCTACCTTGTAGTCGTAGAAGAAATCTGGGTCACTATTCTCCTTTGATTGAAGAAATGTAAGTGTTGTCGAAGCATGAACATCGTCGAGTGCTCTACTATCTCGAGCTAGAACGTTGTATAAATCCTTTCTCGTCCATCCAACATTATCCCAGCCACCTTTCCTCTCGACAAGTAAATTCCATATCTCTCCAGTCCCCATCCCTGATTGCTTCATAAGCTTAATTTCTTCCAACTCTGCGGGTGTTATATTACGATGGGATCTCAAGAACGCTGATTCATAATTACTCGCCAGGCTATGGTTGTGAAGTACATGAAATTTTTTGACGGACCACATCTTTGTTTTATGGGTGTACCCAATACGAAAAATTGCTTTACAACCAGTTCTGCTTTCACTTCTTGGCTCACGAACCCTGTTTGGAGCTTTCTTGTATTTCTTGTGTCTGAATCCCGCATTCGAGCAACACCAACTACGGATCGTCACCATACCAGATTTGTTTTTCTTTACCTCGTTCTTTCTAATACTGAAACCATATGCTTTTGAATAAATTCGGTAGAATGTCCCTGCTTCTTCAATAGAGTTGAACTGTAGGCCAACAACATCTTCTTCTAAGAGCATGGTTGGATCTTTATTAATGTTGGCAGATTGCAATATTTTTTTCATTGTCGCTGCATCGAAATCCAATGGAGATTCATCGGCGTCCCTAAGAACAGAATAAAACAAATATACATGAGAAATATATGTAAAAATATAACGCATTTCTTAAATCCATTAGAAAGGGTGATGCGAAATAACATTTCGTTGTTTGAGTTGATGTCTTCATCTTGTTCTTTACTGTCTCCTAAGCTAACATCTTCCAAACTTTGCTCATCTTGCGGCAAATCATCTGACAGTCCTCTTGAATGGAGGATTTCTTCATCGACTAAATCTTCCCCACGACGATCACTTTCTCCATGTGACGTCGACATTGAAGAAAATAGTGTGTGTTAGAAACCAGCAGAAGAAACGAAGGACAAGAAACAATAGAAGAAGAAAGAGTAATGATATTATCGTACCTCCATATTGACCCTCTATATATAGCCCTCCCATCTGATGTGGCATGTTAAATAAATGAGCTTCTTAGCATTTTCCTAAATTAATAGTGTGTCATCTGACATGACTGATAACAACCCAATTTTCTCCATAATAATTTAACGTTAATATCAAAGTTATTTTAGTGTTAATATTAATTTATGTTAATATTAATGTTAAGGTTAATGTTAATATTAATATTATTGTTAATGTTAACGATAATATTAATATTAATGTTAATGTTAATCTGGAATATTAACTTTAATGTTAATTTTTATTTTTAGTTTTATTTACAAAAAAATTTGCCACGTCAGCTGCCAGATCAACATGTCACGTCAGCTGCCACGTAAGGATGGACAGTTTGAAAGTGCAATTTGGAGGTACAAAAAACATTATGCAGGAAGAAACAACTTCCAGCAAGGCAACAACACAACCTTTTCGTCTTCATTGTAACTCCGCCACGTGGCCCTCTTTTGATGGCTCATGAAAAATCTTGAGTGATTCTAGGAGCAAGCATAATTTTAAGGAAACAACTTCCAACAAAACTTTCTCGTCTTCTGGGTACGTGCCTTATTAAAATGTGTAGCTAATAACGCATGAGGAAGCATGCAACAGCAATCTCCACGTGGCCCTCTTTTGTAGGATAACACATGCATCAGCATTTAATGCTACGAAACCCTATTGTCTTGTTAATTGTTATGTATTGTGTATCCTATGTGGCATGAGACAGAGCCGCAGAAGACAATAACTTGCATAGGCGGCTATATTCAAAAATGACAAGAAGTTTAAAAAGTCATCTCCAATGCAAAAAAAGTATTGAGAAGACAATATAAAGTAATTTTTTACGACTTCCAAGACAACCTTTGCTCTTCTAATGATATGGTGTCAGTGTTTATTATTAAATTGTGTAGAATAACGCATGCAGAGCATTTAATGCTACGGGACCTGTTGCGTTACACTATGTTTGGGAACATAGGAGGGGAGGGAGAGGAAAATTTGAGAGGAAGGAAAATTGAGGGAGAGGAAAGTTAACTTTACCTCTTCTTGTTTGGATGAACAAAAAGTAGGGGAAGGAAAAGTTTAAAAATAATTTTTTATTTGTTTATGGATATAGGTATAATTACTATTTCCTCCTTGGTATTCTCAAATGATGATTTAATATTAACTTTTTGAGGGGTGGTGGGGTAAATTCACTCAAATTCTCTCATCTCTTTCCATTTTCCTCCCACATTTGGGAGGAAAATTTTTTGGTGGGACCCACCTACTTTTTCCTCTCAAATTTTCCTCCCCCATGTTCTCTCCTCCTTTCCAAACACCATCATTTAAAATTTTCCTCTCACTTTCCTCTCAACTTTTCCTTCCTCCACATTTTCTACCTTCCCAAACAGTACCTTAAGGAACACAACATGTGAGAAAGAACCGAGAGAGATAGAGAGAGAAAGAGAGGTGGAGATGGGATAAGAGGAAGGATCGAGCTCGACTAGATTTTAAACTTAAAATTCAATTTTTGGTATTCATTACTAATAACTAGTTGGCACGTACTAGTTTAGACGAACACTAACCAAGCCCCGAGCAACGTGACATCAGCTAGCTAGGTGTCTAATACCGTGCATTCATGTTAATTTAAACATTTACAATATTATTGAAAAATATGACTACTAAAATTAAAAATAGTTTTGGATTTAACATTTACTTCAAACTAGTTAAAGTTAAAATTGCATTTTTTTTATTTAAAATGTATTGGAACTACAATTAATACTAACATTCGCTTGTCCCATAGTTTAAGCGTATTTCCCTCGATGCTAGGCTTGGCGTAGCCCTTGCTTGTCAAA